>OY756939.1:15275000-15725000 GCA_963580275.1 Crataegus laevigata | reverse complement strand
AACCGAATTAATTCCCCCGTGTGTGTGTGTTTGTGTAATGTGTGTGTGTGTGTGTAATGTGTGTGTTTGTGTGTACTCATTAACGTGGGGGGGGGGAGAACCGAATTAATTCCCCCGTGTGTGTGTGTGTTTGTGTAATCTGTTTGTGTGTACTCATTACGGTTATCTACTTGGTTTATAACCATGAATATTACAATGTGAATGTTTTGTACCGTGTGGGGTTTATGCTGAACTGCAATATTCTGTGGTTGTTGGTTGGAGAGAAGAGGAGCATAAACGGAAGGATAAGGCTAAGGCTACTGCATTACAGGTGTCCTTTAATTTCCCTCTTGACATGCAATGCCTAGCAATGACAGCAATCATTATGCTACTCTGTTGTCTACATAGTTAGCACTGACTACTCTTGTTAGACACACGTTTACGGTCGTTTAATAAGCATTTTGTATTTAGAGTTTAGTTTTAATTTATATGTTAATAGAGGAAGAATATATGGGATAAATAATAGATGTATAAGAGTAGAACATTTTGAATATGAATTTGATTGTTGGACAAATATTTTTTTTTTCAATATTAGCCGTATATTTGTTGGGTCGAGCTCGGATTAATAAAAAACTTTTTATTTTCAACATCAGGCGTATATTTGTTGGGTCGGGCTCGGATTCATAAAAACTTTTTTTTTTTTCAACATCAGGCGTATATTTGTTGGGTCGGGCTCGGATTCACAAAAACTTTTTTGCTTATATTTGTTGGGTCGGGCTCGGATTCACAAAAACTTTTTTTTTTTCAACAGCAGGCGTATATTTGTTGGGTCGGGCTCGGATTCACAAAAACTTTTTTTTTTCAACAGCAGGCGTATATTTGTTGGGTCGGGCTCAGATTCACAAAAACTTTTTTTTTTTAACATCAGGCGTATATTTGTTGGGTCGGGCTCGGATTCACAAAAACTTTTTTTTTCCAACATCAGGCGTATATTTGTTGGGTCGGGCTCGGATTCATAAAAACTTTTTTTTTTTTCAACATCAGGCGTATATTTGTTGGGTCGGGCTCGGATTCACAAAAACTTTTTTTTTTTCAACAGCAGGCGTATATTTGTTGGGTCGGGCTCGGATTCACAAAAACCTTTTTTTTTTTCAACATCAGGCGTATATTTGTTGGGTCGGGCTCGGATTCACAATCACTTCATTTCCATCACCCTTACTAACAGTAAATATTACATATATAATGTCCTTAATTATTTTTCCTTTTTTTTTTGTTTGGATAGATATGGATCGAAGGAAGCTTTTATTGTTCTTATTGTTAAAGATGTCTCATTTAGAGACAATTTGCATTTGTACGATTCTTGTGTTGATGATGCTAAGGGCCAAACAGAGACATGTTGAACGACGCACTTTGACTAACCGTTCACTTGTGAGACGACAGATTAGTCTGTGTTATCTGCATGGTATCATAGGGAATACTGATATTGAATGTGTCAACGAATTGAGAATGGATAGAAGGACTTTTGGCATATTATGTGACTTACTTCGTCAAGATGGGAGGGTAAAAACTGATGGTTTGGTGTCAGTAGAGGAGCAGGTGTGTATGACTTTACAAATACTAGCACATCATACTAAGAATCGTAGTGTTGGCGGTAGATTTTATAGGTCGGGAGAGACTATAAGTAGGTATTTCAATAGCGTATTGCAAGGAATTTTGCGATTACAAGGTATCCTACTAAAAGTCCCTCAGCCTGTGCCTATTGATTCTACAGATCCTAGGTGGCGATGTTTTAAGGTATGATAATTTTTTTTCATTTTCCCTAAGCTTTAACTCTTCATTCCCTTTGTATAAATTAACAAAAGCTCATTCTTTTTTAGAATTGCTTGGGAGCATTAGATGGAACACACATTGATGTGCATGTACCTGAAATTGACAAACCAAGATATCGAACAAGAAAGGGTCGAGTCGCAACTAATGTGTTAGGTGTGTGTTCAGAAGATATGCAGTTCATATATGTGTTTCCGGGGTGGGAGGGTTCCGCATCAGACTCTAGAGTGCTACATGATGCCATTACTAGGCCTAATGGTTTTAAGGTACCAACGGGTAAGACTATTAGTTAGTCTCAACTTTGTAAGTTAGGTCTAGTTTTGTTTGTCAACTACAAAACACTAATAAGGTCTGGTTTTTTTTTTTAGGTTATTATTACCTTGTAGATGGTGGTTATACAAATGGTGAAGGATTCCTTGCACCCTATAGAGGAATACCTTATCATTTATCCGAATGGGAGGGACGAACACCTTCTAATAAGGAAGAATATTTTAACATGAAGCATTCTAAGGCAAGGAATGTAATTGAACGCTGTTTTGGCTTGCTAAAAGGAAGGTGGTCGATACTAAGAAGTCCATCTTTCTATCCGATAAGGACACAAGGTCGAATAATTACTGCTTGTTGCCTACTACACAATCTTATTAGGCAAGAGATGTCTGTAGATCCAATGGAGAATTTGCCAATAATACAAGATGGACAAAATACAGAAGAAGGTGAATATGTTGGTAGTGTTGAACCATCAGACCAGTGGACTGCAAAGAGGAATGCCATGGCTCAGGAAATGTATAATGAGTGGAGAGCAATTAGGAACCAGCAACCGAACTAGCTATATGTGTTACTGATAACATTTTATTTTAGTGTGTGTTTTTATCATGCATTTGTTGGATATTACGAAAATTATTAGATTGCTTGAATGTTCAAACTTTTATATTGATTGGATGGTATGCAAATTAATTGGATATTATGCAAATTGATTGGATATTATGCAAATTGATTGGATATTATGGAAATTGATTATTTGTATTGTATTTTAGTACATTCAAATATTTTTTGTTTAGGTATGGATAACGACAATCTTTTGAATGCTACTCGAGAGCCAAAAGGAAGAAGGCGTAAATGGGAAGCATTTGAGGAAGAAGTATTACTATCCGTGCTTGAGGATTTTGTTGCTCGGAAGCAACGGTGTGACACCGGTGCTTTCAAACAAGGTACTTTGATTGAAATAGCGAAAGCTGTCAATGTTTTATGTCCTCATTCCAATATAAAGGCAAATCCACATATTGAGTCAAAGTTGAAGAAATGGAAAAAAACATATAGTATGATCGTTGACATGATAAACACAAGTGGATTTGCATGGAATGATGTCAAAAAGTGCGTTGAAGTTGACAGTGATGACGCATGGAAAACTTATGTGCAGGTTCATATCCTATTTTATTTATACTTTTGTTTTATTCTTGCTGCTATATTTGTTACGCATGCTAAATTTTAGTTTTGCTATGTTGATATAATCTTAGCAAAATAAAGAAGCCGATGGATGGAGAAGCAAACCTTTTCCACTGTATGATAGATTTGCATTTATATTTGGAAAAGATCGGGCTACGGGTAATGTAGCCGAAACCCCTGCTGAAATGGTGGATGAACAAAGTAATGATCAGGTCGGTGCAACTGATATTGGAGGTGAAAATGTTGTTTCTTCAATGAACCAACAAAGCCAACAAAGCACCCCATCTGAAAATAGCCAACGAAAGAGGAAAAGAGGTGTGGGAAGTTCAAGTGATGGAACCGAGGCAATTATCAGTGGACTGAAAGACTTTTATGTTGAAAGTGGGAAGATGATGCAAATGGTAACTGAAGCTTTAGTTCAAGGTACTGCAGATCATAGTGACATAGCTAACGAACTTGAAGAAATGGGTTTTTCTCCTATGGATCAAATTGATGCATTGTCTCTTATTTTGGATACACCAAAAAATGTGGGAGTGTTCAGAGCAATCAAACCGGAACTCAAGAAAGTGTTCGTCCAAAGGCTTTTAAACGACAACGCAAGGGGATGACTATATTATGTAGTGCCTTTTGACTTGTATGTATTTTATTAATCGTACAATCTTAGTGAAGCGGATTATAACTTAGCTTTCCACTATGAAGTATTTTGGCTAATGTTAACTAAGAGTTTGTAAATTATGGAGATCTACTTTGGCTAATGATAACTTAGCTTTCCACTATGAAGTATTTCCACTATTAATCGTACAATCTTCTTATGTACTTGCTCTTACTTGTTAAGTTAGTCAGCTATGAATTATGCCACATGGAAAATGAGGCCGCCCTTATAGCCCGTTTAATTACCATGCTTTTCTATCTTGTTTTCTTTTGAGCAAGGTTTGTTGGGTACACTTGGAGGATTCTTGAAACCAAAGTATTAGTACTCACGTTTCCCCTTCCTTCAAAACCCTACCACCATTGGATCCTAGTCATCTTCACCCAATAGAGAACTAGAACACCATATATCATGCACGTGAAGAACTTAAGTGACATTTTCCAAGGCAATTTTATTTGCTTCAGACAAATATCTAATATGAGTTTCGTTTTCTTAAACTCTATAATCCAAGAAAACTATCATTAGTTAATGTTCGATTTTATTCCATAAAGTTTAGGATTACTCTATTACACAAGTATCTTCTCATTACATTTGTAGCATTACTCTATTACACAATGGCAAAAATTTGTAGTCCTACTGTAAGCAAACACAAATCTGGTGAACAGTACTGTTTTTATTATCCTGCTTCTTAGTCCGACACTGCACCAAACGCTTCACTAAGTTAGTCCAGCTTAGTCTAGTCTAAGCCAGTCCAGCTTAGTCCCTGCAGCTAGTCCAGTCCGAGACAGTCCGGCGCAACAAACGCACCCTAAGTGTATAATTGCACATCAATGAGCACCCATAACACAAATATAGATAATAATACGAAATTCCCATTAAAAATCAGAAAAATATGCAACCTCATCAACCAAAACAGTTGCTTAGACACATTACATCTTATAAAATATGTCATGTACACAAATTCATAACGGACTAGATAAGTGAAGGGCCCTAACGAACTTGGTTTTCATCAGCCAAAAATAACCGCATAACTGTAAGTACATTGTATAAAAATCAACACATGGAGCTTAAAACGAACAAAACTACAAACAAAAATAACCGATTCCGGAATCACTCTGGGCTAGTAGATGCAATCCCAACTTAAAATCAACATTACCCAGTACACAATGCAACCTCAAGTGTGCAAGAACACTAAAAAAGACAGCTAAAGAACATCCAAACAACAACCACCCATTAAAATTACCTAAACCCACAACACATTTCGACACGATATCCAAACAACAACCACCCATCAAAACACTCGCAAAAACTAAAAGCTAAAGAATAACGTATTTATATAATTAATCAAGGTTTCCCTTTTTTTTTTCTTATTTGTGTCAGATTCTAAATAAAAAGAAATTCAAATTACAAGGAAGCAAAAGAGTTTTTTCTTGTTTTTCATTTTTATTGGTAAATTTGTTTATATCTACTTACAAAATTGTTAATTTGAGACGTGAAATTTTGGATTCCGAGTCCAATAAACAAACAAGTGCTCCACCAAGCCTACTAAGAAAAAAGGAAAATTAATAAAAATATTTTGAAAACTTTGAATTTTAACGATAAGAACAAAATAAATAATATCATAATACATTTTTAATATAAAAATATGATTTAATTTTTCTTTAAAATTAACAGTACTTTTCATTAAAACTTTGTGAGAAAAATGCGAGATCCAATTTCGCGGAGTAACAGACCGCGCCTATGCCAGCTCATCTTTCCCGCCATGGAAATCCCGTAAATACCCAAAAACCCTGAAATTCCCCACTCATTCTTCTTCTTCCTCGTCTTCTTCATCTCGGCCTCTGACTGCGACCCCTCAACATTTCACCTTCTCGGTTCCGAATCCTGCATTTCGCTTTACCTCAGATCCAGGACACCCAGAAGTCGGGAAAAGAAAGCCCTAAACCCAAATCCCTCGAAAGTCTCAGGCAACGAGGCACTAAGCACCCAGACCCCTCAGAAGTCCGAAGCACTCACCCGCTGTGTCCGAAACGCCAACTTCGCGCTCTCCATAGGATACATCAGAAGGGTCGCCGACATTAGCGTCGGCGATTTGAACCAGAAGCGACGGACGGACCAGATCGATCCATGGGGAGAGGAAACGTCGAAGAAGACTTGTGTCAGCCGCCCAGAGAAGCTACCCGAGAAGTAAAGCTTCAAATTTCGGTTGTTTTGCATAAAATCTGTGTGTGATTTTGATCCTCCATTTCCCGGTGGATTTTGATTTCTTTGATTTCTGGATGTTGGGTCATATTTTCAATGGCTTGGACACTTCGATTCGGTTGCTGCGGTTGAGGGGATTATAGCCTAGTTTCAGCAACATTTGCCCCAAACCTAGTGTTTAACGGATATGTATTTTCTTTTGCTTGGTAGCTGAGAAAATGAAATTTGGCTGTTATGAAATGATCGTTTTTATCTCCATTTTTAGGAGATTTAGTATGATATTTTTTAAATAAATTTTTTTTTAATTTGATTGTTTGGTTGCTGAGAAAATGAAAATAGGCTAGTGTAGAAATTGGTCCCTTTTTATCTCCATTTTTAGGAGATTCACACATGGTAATTTTTTTTCTTTTTTAAATTTCTTTTTAATTAACTGTTCGGTTGCTGAGAAAATGAAATTTGGATAGTTATAGAAGTTGATCGATTTTTTCTAACTCAATTCATAGGAGGTTTGCATGTCACCATCAATGCTAATGCATTGGAGAGCGATGGCAAGTCAAAACCCGAAGGTGGGAGTATGCATTTGAGGAAGTCATTTCATAAGCGGCTTGCTAATCTTTCGAAATCCCACCCTGAGGTATCCCCAATACTCAGTTTCTGATATGGCATCACTAGTATGGTTTAATTTGTTGAGTGCTCTATGTAATTTTAATCGAACGGTAATCTGGGATGTTATTGGTGTCAAGATTTTCTCTTCATCAGTTTAACATTCTATTTCTTGAACTACTTTCTGAATAACATGTGGTCTAACAATGCTTAATATGTTTTCAGGTTATGAAATTCCAGAAGAAACTCTCCCCCAGCCATTTAGTCCTACGAAGCAAGATATGCGATCAGATACGGACAAGCTTTCCTTGTCATCATCTCAGGGTGATGAAATTTCAGATACGGTCAAGCTTCTGTCATCATCTCAGGTTGGATGTTCCTTTTCTGAAATGGTAAATGGGGAGAGATTTTTTAATGTGCCTGGAACACGGGGTGATACACCATATGTCTCTATACAAGTGGTGAGATTCATGTGTTAAAAAAGTAATAACATAAAAAATAAAATTTCCAACCACTTATAACATGTGGTTATCGTGTACCACTCGTGTTACAGGCACAAGGAAAAATTTCTTGTAAATGGAAACTTTCATCAAATAGGATACTACGTAGGTAGAGTTAGGCCTTGGAGTTAGAAGATGGTTCATCAAATAGGTTACTATGTCATGGAAGTATCTAACTCGGTTTTGACTGATTTTGGGTTTTCAATGTTTGGCTTAAAAAAAAATGCATCTTAGATTTTGGTACAGAAACAATATCCAAATATTGATACCTTATACCCCATATATAGTTCGAACTACAATGAAGATGTGTTCAGTTGAGTCAATATCGGTGAACCCACCCTTACTGCTTCTTTTTCACTTACAATTACAATAAGCTCCTTCTGCTGAATTGTTAATTTAATTTGATTTGTCATCATACAGTTGTTTAGTTGTTGATTAAAATTCAACCTTTTTACTTTTAACACTTTTAAGAATCCAGATATTATGCCAAATTGCACTCAGATTAGGATTGCATATAATCTTACATGATAAATATTTTGCTAATTGCGTGATATTTGATAAATATTTGTATAATTAAGTTGTTTATATTCCCAAGACACGGTCGTTGATCATATGGGTTTTTATTTTTAAGTGAATAGAGTATGAATCACAACACTCGCATTAGTTGAGTAAATGTGGTAATTGGATTTTTTATTTTGTGAGTGTTATATTTGTATTGATTTTCTGATATCTAAAATTTCCTTTAATATATTCTCAAAATTGATTTTGCTCTTCTGTCCATTATATGGACAAACGACAAAGTTCATTTCTCCTACGTTACGTTCAATTATTTGCCAATTCCTTTACGTTCAATTATTCAGAATTTTGGGTCATTGGCGGAACAAATAGATTACTTGACATTTTGAGTTAAATAATTTTCTTTACTTTTGTTTCAGTTTCTTCACAAAGAGTGGATACGTGTTTTCTATATGCGAAGTACCTTTTGTATGTACATATCAAATCTTATGTCGAGATCGAAAGCTTAATTATTAATAGTTGCATGGCTGGCTTTTTTTTATTAACAGTTTATCCATGAATGTGAACTATAAGGTTTCTATTAATTAGAATTGGCTAATTCTTTTATCAAGAATTCGTTTTTACACACCATATTGGCTCTTCTTCATGTAATTATATAGCATGAGTATGTAGAATGTCATGTCTGCTTGTCGTATGATTTTGCATGAGAATTACAGAGTGACAGCATGTTGCAATGGTGTGTTGTGGGTAAAACTTAGTCCACTTGGTGAATGGTTTCCCATTCTTTTAAGCTTCAGAGTTTGAGTCGCGTTAGATTGTTGAGGAATTCATCAAAACGGCTTCCAGATGCAACTGCTTTCTCACTTCCAAGGTTCGTGCATATTTCTCCTTTTATTCATTGGTTATTTTTTTTAGATACATTTTATTTTCTGTTTTAAATTATTGTATCCAAGGCTGACTTAGTTATATTAACTCTGAAATTCGAAAATCAAACACAAGTTTCTAAATTATAATGTTCTTTGGAACATTTTTCTGAGTATGCACTGCATTGATTAAGGTTTATTAAATTCAAGGTCACGATGTTTGCATGCCTGCAATCATGTGAATTGAGGCTAAAATTAATATGAAGTTTGATGAGAGCAATTCAACGATTTAAATTAGTTTTCTAAGCACATTAGTTACTCTGTCAAAAGGAAAGAAAAAAGAGCATCTCTTTCATCCATCATACTGAAATGCATCTTGGTGTACGTACAGTTCTCAGTTTTCCCTTATTCTTTTAAGTTTTTTGTGTGTGTATTTATCTATATGCACACACACAGATGTCGGATAAAGCAAAGTTCTAGATGTTTTTTAATTCTAATAAACTGATTAGACGAATAAACGTGCAACTTGGCTAAATCTGTTGATATTATCGTATTAGGGGGAATGATATGGTTGGAAATGTTGTGTATATTTTTATGCATAGGCTTGATAAAAATAAATCCTGCACTTCTTGCAGCGATCAATTTTTCCTTTTTTTTGATTTGGTGAATTGTTGCATTGTTTTCCAATGAAGAGGATTCGAGCATTAACATTGTCGGTAATGGTGACTACTGGTTTTCCAGTCACTCCACGTAATGAACAGCTGAGTTATGCTTCTCCAAGCAAGAAAAGGCTGGATACTACTAGTGATTCTGCCAAAGAAGCCCTCTCGGTGGAGCATACACCCTCCTCAATCAAATTTTGACAAGGAGGATCCGGTGAACAATGGAATTGGTGATGATCCAAAGGGTTAAACTGGTTTAATTCTACTACACACTGTATGTTGATGATTGCTTCAGTCAAAAATCGATATTTTCGTTAGACTAGAGATGGGTGTTAGAAAATGTAGGACTGTTCTTTAAACTAAAATACACTTCTCAGATTGCTGTGGTTATTGGTTTGGATTTTCCTTATTTACATTGGTGCTTTAAACTTTTCAGGTAAAATTTTTTACGCAACTTCATTACTTGCAAAATTTTGTTGAGTCAACATTCAATGCTCTTCCTTCGAATCAAGTTCAAGATAGGATCAGTAAATGATACTATTTTGTCAAGTGTGAAACTGTTTGCAAATTTGTCCATTTGAATTTCTAATTAATTAATCTGATTGCAAGTGTTTTGGTAAAGAGATGATGGACTCGGTTCACCTGCTCCTGCTGCTGCTTGTTTGTCGTGTTTGTGTGTGACAAGTTTCCATGCCTCAACCCACACACTGGGGCTGGACTTTGTTCAGTCTGCGCAAACGGATGGGGCCCCGGGAAGACCAGACCGCCTCAGTCAGCGTTGGCACCACATAGCTCTTGATTGAGTTGAAAAATCCTTTCCGAAATTCCAAGCGTAAACAAAGGTTTAGAAACTCTACACCCTAAAGTATCTGTTAACCAAGGTTAACTGAATATAACAATCTATGGGTTCTATATGATAATTTCGTCAATTAGACTGCGCGGCAAGACATAGGATTCAGAATGAGACCTAAAACTAATACTCAAATTTGCATCCTACGTTAGATTTGGTCTCAACATAGTTTGAATTAAATATGTCGGACCCAATTGTGTGTTACATCATCAAATTAATAAATTATTTAGAGCAATGCAACACTTATCAACTATTTATATCATCTCACTAATAAAGGTAGGGTCCATCAACACGTGGGAGTCCTATTTCTATTAGAGAAATTGTACAAAGGATGGCACATATAATAACAATAGCATTTTTTTTATATTTTTAAATGGAGTTTAACGGCATGGACCTATTGTGCACATTTTGATAATTCTGACATGAAAGGTAAAATAGGGTAGACTAATTGAAAGTCACCTAGTTAGTTAGGATTAAGTCTTTGGTCAACAATGGAATAAACAGCAACATCATCATACAAATAATTACTACTCACTCTTTGGTCGAATGAATGCTTTGAAGCAGCATTAATATTGCTCGACTGGAAAAATAACAGAGCAACTCTGCTGAGCTTGAAAAATAACACCATGAAAAGAGTTCAGATGCCCCCTTTTCTCCTTCAAGTTTTCTTGCTTTCCCTGCTTTCATCAAAGGTCGCCACCTCTTCACCGAGGACGCAGGCAGAAGCTCTGATAGCCTGGAAGAACAGCTTCAACTTTTATTATTCAACTTCTCCTCTCGATTCATGGTCCTCGCCAACCTCAACAACCTTTGCAACTGGACTGCCGTTGTCTGTGACCGCACAACCAAAAAGGTTTCCAAAATAGATCTCTCCAATTTCCAGATCACAGCCAAACTAACCGACTTCAACGTCACCCCATTTCTTAATCTCACTCACTTCAACCTCAATCGAAACAGTTTTCAAGGGCCTACACCATCTGCCCTTGGCAACCTCTCTAGGCTGACAATCTTGGACTTGGGCAACAACTTTTTTGAGCAAGAAATACCTGCGGAGATTGGCCTCTTAACAAAGCTCGAGTGGCTAAGTTTCTACAACAACAGTCTCAATGGAATTCTAAACTTGCTATACACACTAAACGTGAGCCGGAACCATTTGACAGGAGTGATCCCTCTGAGTATTGGCAATTTCACTCAGATTGGGCTTCTTGATTTGTCGAATAACAATTTGGCAGGAATGATCCCTCAGAGTATCGGCAGTCTCACTCAAATTGAGGTTCTCGATTTATCTAATAACAGTTTGAATGGGGTAATACCGCCTGGGCCCGACATGTTTGACAATTTACAATCTTGTTACCTATTGGATTTCAGCATCAATTTGCTCTCTGGGACAATAGCTTCAAACTTGTGCAAGCTCAAAGGATTATGGACTTTCAATGTATCACACAACCATCTCTCAGGGGAAATCCCATCAGAATTTTCCAACATGGATGCACTAACCATCTATGACTTTTCTTATAACAACCTCACTCGGCCAATTCCAACTTGTGGCATTTTCCTAGAGGCACCAGGTGATGCTTTTGTCGGAAGCTATCGCATGTGGAGAGATGCAAAGGGAATGGCTGCATGTTATTCCTTCGGCGGAAATTCTATAAGCAGAATTGACATCATCATTGTAGTTGTCATTCCATTCTTTTTGGGGCTTGGCGTGGTTGTCTTTCTCTTATTACGCAAGAGATCCAAGCTCCGCCCTCAGGAAATCAAAACTTCTCAGAACTTCGAGAATTTCGAGTCAATGATACTGCAAAAGGAAGTAAAGTTTACCTTTGGGGAAGTTGTGAAAGTTGTAGATGACTGTCATGAGAAGTACTGCATTGGGATGGGAGGATTTGGAAGAGTATACAAGGCAGAGTTGGAGTCAGGCCAAGTTGTTGCAGTTAAGAGGCTTAACAAGGAAGACTCTAATGACATTCCAGCAATTAATCTCCGAAGTTTTGAGAATGAAATCCGAACTTTGATAAATATCCAACATCGCAACATCATAAGGCTATACGGCTTCTGTTCAAGGAGGGGTTGCATATTCTTGCTTTATGAATACTTTGAGAGAGGCAGTCTCGGAAAATCATTATATGGGGTTGAAGGGGTTACTGAACTTGGCTAGGCTACTAGGGTCAAAATTTTGAAAGGACTTGCTCATACACTTTCTTACTTGCACAATGACTACTCTTCCCCAATTATGCACCGCAATGTAACTGTCAACAACGTATTACTCGACCAGGATTTTGAGCCTCGTCTCTCAGATTTTGGAACTGCAAGACTATTGAGCGCTAATTCATTCAACTGGACACATATTGTTGGTTCATTTGGCTACATGGCACCAGGTAATGTAACACTTAAACTTGTACGTTTTAGGTTCATATTAATTTCAGTATCTTAAGATGATGTTTGCTTTTTTTGACGTGCAAAGCTTGCATTAACTATACGGGTCACGGATAAGTGTGACGTATATAGCTTTGGAGTCGTAGCACTTGAAGTGATGATGGGAAAGCACCCTGGGGATATGCTAGAATCCCAACTATTAGAGTCGTCAAGATTATCATAGGACAATGCGGGGTTGCTTTTGAAAGATGTGTTAGACCAATGGCTTGAACCTCCGACCTATGAATTGGCAAAGGCAGTGGTGCTTGTGATGAGTTTAGGATTGGTTTGTACACGTGCACATCCTAGATCTCGACCTTCGATGTCTTTCGTGGCACAAAAACTATCAGCTCAAGCCATGCCTTGCCTTCCTGAACCATTTGGTATTCTGAGCATCAGCAAGCTAATGGGCCTGGGGCTACAAGATAATGGAAGCTAGCAGCCAAATTCTATGTTTACTTAAGCTGTAAAATTGGCACATAATGGCCATTGCGTTTGTTTCATGTTTATCTATGCTTTAAGCTATTAATCATAATATATATTAACCAAACAACATTCAGAGTGTGTTTAATAACTATTTCATTTTTAGTTTGCTTTATTTTTCCTGTTTGAGATCTTTTGGCCCCCGAATAAAAGAAACATGCATCAATCATACAGCTCATGTAACCAAAGCTAATGATACCTAATATTATTATCGAGTAAGAAATTCAAACAGAATCATGTATTTATATAATTAATTGAGATTTCCCTCTTTTTTCTTATCTGTGTTTACGTCAAATATTAAATAAAAGGAAAATTTCACTCTTTTCGGCACATCATAGGCCTCACCATCAGATGCCGAATTTGCTGAATAGGAATCCCTTGATCCAATGATCCGAGAAGGAAGGCTTTTACATGAGTGGTGGGGAATGAAAGAAGTGTATTCATTTCAAGTGAATGCGCATATCGCAACTGACCACTAATAATCAAAATAGTGATCTCTCATTCTATCACATCTACCTTCCCCACCTTCCACCCTTATCTCCAGAGGGGACCCTGGTGATCCACCGTATAGTACCTCGGGATCAGTAGCGAACGAAAGCAAATTACAAGGGAGAAGAAGAGGTTTTTTTTTATAATTTGTATTGGTAAATTTGTTTATATTGGACGCGGAGCCCAATAAACAAACGAGTGCTTCACCCAGCCTTTCAAGGAAAATGCGAAGGCCAACTGATCTATTTGGCGGGAAGCAACGGGTCACGCCAGTGCCAATCTTCCCCGCCATAGAAACTCTCGTAAATATCCAAAAACCCTCAAATTCCCCGCTGATTTTTCTTCTTCCTCGTCTTATTCATCTCCTCCTCTGTGACTATAGTGCAGCCCCTCAAGGTCTCACCTTTTCGATTCTGAATCCCGTATTTCGCTTTATCTCGGCAATGAGTTCCTCGCGAACCCTCAGATCCATGACACCCATAACCGGGAAAAGAAAGCCTTAAACCCAAATCCCTAGAAAGTCTCAGGCACCGAGCACACTGACCCCTCAAAAGTCCGAAGCACTCACCCGCTGTCCCCGAAAAGCCAACTTCGTGCTCTCCATAGGAGACATCAGAAGGGTCGCTGCCAAAAGCGTCGGCGATTTGACCTAGAAGCGACGGACGAACCAGATCAATCCATGGGGAGAGGAAAATCCGAAGAAGACTTGTGTCAACCGCCCGGAGAAACTACCCGAGAAGTAAGGCTTTAAATTTCTATTGTCTTGCATATCTGTGTGTGATTTTGGTCCTCCATTTCTAGGTGGATTTTGATTTCTTTGATTTCTGGGTTGGCTAATTTATGTGCTTATTTTATCTATTTATGCAGATTTGAGATGTTGGATGAGTTTTTCAATGGCTTGGACACTTCGATTTGGTTGTTGCGGTTGAGGGGGATTGAAGCCTAGTTTCAGCAACATTTGCCCCCAAATCGTGTGTTTAATGGATAGGTATTTTCTTTTGCTTGGTTTTTGAGAAAATGAAATTGGGCTGCTCCATAGGAATTTTTCCGCTACTAAAAGTAGGGATAAAAACACTTAAAAATACTTGCAAGAGAACAAGGTTGTTGTAGTATAAACGGCTCAAGCAAGATCGTTTCCGTAGTAATTGAATGAATAATATGTATTTATACTAATTCTTAGCTAATTATTTGAAAACAAAGATTGGAAGAGATTGATTTTATGACCTAAAATATTAAAAACGAATTTTATTAAAAGTAATTTAGGAAAGCAACCAATAACCAATTAAAAAGGAAATAAATCAAGTAGAAAAAATTGTGAAAAACAAAATTGGAAAAGCACTAGGTTCCGCTGTCCCCTGAACAATTCTATGTAGATCTATCAATTACTTATGAATTACCCATGCAACTTTGAAGGTTAGGTTTTCCTTATGCATATTCTACTTGTGGCATTCAAGCTAGAACGTATATCAAACATGCAATCCGTCTATGGCATTCAGATCAAATATAAACATGCATGACTCATTACGCTTTGTGAAAACTCTTTGAAAAACCATGCAACCCCTATGACATGGCATTCGCCCTAGGTGAACTTACAACTATTAATCACAAGAAGCAATACTCAATTCCCCGGTGGCATTCCGATCGAATTGCATCCAATTACTTATCTAAACATCTTAATTGTCGCGAATCATTAAGACACAAAGACAGTTTAAAGCACAGTGATTAATAATTCAAAGTATACATGCATAATATCATAAGCAATTAAATAAAAACTACATATTCATGCTAAGGCCCAGGCATCGCCCTAGCAAACGAAAATTAGTTACTAACAATCATAAACAAAATACTATTACAAATATGGATAGAAAACACCTTGAAAACTAACTTAAAAAACTCTCTAGAGTATTGCGTGCGTCTTTTTCGTCCCTTGTTGTGTCTAGAACCCTAAAGGCTAAGAAGCCTTATTTATACTAGTAGAAAATAAAACCCTAGCTAGAAAAGGTCTTAAAATAAAATTAGTAAACCTAATAAAATAATAAAACAGAAAATAAAAGGTTTCCTATTCTAACTGGAATTCGAACTTCTCAGGAAATTAGACTTTTGATCGACCAAATCAATTCCGATTTGGTCCCAAAAGGTCTCTTTTGAAAGTTGAAGACGTCCCCTACAAATCCTTAGAAGGAATCTTCCTCAAAATAAGTCATCTTGACCTCCAAAATACCTAAAACCTCCAGAAACGTCAATATGGGAAAGCTGCGCGCTGGGTCTTCTTTTCATCGCCACGGTCAAACGGCTTGGTAGAAAAATCTGGAATTTTGACACAATCATCTTGAAAGACTCACGAACATCCTCCAATTGGAATCACTCTAAACCTCATCCTTTTGATCACTTTTTTCTCCAGAGGAAGTCGAATGTCCTACATCGAAAATACATAACAAAGTATCAAAATTCTTCCAAAATAACCAATAAATTATAACTAAGAATAGGGTAAAATATATAGTATAAAATGGACTCATCACTGCTAATATAAATTGATCGTTTTTATCTCGATTTTTAGGAGATTCACATATGGTATTTTTTATAGAAAATTTATTTCTTACTTGATTGTTTGGTTGCTGAGAAAATGAAATTAGGCTAGTGTAGAAATTGGTCTTGTTTTTTATCTCAATTTTTAGGAGATTCACAAACATGTGGTGTTTTTTTTTTAATTGACTCTTTGGTTGCTGAGAGAAAATGAATTAGTATATTTAAAAAAGTTGATCGTTTTTTTCTAGCTCGATTTATAGGAGGTTTACATATAGTCACTTAGCTTTGCTGAAGTTTGTTATGCCTGATGTGATTGAGATAAAGAAAGTGCTTATTAAGGATCGTGCAATATCTCATTTCATAATTCACATAACATAATAAACACTAGTGTAAAATGTCCCTGAGCATACAGTCAGAGGAAATATCACTTCAGACCCTATGCCAGTTCCACCAGTTCCACTGTCCCTGTGCTAAAAAGTCAGAGGGAAATACACTTCAGGCCTTATGCCAACTCCACCGTCACCCGGGATGGATCGGAATCTATCTCTCATCCTTTAGCGGAAATTAGGACCGCTAGGTAATATAAAATCATCGCACTAATAAAACATGCATTTTTAGAAGGGGTCCACTCACAGTCAGTGTTCTAAAAAAAGGCCTAGGCGGCCGCCTAGGCTCTGGGCGCCTAGCAACCAAGGCGTTTTTGGGCAAATCGGGTGGAAAAATCGGATTGGGGCTAGGCGGGCAAGGCGGGCTAGGCGGTCTAGGCTGCCCTAGGCGGTCCTAGGAGGTTTTTTTAAATATTTTTTTTAATTAATTGGGTGCTTTTTTTTTTGGTTTCATGGTAGTATAATACTTATGGAAATGGTGCATCTAATTTGCAAATGATAGATTTACTACAAGTTCATCCAATACTTATAGAAATAATGTACCTAATTTGTATTTTATCATTATTTTATTATCTATACAAGTATAGTGTTTTTTTTAGTTGTCAATATGCACTTATTTACAAGAAATACAAGAAATTTACCTAAATCCGCCTAGGCCGCCTAGGCGCTAGGCGCTTGCCCGCCGCCCGACTAGTGCCTAGCGTTTTTTAGAACCTTGCTCAAAGTGCTTAGCCGTCCAACTCTGCGCTGCTAGCGAATATAAAAAAGCCACAATAGTTGCCCTTGAGTACATAAATGGTACAACTTAGTTAAACTCTATTCAAACGATTTTATTTAGGAAAACGGGACGGCTTCAGGACATCGAAACTAGCTTAGGAGGGGTCCCGAATGAACCCGAAAAAGTCAACGATCAACGTTGACCGATCAAAGTCAACGTTGATCGGGTCAACCGGTTAACGGTCAACCGGGTCAACGGGTCAGTTAAACCGGGTCAACTAGCCAAAGGGTTGCTAGGTTTAGAGGTTATGGGCCAAAGGCCCTAATTGAAGGAACCCAAAAAGGGTTCCCTGAATCTTAGTTACATGGGCCAAAGGCCTTGGTCTTCTCTTCGGCCCAAGGCTTTATAAGCCAAGGGTTTTGGGTTTCAAACTGAACAGGCCGAAGGTCCCAATTACTAAGGCCCGAGGCCTTTTTGTTTTAAAATAACTAAAATAAAAAATGATACGGGCTAGGGCACCGGGTTTACTAGGAATGGGCCTAATGCCCAACTAAAATGGCCCAAAGGCCCTAAGAAATAATAAACAGAAAATTAAAATATAAATAATAGAAATGGGCTGGGTTTGCAATGGGCCTAAGGCCCGAGGGGGTTTGGGTATGGCCTGAAGGGCCTGGGTGTGCGAAGGAGAACAAAGAAGAACGCCGGAGCTTCTATAGCTCCGGCCGACTACAAACGGGGGTCTCGTGCCCCGATCTAGGTATCAAATTGAAGTACGAAAAGAGGGGAAGAGATTTATACCCTTTGTTTGTCGTGAAACGGTCGGAGACGTTTGGAAAATCCCACAGAGCTCACGGGTTCGTCGGAAAATGGGTATGCGTACCCCGTGCGTTGATCTCGACCTAAACCTCAGAAAATTTACGAATAAACATCTTAGATCTCAACCCAGTTTCATGCTAGAAAGAATAGAGAGAGATTCGAACTTACCCCGCCGGAAAAAGGAAGGAAACTCGGTGGTTTTCTGGGTTTTCTCTGTCCGTTGTAATGTCACCGAGAGAGAGAGAGAGACGAAATGAAGGAAAAGGAAAAATGGGGATGGGTGACTGGTGTGCATGCGTTCGAGTTCACGAGAGGGATGAGAGGGATACAGGAAAGAGGGAGGAGAGTAAGTTCGAGAGAGAAGGGAGAGTGCAGTGAGAGGGATGAGAGAAAGTACGAGGATGAGAGGATGAGAGGGATAAGAGATACGGGAAGGGGGACAAAAATTCGGGGTGGGCCCTTTGGGCTCAACATTTAAGACCCAAAACAATTTTAAAATTAAAATGAGGGGTGGAGTATAACACGAGCTCTGCCTTATATACTCTTCCAAATCTGCCTTTCCCAATGCAGTGTTTCTCATGAAAGTCGTCTATGGCCTTGACAACTTCCCGAAATGTAAATTTAACTTCTTCTGAGGGGAGTGGAAGCTTTCCTCTTTTTCTCCTTATTAGAGTTTTCCCCTCTGTTTGAGGGTGCTTCTCACCATATTGTGTGAGTGATTTCTCGATCGTACTTCCGTTTGGTGCCGCCGATCCTAGCTGCGGCTGGGATCTGTGGGTGGATTTTTGTATTTGCTTTTTCTTTCTTCTCCCCTTCCATCTGTTGATGGTCTTTTACCATTGCCTCTTGTTTTTTTGCTTTTGTTTTTTTCTTTCTTCTCCCATTCCATCTGTTGATGATTCTTCCTCATTTCCCATCCCTCAACCTATGTGGGTATCCTTTTTCATGGCTCTTCCGTGCTTTGTTTATCAGCCATGGTTTCTGTAGAGTTCGTGTGTAGAGTTCCAGTGTTGTATCCGGCTCGGTTGTTTCCCAGACCACCGCGTTTTCCTTGTTGTTTGCCGTTCGCAGCGGTGTTGCTCGGGATTTTCTCAGAGCTTCTTTCTTATGGTTGGCTTCTATCTCGCTGACTATATCTTGTTGATGGTTATGTGCATGTGGCGCCTATGGAGGTGATGATTGACGGTGGACGGAGGATTGGATGGCTGGCTGCTTCTCGGATTGGCAGTAGAGAGCACAGTGGATGTTTTTCGAATGTTCGTTTTTGTTTGGGCTTCACTATTGTTAGGCTCATTTTCTGTGTTTTCTTTGTTTTTAGGCCCATTCTTTGTTTGTTTCTAGGAATAATTTGGGCCTTTGTTTTGTTTGTAAGTGTGTGTTTGTTTTAATAAAAGCTCCTCGTTGGTGATCCTTTGGATCCCACTTTCCAAAAAAAATAAAAATTTCACTTCTTCTTGCAATATCATTGACTCCTAATTCTTAAAGCTTTGAGAAGTTTTGATTCCCTGAAGCCAGATCTTGGACCTCTTGCGAAACATAAGAAAGAAAGCAATGGCAAATGCAACCGTTGCGAAACCACAACAGGAATAAAGGATAATGGATACTTTATTCTTGTTAGCACTTTTGGAATGTGTACTGGAGGACTTACATTCAGTTCGTCCATCTGCATGACTCCACAAACCATAGTTACCAACAAAAGCACTTGTTGGCGCCTTTTCGAAAATTCCACAAGTTGGTAATGGCATGTCAAGTTGTTATACAAAAAGTCATAGCTACTTAGAGTTAACATGTCAGCTAATGCTGATGGGATTTTGCCTGAGGCATTGAAAACCTCTAATCTTGTGAGCATGCGCAATCTTGATGGTATTGCACCCGATAGTGAATTGTAGCTGAGATCCAAGTAGACCAAACCAGTATCCCTGTCAAATCTATAAGAAAATGATAGAAGCTTGAGGTCCAACGTACCTAAACTCCATTGGATCACTCTTATCAAGTTGTTAGCGGACAAATCGAGTAGCTTAAGCTGAGTCAATTTGCCTAGACTCTGAGGAATCTCTCATGTCAAGTGGTTATCACAAGAGACTTATCAAACACATCGAGTAGCTTAAGTTGAGTCAATTTACCTAGACTCTGAGAAATCTCTCATGTCAAGTGATTCCTGCTCAGATTGAATGTGGATAACGAGATTAGATCTCCCATTTCATTTGGCAACTCTCTACTGAATTCATTGGAATCAAGGGTACTGCAATTGTCTCAACTGCCCAATTTCTGCTGGAATGGTTCCACTGAATTCATTGGAATCAAGGCTTAGATACTGTAATTGTGTCAATAGCCCAATTTCTGCTGGAATGGTTCCGCTGAAGCTATTTTCTTTAAGTTGCAAAAAGACCATTTTAGTCCATCTGGAGACCACAGAAGAAAGGATTTGACCAATAAATAGATTATTATCTAAAAACAATCCAACGAAATTTTTCAGATTGGACAAGGACAGAGGCAGTTCCCCATTGAGTTTATTGGAAGACAGGGACAAGTGGGTGAGGTTTGTACAAAGACCAAGCTCAGAAGGGATATAAGAGTTTAAGGAGTTGTATGAAAGATCAAGGTACTGGAGCTCCCTGAGTTGGCCTATAGAGGGTGGAAGTTTCCCTTCCGGAAGATTCATACTCAGGTCAATAAATTGAAGACCAGAAATCAAACCTATATTGTGTGGAATTGGGCCAGAGAATCGGTTATAACTGAGGTTGAGATGTTCAAGTTTGCGTAGATTGCTAAACATCAGTTTTGGTATTTGTCCACTCAACTTAGTTTGGGACAAGTCCAGGAACGTCAAGTTCTGGCATTCAAATATAAATTCTGGATAATGCAGACTATTAGCTTGAATATCAAGGTAGGTCAACGAAGGCATGCCTTCAAAGGCTCACCAAGAAGCAAAAATGTATGAATTGTTTAATCCAAGGTCCTAGTACCATACCTTTTGAAGAGTGGCCAGTTCATAAAGGATGATACCAAAGAGACTGTTGTTGTGAAAACTTACATACTGAAGCTCTGTTAGCCCGCCTATCTTGGATGGAATTTGTTGATAAAAAAAAGTTGTTGCCCAAGTCCAAAGTTGTGAGCCTGGAGAGATTTCCAACGGCAGATGGTATAGGTCCTCTGAAATTATTGCCATTCAGGTTGAAGTGGGTGAGATTCGGAAATAGGGAAAAGTCAGTGTTCCGGTAATTTCCATATTGGAGAGGTCTATTTTGGAGACTGTTCTGGTGTTGGTGCAGGCAATGGCAGTCCAGTTGCAGAGGTGGTTGACGTTAGTGAAGGACCATGAATTGAGTAGCGAAAGTGGCAATGATGATGATGATGAAGAAGAAAAGCTGTCCTTCCATTTGATGAGCGATTCTGCTTGTTTTCTTGTACATATTTATGTCATTTTGATCAGTGGCAATGTGGACAGCAGCAGTAGCATAGAAAGAAATGTCATGGTTTTGAGTTGTTGGATGATCTGTACTTTTTTTCTCCAAGTTTTTACCCTTTGTATGAGTCACAAATAAATCCAAGCTAGTAAGAACTTTGGAGGTGCATAGTTTATAATCATTTCTTTACGCCTGGAACTTCGGCCAAATTGTGTATCAAAATTCGTGTGTCAAAAGTCAAATACATAATAATTTCCTTTGAAAATTATTGAATGAAGATGATATATGAGGCAATAAAAGCAAGATCATAACATCGATTGGCCAACACCATGAAAGGCGTTGATAATTTTCTTCTTCTCCTTCATATCTTCTTGCTTTCCTTGCTTCCGTCGAAGGCCGCCATCTCATCACCAAAGACACATGCAGAAGTTCTCATAAGCTGGAAGAACATTTTTCTGGAACAAGTGGGCGTGTCAATTATGTTCTAAAAATAGTGTTCTAAAAAACGGCCTAGGCGCTGAGCGCCTAGCAACCGAGGCGTTTTTGGGCAAATCGGGTGGAAAAATCGGATTGGGCCTAGGCGGTCTAGGCGGTCCTAGGAGGTTTTTTTTTAATTAATTGTGTGCTTTTTTTTTTGGTTTCATGGTAGTATACTTATGGAAATGGTGTATCTAATTTGCAAATGATGGATTTACTACAAGTTCATCCAATACTTATAGAAATAGTGTACCTAATTTGTATTTTATCATTATTTTATTATCTATACAAGTATAGTGTTTTTTTTAAGTGTCAATATGCACTTATTTACAAGAAATACAAGAAATTTATCTAAATCCGCCTAGGCGCCGCCTAGCCGCCTAGGCACTAGGCTCTTGCCCGCCGCCCGACTAGCGCCTAGCGTTTTTTAGAACCTTGTCTAAAAATGATTCGAGTAAATAAAACAAGATAAAAATAATAAGCAAACTACGTTTACGTCTTAGTTTGGTAAGTTTTCAATAGTTCGGACTACTCTTTATATCCATTAAATTGACAAATAAGCAAATATCGTATTTCGGATTACTGAAGAAAATTTGGTCTTAGTCATAAAACAGCATAACTTGGGTTCGCATCCTCAGTGACCTTTATCCCTCTAAGCCAGCCACCGAATTCGTCCCTTCGAATGAAAGAAGAAAAACCATCAGCATAAATTAAGAATAAGAAGGGGGATCTAGAGGATCACCTTGCCGTCCAAGGCAACGCTCAGAGGCTTCTTTTTGTATTGACTACAAATAAGTGGACTATGAGACATTTTGGAACTTAATCATCGACCTTATTGTGCCGTCCAAGGCATGTTTCTTCACGGTAGTACCTCACCCACCCACGCACACATCTCATGTAGTTGTTCCTGTCTACTTGATAACTATTTCGTTTTTAATTTTTAGTTTTCACATTTTGTGTTTAATATATAAGCATTTGGGAAAAGAAGAGTGATGGGAGAGAAGGGAAGTAAATTAATTAAAAATAAATTATGAAAACAAAATCTTAAGAGTACAAACGACTTAAAATAATTTTTTGTTTTTAGTTTTCATTGTGCATTTCCTTGTACATTTACATCTCTCTCGCAATCTTTTCTCAACTTTTGTAATATCTCTCGTTTCTCTTATGTATTTTCTTTTTATCTCAAACAGAAAAACTAACAACGAAATAACTATCAAACGTGCCTTAATTGCTTACGAAGAAAGTGAGTGAAAAATGCCCCCCAAGCACGCACGCCATAGGTTTGCATCTGCACCATCCTAGCAAATTACTCAGCTCTATTACATTTGGATTATCTGTGACCAAGGTATTAAATATCGATGATATCGGAAATATCGGTAGTCCAAAAATATGGAAATTTCAATGGAAATATCGAGATATTATCGATATCGATAAAAATTGAATAAAAACCACGGAAATTGTAAGAAAAACTTGGAAATTTTTATTGAAACTTTGTATGATGTTTATTTAATCAATTATCTATTAGTTTATCACAAAAAATGGAAGGAAATGCATTGCATGATAGATTTAACCGATTTAAGTTGATTATATAGCGAGCTAGCAAACATTGTGAGTATAAAAAATATGTAAATATTTTAGCATATTTTCACAAAAACATAAGTGATATGGTGGTCAAGGTGTTGAAGGAGTAAAATGGGAGGGGTTCGAATCTCCTTAGTGTTTTTTAAAATATAGAAATTTAAAAAACACAGAAATTTCGATGGAAATATCGGAATATTATGGATATTTAATACCTTGTCTGTGACACACGTTTGCATGACTGTAACAGGTCAATGTCTGATTATATGCATGCTTCAACCCCTACACGTCGCAAAGACAATAATTCAGCCTGCACGTATGCTGGGACCAATGGGGGAGACTAGCCCAGGCCAATAATTTCCAGACGCAAAGTTCTGCTTGACGACGAACAATTCGTTGGCTTAAAAACGCACTTAACCGACGGATGAAAAAGTTTGTCGAGTAAGTTCTGCGTGACGGAGACAGTGTTGACCCTACGAAATTTGGCCAACGATGCTCAATAGGGGAAATAGTAAACAGACGATGCAGACGAAGCATTTTCGTCTCGTAATATAATTTTTCTTACCCCCACACGGCACATATGCTGGGACCTCGGGGGAGACTAGACCAGGCCAACAATTTCCAAACGCAATGATTGGAAGCAACCACACAAATTCAATTGGTTGAGAGTTTGTATTAATCTCTCGCAAGTTGTCATGCATTCATGTAAGAAATGAACTCATGGAACAACCAAAATATGCAACCTGAACGGGAGACTAGGAAACAACAACAAAAATCCTTGTGGGTCCCAGCGAACGCAATGAAGCCAATAGAGTAAATTTATGAAAATACCCTAAACTTAATGTTTCCTAAACACTTCGTTTTAACTATAAATTTTATTTTGCTTGTACGCACACATTTGTATCGATGAGTACTACAAAAATATACTAATTAATACACGAATCATGAAAACAAAGTCAACAAAAGTCAACATGTACCCTTCTAAGAGTTTCTATCTGATTTGGCTTTAATCTATTTATAATTAGAATTAGTTTGATTGACATATTATCAATATCATAACATTTTCTTTATTTTATAAAAAATTACCGTTGAATCAATTCCGAGGACCGCCCATGCCCGTCTTGATTAATTTACTTATCGACTGCACCCTATTTAATTCATACCAAACTCATTTAATCCATACTACCATTTTACCAAGTCTAATAGTATAAGACTTATAAATTGAATCTCCAAAAATCAATCCACCGATATGGATTAAAACACTATTCAAACTCAAAGTAATAACTTCAAAACGCAGAGCTTTTTATATGTAATGTAAACAAGACTAAGGACCAATGCTTCAGATAGGACAAACAACTTTGAGGCCAAATCGCGATCAATAAAATTATATTATGCAACAGATGCCGTTTTATTGGAGTCGTGAAAAGTAATTGTGTTTATGCATTAGAATGAGACTTAAAACTAATACCTGAATTTGCACCCTAGGTTAGATTTAGTCTCAACACATGACATGCTCCAACTCCGATATTCCTAAATATCAGGGTAGGCATGTGCTAGCTGACACCTGAGGATGACGAAGCCATTTTTAAACATGCATACAATTAAAACAAATATGCAATTAGCACAATTATATCAAAATAGGAATGTGTTATATCATGGTAGGCATGTGTTAGCTGACACCCGAGGATGACGAAGCCATTTTTAAACATGCATACAATTAAAACAAATATGCAATTAGCACAATTATATCAAAACATAAATGTGTTCAGAACATACAACTATTAAGAATAATGTAGAAACATTACTAGGACAATATATAAACCAATGATTGATACCTATACTGAGAAGACTCGAGAATAACTAAGCCGAAGCATCCTGACGTCGGGATCATGTGCCTCGAAACTAAATCCTGAGGGGGAGCAAAACAGAAAAGGTGAGTGGACCAAAGTTTATAATACTACTAATAATACGAAAACCATTTTATTTCCGAACATAATAACCCCTGTTTTGAAAGCATATATAATACTACGTAATAAGTTCTCTAAATACTCTAGCATGATGTAAAATCGTTTGGAAATCATATATCCGTAAAACGATACTCAGAGATGGTAGTAAAACCGCCCAAAGGCAAAACCATACAACCTCCACATGAAGGCACATCCATAAAACCTCAATAATACTATACTCTCTAGGGGTATCATAGTCGCCCAAAGGCAGTACATGTCCATCACCCGAATGTGAAGCTATACGACACTGGATTACGCCAGTGAAGAAACATGGTAGGCCCTATCATCCAAAGGTGAAGTTGTACGACTCCGGGTTATGTTGGAGAAGAAATATGTAACATCACACACCGACACTAGCTGTGACTAGTAAAGCTGTCCGACACTGCTTTCATGTTACACCCCACCCCTCGTTTTAAAATAAAAAAATAAAAAAAAGTTTTGGTTCTTATTTGGTGAGCCCAAGGGGCCCACCTCCTGATTTTGTCCCCCTTTCTCGTATGATCGTATCCCTTTTCTCTCTCCCGGTTCCCTCTCTCTTTTCTTCCTTTTTCTGTTTTCTTTGTACTCTCTGCAACTCTCTTCTCTTTTCCCCGAGAAGCAAACACACACCCACACACACCCAGTCACCCTTTTCTCCCTCATCATCAAACATCATCACCATCACCCTAGTGAACATAGAAACGAAGAAATAACACCCCAAACCCTTTCCTCTTTTTCGGCCGGTACTGTTCATCATCTTCTCCGGCGAGTTTCATGATTTTTCAACGTTGGTAAGCGTCTAAAACCCCTTGGGTTGTGTTTTAGGGTTGAATCAAAGCTTTTTTTTAAGTTGTGTGTACGTTTAAATCACAGAAAATAGCTTTGGGAAGCTTTTCCAAATTTTCCGGCGAGCACCGTCCATTTCGAGGCAATTTCCGGCCAAAAAATGACGAGTTGGCCGGCGTGAAAGGTATCAATCTATTCGTCTCGTCGAGTACTACAAATTTTCTTTTTATTTCACCTAATTTCGTTGAGTATTGAAGAAGTTATACGCATTTGAATCTTACCCAGTTTCTGGCGAGTCCGACGGCTTTCGAGGTGCATTTTCCGGCCAAACCACGGAGATTTAGACGTCGTGTGAGGTATCATTCTCTTCGTCTCTTTGAGAACTACAACTTTTGTTTTTGTTTCACTTGATTTCGTCGATTATTGACAAAGTTATGGACGTTCAAAGTTTGTGTAGTATTCCGGCCGAATTTCGGCCTTCTCCTCCCTTAAATCCGGCGACCCACCAATCCAAGGCCTTTGGGCCTTTCCTGCCGAGCCCAACCCAAACCCATTTATGTTTTCTTATTTTATTTTGTTTTATTTTATGTTTTAAATTTGTTATTTTGTTGTTTAGGCCTTTGGGCCATTCCTTCTTAAAACCCAGGACGTGGGCCTTTTTATCTAAGCCCGCGAAGGCTTAAGGCCTTCGGGCCGGTTCCTCTATTTTCAGACCCTTGGCCTTGGGGCCGGGCTTTAATGCCCATTTCTTTAAGGCCCTAAACCCTTAAGGACCCAACCTAAATTTTTAAACCCTAAACCCATTTAACCCAAACCTTATAGCCCAAGCCCTAAACCCTTTTAGTTTAAAAAGTTTAAACTCAAATCCCTTATTACCTAAATCCAAACCCTTTATTTATTTTGTTTTATGTTATTTCCTTAAACACCCAAAAGGCCTTTGGGCCATTTAATCTTTAGGACTTTATCCCCGTGCCCTCTAAACCCCAAAAACCCTAGGGCCTTTTGGCCCAAACCCTTTTGATAGGGAATATTTCATTAAGGAATATTCTATCAAGGAATATTTTAGAAATATTCTATTGACTTTTACGAAATTTATTCGGAGCCTTTCTTAGGGTAATCCGACGTCCTGAATCCGTTTTCCCAAATTTAATTGTTTTAATAGAGATTTATTAATTGGAACCTTTATGTGCTTAGGGGCAATTATTGTGGCGTTTCTATCTTTGCTAGTCTGCGCAGCTTTTGACAACAAAGTACTGTAAGTGGACCGCTTCTAAAAATGCATGTTTTGATAATAGAAATGCATACATGAGAAGCATAATTTGATGATTACGTTTTATGAAACGTTTTGTGAGATAACATGCTTACTGAGGCTAGTTTGAATTATTACTATTTTTTCTATAACACGTATTCTTTATATAATATTTGTTGGATGATATGATATTTAGAATATGTTTCTAACACTTCTTTATAGTATAGATGATATATGACTTTATACTATGAAGTTGCTTTTAAATAAATATATGTGCGATTGTTGTATTACCTAGTGGTTGCAATTTCCGCTATGGGATGTAAGGATAGTTACCGGTCCATCTCGGGCGACGGTTATGGTGTTGGCATAAGGCCTAAAGTATTTTTTTTCCTCTGGCTGTTAGCACAGGGACGAGGAGGGCCTGGAGGTACTTTTCCTCTGACTGTATGCTTAGAGACAGGGAGATGGCATAGGGCCTGGAATGATTATTGGACATTCACTAGTGACTATGTATATATGAGTTGTGATTTTGAGACATTGCACGGCATACTAGGTTTCGGAAAACCTATGTTTATCATGATGTAAATATTTTCATAAAACATAGGGGTTAGTATGTTGATAACTGTTTTATTATATGTATATCAAATTGGTCCACTCATGTTTGTTTTGCGCCCCCTTTAGGGTTTAGAATCGAGGCATACAATCCCAGCGTCAAGACACTTCTGCATCGGCATCTTCGAGTCCTCTCGGTGTAGGACCCATTTTTTGTTCATTCAATTTTATATTCTTTTTTTAGTATTTCAAATTAGTTGTATGCTCTGAACACGTTCCTTAAATGCTTATTAATGTTCCATTAAATTCTTATTTCTCGTTCTTATGCATTCTAAATGGCTTGCGTCACCCCTCGAGTGTCGGCCAGCACGTGACCATTTCGATATCTACAGGATATCAGGATCGGAGCGTGTCATTTCGGCAGTGAAGCTGGGGGTATAACATATATCTCACTCCTCCTCATCTCCGTATCCTATGGCCATAGACATCTAACACCCGTGATGTGTGGATGTGCTGTATGATAACCCACTAGATACTTATTCTAAAACATGTCTCAAAACCCAAGCTAAATCCTTCTCATAAGTCCACCGAGTTTCTTATATATAAAACTAACAGTTTATAATATTTAATATAATGGCAATCAAATAGATCCAAAGTATATCATAAAGCAATGTAAATAAATCATAAATTCTTTGAATCCAAAGCATATGTGAATCCGTAAACATACTTTAAACCATATTCAATTTATAAAACACCATATAGATGCATTCCTAAGATTTATAAAACCATGCAAGTTATAAAGGGGTTCACCCACCGAATTGCAAGCACAATCTTTAATAAGTGCCTAATTTTCTCGTTTGTGCCTCATAATATTTGCACCTATAAAAATATGAATTTAAGCATTTCCCATCATCACCAAATTAAACTAAAATCTCATAGATGAAATCAGGAAAATTACCGAGATTTCAATTTAGGAAGATTTTGGACCAATTAGTCTCGGATTCACCGAGATTTCACCAAGACGGCACCGATGGTGCTTACCCATTTCCTGGAAACCAAGACATAACATGCTTTGGGTTTCGATCTCAAGAATTCAATTCGAATTCGACAAATATAGAGGTTAGTTATTACCAGAACTTAGGATGTATCCATTTTGGGCCCTTAACCCGCTGCAGGATTTCATGGTTCTAAAGCGGATTTAATCCAGAACTCATCGGATGTTCTGATGCCATGAGAGTTCAACAGCAGGTGTTGTCGGAACAATTCTGGGGAATCAACGAAAGTTTTACATAGGTTAGCACCTCCAAATTTAGCTAAATTCAAACATGCAGGGCATGAAATGTTTTCCTAAGGTTTAATGGGAACCCATTCGAGCTCAGGGGACCTCAACATTACCGAGTTCATCGCCGGAGCTCCACATCTGGTAGAACCAATCGGCCTCAGACACAGAAAGCTATAAATTAAGAGCAGTGCAAGAGAAAAGAGGAGAAGAGTAAGGAAATTCAGAAATGTAAAGACAAGCTTCATTCATTCATGTCCTCTACTGGGAACCTTACATTCATTTATATCACAATTGAAAGGAAAACCCTATCTCAAAAGCAGGCTGGGCCTGAGCAACATAGTTGTGGACTAACTAGTATGGGCTGAGTGAAGAGTTAATAGGCCTTCCACATTGTGGTCCTAACAACTCCCCCCCCCCCTCCGCTTAAAACAAAGGCTGTCCTCAGACTTGAAAGTCAGGGTAACAAGCGATGATGTCGTCGGCGACTTCCCAGGTAGCCTCTTCGATAGGAAGGCCGGTCCATTTGATGAGCCATTTGGTAACTGCTGCATTTTTCCGCTTAAACATGCCGCGTTCAAGAACTTGTTCAGGTTGCCAGTTGAGAGATCCTGCAGAGTCAAGTGGCGGAAGAGTCGGGTTGGGGGAGATGGTGTCACCAAGTTTTTTCTTAAGCAAGGAAACGTGAAAAACTGGGTGTATCTTGGAAGTACTGGGAAGGTTGAGTTTGTACGCCACGGTGCCGATACGCTCTTGGATTTGGAATGGCCCATAAAACTTTGGAGCAAGCTTGTTGGAGGTGCGGTGGGCAACAGATTGTTGGCGATACGGGTGGAGTTTGAGGTAGACCCAATCACCGACCAGGAATTCGCGCTTAGTGCGGCCCTTGTCATAGATTTGTTTCATGCGGTTCTGGGCAAGCAGTAAGTTAACCCGTAAAAGGCGGAGGAGTTCGTCCCGTGATTGCAGGGCCATATCAACAGAATGTACGGCTGTTGTTCCGGGCAGGTATGTGTGAATGGTTGGAGGGGGAACCCCGTACAGGGCTTGGAATGGAGGCATCTTGATAGCTGCCTGGAAGGTGGTGTTATACCACCATTCAGCCCAAGGAAGAAGAAGGGACCACTTGGAAGGCTTATCTGCCGAAAAACAACGGAGGTAATGTTCGAGAGTTTTATTGAGAGCCTCCGATTGTCCATCCGATTGGGGGTGATAGGCAGAGCTATGACATAATTTGCTACCTTGGAGCTTGAAGAATTCACGCCAAAAGTGACTGAGGAATGTTGGGTCTCGGTCGGACACGATGGACTTGGGCATCCCATGCAGACGGAAGATTTCCTTGATAAAGAGGGCTGCAATGGAGGCGGAGGTGTACGGGTGTTTGAGTGGGAGAAAATGGTCGTATTTAGTGAAGCGATCCACGACGACCAACATTGTCGTGTACCCATCGGAAGAGGGCAGGCCTTCAACAAAATCCATGGCAATGTCTTGCCAGATGCCATTGGGGATGGGAGGGGTTGTAAGAGACCCGGGGGATGAATGGTCTCGGTCTTGTGGCGTTGACATTCTGGGCAGTGGGCGACAAAGGTTTTCACGTCTTTACGGATGCCGGGCCAAAGAAAATTTCTGGAAAGTCTGTTGTAAGTTCGCAGGAAACCGGAATGACCACCCAGTAAAGAGGAGTGAAATTCTTCTAGGAGTTTGGGACGCCATGGGGACGAAGAAGGAACGTAGATTCGCTGTTTGTAGTGGAGGATGTCATTATGAATGGAGAATCCGTTGATAGGTGTGTCCGGGGATTGTAAGAGGGCAGTCCATATACGCATGACCTGGGAGTCGGTGGCATAGAACTGCTTGAACTCAAGGATACAATAAAAAATGGGAGAAGAAATGCCGATGAGGGGCAGCAACTCTGTTTTGCGGGAAAGAGCATCGGGAACTATATTTTGTGATCCTTGGCGAAATTCCACTGAGTAATTGTAGCCAAGGAGTTTGACTAGCCACTTTTGCTGTTGAGGGGTAGTGATACGCTGCTCAAGAAAATACTTGATGGCTTTGTGGTCGGTGACGATGCGAAAATGGTGGCCCAAGAGATAAGGTCGCCAGTGCTGAACAGCAAAAACGATGGCTAACATTTCCTTGTCATATGTGGAGAGAGCAAGGTTGCGACCCGATAAGGCTTTGCTAAGGTAAGCAATGGGATGTCCATCTTGGGTTAACACAGCACCGATGCCGACACCGGAGGCATCAGTTTCGACCACAAACTGTTTGTTGAAATCAGGAAGGGCAAGAATGGGCGTGGACGCCAAAGCCTTCTTGAGTGTGGTGAAAGCCGCAACGGAGTCGGGAGTCCATTCAAATTGGCCGTGCTTGAGCATGGTAGTCAGCGGTTTAGCTATCAACCCATAATGATGAACAAATTTGCGATAATAACCGGTGAAACCCAAGAATCCCCGAAGACCTTTGAGTGATGTGGGTTGGAGCCAATCATTGATGGCCTAGATTTTGGAAGCATCAACTGAAACACCCTTGCCCGAAATGGAATGGCCGAGATAATTGATGGTGGGTTGTCCAAAAGAGCATTTACTGAGCTTGACCTTCAGGCTGTTGGCGGAAAGCACTTGGAAAACAGTTTCTAAATGGGAGAGGTGAGTAGTCACAGAAGGGCTGTACACAAGTATATCATCAAAAAATACTAACACAAACTTGCGTAAGTACGGACGAAAAACAGAGTTCATAAGAGCTTGAAAAGTAGAGGGGGCATTGGACAGTCCAAAAGGCATTACCAAGAATTCGAAGTGACCATCATGAGTGCGGAAGGCTGTCTTGGCTATGTCCTCTGTGCACATACGGATTTGGTGGTACCCCGAACGGAGGTCGAGCTTGGAGAAAACAAAGGACCCGTGTAGTTCATCCAAAAGCTCATCCACTACTGGGATTGGGAACCGATCCTTGATTGTAGCAGCGTTGAGTGCTCGATAATCGACACAAAGGCGCCAAGAGTCATCTTTCTTTTTGACCAAAAGTACGGGCGAAGAGAAAAGGCTGTTGCTATTGCGAATGACACCTGAGGAGAGGAGTTCCTGCACTTGGCTCTCAATTTCGGCCTTCTGGGAGTGAGGGTATCGATATGGTCGGACAGTGATGGGTGGGGTATCAGGAAACAAGGTAATCTTGTGATCGACAGGACGGGGCGGGGGAAGACCGAGAGGGATGGAGAAAATGTGTTTGTATTGGTATAATAAGGAAAGAATATCAGGGTGGGTATTAGAGGGTGGGGAAAGCGGTGTGTCGGTGGTTAAAGTAGGTGGTGGGGCCGAGGGAGTATCGGAATAAGGGATTTGGACCGCATGGACTGGGTGAAAAGTAGGGGGCGGAACGAAGGCCTTGAAGTGTGTAGGTGTGGCCGTGGGTTGTGAAAATCATGGACTTGTGCTTGAAATGCCAGCCGATAAAACCAAGGGATTCAAGCCACTCGGCGCCCAAAACTAAATCATACCCAGGAATGGTGAGTAAAAGAAAGGAATCCACAAGAGTATAATCTTGCAAGGTTACTGCCACATTGTGGACGCGCATGGTGGCGGTGACCTGTTTGTGGGCAGCTGTGGTGAATGGGATGGGGTTAATGTGTTCCAGTGGCAACCCCAATTGCTGGGCAAGAGCGACGCTCAAAAGGTTGCAGGCAGAACCCGAGTCAATGAGGACTTTGATTGAGGTGGACTTGATAGAGCCGTGTAAGCGCATAGGTTGACCAAATCCAAGGTGTGGGATTGAAAAAAGTTCGAGCATGTGACAAGGCAGCTCAGTGGAAGAATCATCCTCAGCGCGACAATCATGGAATTCAGGGGAATCGTCCTCGGGGCCATCAGTGTCCAGCAATACCATCATAGGGTGTTTGCACTTATGTCCAGGGGTATAGGGCTCCGAGCAATGAAAACATTCTTTTTTCAGATTTTATCCTGGACTTCCGTTGGGTTTAGACGTTTGAATGGTTGCGGGGTGGGTTGGGGACGTTGGGAAGAGGTTGTGGGCAATGGTGTGGTGGTAGGAACGGGTGGGCGTGAAAATGATGAGGGGTGGAAAGGACGAGCTACAGGAGGACGAGTGTAACGTTTTGCGTGGTTTTTGGTCTCAAATATTTTGGCAAGTTTTTGGGCTTGGTGGAGAGAGTCGGGTTCGAGGGCAAGGACATCGTGACGAATCTCGTCGCGTAAACCCCTAAGGAACACATGTTTCAGCTGATTTTCTGTCCAATCAATCACCCTGCAGGATAGTTTGGTGAATTCTGCGATGTATTCATCGACGGTACCGTGCTGTTGAATGTGAGTAAGCTGAGATTCAATGTTTGCTCGATCACCACCCCCAAAGCGTTGAAACAATAGGTCTACAAAGAGACTCCAGTTATCCCGTCCATACCGTTGTTCAAACCCGCGCATCCAAATTGATGCGTCGGCCCCAAAGTTACAGGCAGCTACCAAAACCCATTGGTTGGGTGGAACCTCATAATAGTCTAGGTATCTTTCTGCCATGGCTAGCCATCCATAGGGGTCGTCCCCAGTAAAACGCGGTAATTCCAATCTTAGGGGTTTAAAATGGGTGGGTTGGTTATGGGGGTGGGGTGGGATGTTTGGTTGAGTGGGGGACGAAAAGGGGGCGGATGCGGGCAGGACATTCGAGGTCAGGGGTGGAAATATAATAGGGGAATGAGGGTGGTGGGACACAAGAGAGGAGGGTGGGTGCGTGAAGGAATGGGTTTGGGTCGGGTTGGGTGTAAGAGAAATAGGGGTGGGTGCGACCTGGAAGGAATGGGGAAAGGAAGGAATGGTGGTGGATGGGTGTGGAGAGTAAATGGAAGAAGAGGCCATGGATGGGTGAGAGGAAGTGTTCCGTGGTGGGATGGTATGAGGGGATGGGGTGGCCCGGGTTAACTGGATGGAAAATGGAAGTTGGGCCGAATCTGGTGGGTGGGAAAAACCCAAGCCCGTGAAGGGTGTGGTCAGTGGTGGAAAGAGAGAACGGAAATGTGGGTGGGGGTTGGGCGTAGCGGAGCGCGGGGGTGTGGGGGTAGCAGCAGACGGTGCGGAAATGGGTGGGGTGGATGCCGATGGTGGTGCGGTGGTGGTCGCCAACGCTGGAAGGGCGGATTTAAGGAGGCGTAGTTCGTCTATCAGCAAGGTTTGGAGTGCTGCGAACTGTGTGGTCATGTTGTGTTGAAAGGCTTCGTTGGAGTCCTTCATTTGGCCGAGAGAGTGGTGGAAGGATGTGTGCTGGGTTTCCAGGGCCGAGACGGACTCTGATATATCATCCACCTGGGTACGAAGATGGTCATTGCACACGTCTAATGCCGCAGCCATGGCATCAGGATCGGAACTAGGGGAAGAGGTGTTTTTGCCCATTGAAGGGCTCTGATACCAAATTGGTAGAACCAATCGGCCTCAGACACAGAAAGCTATAAATTAAGAGCAGTGCAAGAGAAAAGAGGAGAAGAGTAAGGAAATTCAGAAATGTAAAGACAAGCTTCATTCATTCATGTCCTCTACTGGGAACCTTACATTCATTTATATCACAATTGAAAGGAAAACCTTATCTCAAAAGCAGGCTGGGCCTGAGCAACATAGTTGTGGACTAACTAGTATGGGCTGAGTGAAGAGTTAATAGGCCCTCCACATTGTGGTCCTAACAACATCAGAACCTGGGGTGAAGAAAAAATAATCAGAGGTTAGAGACCCAGATTTCGAACCCATATTTAATCCGAGATGCAAGAAGACATTACCACATATGAGAAATTCCATAATTTGGGACGGGTTTGATTTAGAACTCTTCGGAGTTCCGCCGGAGGGAATTGCAAGATGCTAGAATTGAAGAGCAGAAAATTACAGGCGTTTTAGACCTTGGATTCCAAGTCGATTCGAACATGCAGGGCTTGAAAACATTACCAGAGATTGAATGGGAGGGTTGATGGGTTGAATTAAGGACTGGAACATCAAGTTCCATCCCCAGCTCGCTGAAAACCATGGTGTTCTCCGTGCGACACCATCCTAACTCCAAACCCAACATACAAGACCACCATTCGGTTTCCCAAGTCAGGGTGATGAAGGATTTAATAAAATTAAAGTGCTAATTTAGTTGGATTTAAGGGTGGTAAGGGTGATGCTCTCGGTGATAGAGAAAATGTAGAGAGAGAGGAATAGAAAAGAGTTAGAGAATTAGCACTCACGAGGAGAAAGGAAGAAGAAAATTAAGTGTGGGCCGGGTTTTCGGGCTGATGACAACACAGTTCAATGACTTGGCCGAAAGAGTAAACCCAAAACTAGACCTGTAAACGGGTCAGATTTATTAGGTTTGGGTCGGGTTCAATCCGACCCATTAATTTAACGGGTCATCCGAACCCAACCCATTCAGCTTAATAAGTCACCTATTTCACCTGTTTCACCCGTTAACAATTTTTTTTTGTCCTCTGTCATCACAACAATGCTGCAAAAGTTCGAGTACACGACGGGGTTGGGTTTTTGCTTGTCAAGCCACGCGAGGCACTCAGTGTTCTCCTTCCACAGGCTCGCCCTACGGGAGTTTGTTTCAGTTTGGGGGAGACTGCTGCAGAGGGTGGTGAGGGGGCCGAGGTTGTAGATGTTTGGGAACATGGCAGAGACTGTGTCGAGGACCTCAGATTCGAACTCATAGAAGGTGTTGAAGACGATGGCATCGGCAGATTCAAACCCATTTCCTCCAGAAACTCTTCGGGTGATAACATTTTGGACTACAAAAAAAGTAGTCATTACCGACAAAGATTTTCCGAGGGCCCCAAAAAACCGTCGTAAAAAACACATTTTGCGACCATAAAATATGGGTCGTCGGTAACATGGTATGAAACAAATTTTTATTACCAACTCACATAATGTCCTCGGAAAAAGTCTCAAGTTTCATCGAAAATGCACTTTTGTTTGGAGGGAAGAATTGGCGCCAGTTGTATTAACGACAAGTAAAGTTCTTATCAGAAATAGAATGGTTATTTCCGAAGGTTTACTCATGTTGACGAAATTGATTTAGTATTTTTGAGGGAAAAAAAGTCCTCTCGGTAATGCTTTTATATTTTTGAGGGTGATTAGTTGTCGGAAGCAAGGTCTAAAATATCCATAATATCCCGATATTTCCATAAAAATTTTCGTGTTTTTGGACTACCGATATTTTCGATGTCATCGATATTTCCATCGAAATTTTCGTGTTTTTAAAAATTCTATATTTAAAAAAACACCAAGGGCATTCAAACCCCTCCCATTTTACTCCTTCAACACCTTGACCACCATATCACTTATGTTTTTGTGAAAATATGCAAAAATGTTTACATATTTTCTACACTCACAATGTTTGCCAGCTCGCTATATAATCAACTTAAATCAATTAAATCTATCATGCAATGCATTTCCTTCCAATTTTTTGCGATAAACTAATAGATAATTGACTAAATAAACATCCTGTAAAGTTTCAATAAAAATTTCCAAGTTTTTCTTACAATTTTCGTGGTTTTTGTTCACTTTTTATCGATATCGATAATATCCCAATATTTCCATCGAAATTTCCGTGTTTTTGGACTACCTGACACGCCCCGACCCCGATGTCCTGTAGACATCGGGGTGGTCACGTGCTGGCCGACACCCAAGGGGTATTTAGAATGCATAAGAACGAGAAATAAGAATTAAATTGAACATTAATAAGCATTTAAGGAACGTGTTCAGAGCATACAACTAATTTGAAATACTAAAAGAAAGAATATAAAATTGAATAAATAAAAGGATGGGGTCCTACACCGAGAGGACTCGAAGATGCCGATGCGGAAATGCCTTGATGCCGGGATTGTATGCCTCGAATCTAACCCCTGAAGGGGGTGCAAAACAAAGGTGAGTGGACCAATTTGATATACATATAAGAAAACAGTTATCAACATACTATCCCCCAAGTTTTATGAAAACGCATATATATTATGATAAACATAGGTTTTCGGAAACCTAGAATGTCGTGCAATAACTCAATTCATAACTTGCATATCATAATAATTACTAATGTCAAATGTCCACATATATCCCTCCAGGCCCTATGCCATCTCCCCGTCCCTGAGCATACAATCAGAGGAAATATCACTTCAGGCCCTATGCCAGCTCCCCGTCCCTGTGCTCAATAGCCAGAGGAAACACACTCCAGGCCCTATGCCAATACTATAACCGTCGCCCGGGATGGACTGGAGCCTTATCCCTACATCCCGTAGCTGAAACGTGGACGTACTTAAACCGTCGTCCGGGATGGACCAGAACCTTATCCCTACATCCCGTAGCGGAAACATGGACCACTAGGTAATATCATAACTATCGCACATACATTTATGAACAAGTAACGTCATACATCATTCTTATAAACTCATGCTTCTCATGCGTGCAATTCTACTAATAAAACATGTATTTTTAGAAGGGGTCCACTCACAGTACTTAGTCATCCAACGCTGCGCTGCTAGCGAATATAGTAAAGCCACAATAATCGCCCCTAAGCACATAAAGAGTACAACTAGTCAAACTTTATTCTAATGATTAAATTTGGGAAAATGGACTTCAAAAACGGGTCCAGGACGTCGAAATTAGCCTAGGAAGGGTCCCGGACGGAACCCGAAAAAGTCAACCGAAAAGGCAACGTTGACTGGTCAAAGTCAACGGTCAGGTTCAAAGTCAACGTTGACCGTTGACCGGGTCAACAGGTCAATTAACCCGGGTTGGGTCAAGGTCAGTCAACCCGGGTCTGGGTCCACGGGTCACTGGGTTGGGTTTAGGGTTTGAGTTTTAACTCAATAGGGTTTTGGGTTTAAGGGTCACGGGCCAAAGGCCCTATCCTTCATAGCCCAAATTAAAGAAACCCAAAGGGTTTCTGGGTTTTACAAATAAACGAGCCAAAGGCCCTTGTCTACCCTACGACCCAAGGCCTTATTATTGAACCTATCTAAAAATAAAAATGCTACAGGCCACTAAACTGGGTTTGAGGGAAATGGGCCTAATGCCCAACTAAAATGGCCCAAAGGCCCTAATTAATTAAAACAGAAATTAAAATATAAATAACTAAACTAATTGGGCTGGGTTGGCAAACGGGCCTAAGGCTCGAGGGGTTTGGGTTGGGTTTTGGCCCAAAAGGACCTGGCTCTTCACGCGGCCTGAGAGGCCTAGGTTCAAACGGAGAAGAACGCCGGGCTTCCCAGCTCCGGCGGACAACAACACTTAGATCTAGGGTCCGATTAATACATCAAAAGGAAGAGCAGAGGGAGAGGAAGAGATTTATACCCTTGGATTCGCCGAGAAACGACCGGAGACGGTCGAAAAGTTCTGCGAAGCTCACGGGTGCGCCGGAGTTGGGTGCACTCTCCCCTGAGCTGATTCGTTTCCAAAACCTTGGATTTTAGGAGATAAGACTTGTTAAAACTCATCTACTCAACATCTAAAATGAAATAAAAGGGAAAAATCTGAGCTTACCTAGTCGGGAAAAAGAGAGAGTCGCCAGAGAGTTTCTGGGTTCTTCACTGCAATCTGGGAGAGAAATGGAACGAGGGAGAGAACGAGAGAGGGATGAAGACGGTGGTGCGCTGGCGTGCGTGCGTGCGTTTGAGAAGACGAGAGAGAGATGAGGGGGTCCGAGATAGCGAGAGACATAAGGGAGAGAACACAGAGATGAGAGGGACAGAAAAGAGAGGGAGAGGATTCGGGATGGGGAACAAAAAAACCGGGTAGGCCCATTGGGCTCACCATTTAAGAACAAAACAATTTAAAAAATGAAAGTTTGCAAAAACTTTAGGGATTAAAAATGTATAATTGAAAAAGGTTTGGGGGTAAATTTCTAGGATTTAATTATAATTGAGGGACGGGTGTGACACTACCGATATTTCCGATATCATCGATATTTTAGACCTTGGTCGGAAGTAATCATATTTTTTCCGACAAAATTTTTTCTTTGTCAGAATAAATTTTTAAGGCATATGGTTTTGTTGGAATCAATTATTTACCGATGGTCACGTGTGTCGTTGGAATATTCTTGAAATAAGTTTGATGCTTAATTTAAACTCTACAATAAATAGATCATATAACTTAGAATACATATGGAGAAGATTGGACCATAAAATTAAAAATAAAATCGGAGTTAAAATAACCGTTAAATCGTTAGTTTTCGTTTATAACCGTCGAAAGGTTTCGTCGTGTTACCTAATATCTGAATGTCTATTTTTTGCGATTTTTTACGTATGCGATCTTGGAGTCTATACAAACAAGTTTAATGGTTGGATTGTTGAAACTAGTTTTGTAGAATGTGTATCCTTTCAAAACGATAGATTCAACAAACACTTGGAGTTTATTTTATACTTCCATTAAGTAAAACATAATAATTTGTGGTATCCACTAATGCAAATATTTTAAATTGAAGATCGAATTCATTCATCATACTATTATAGGGTTGAGGAGTGTATTTGTAAAAAATCATCAAAATCAGAGTTAAAATAACCGTTAAATCGTTAGTTTTCGTTTATAATCGTCGAAAGGTTTTGTCCCATTACCTAATATCTGAATATCAGTTTTTTGCGATTTTTACATATGCGATCTCCAAGCATATATAAATAAGTTTAACAATTACATTGTTGAAATTTATTTAATAGAATGTATATCCCGTTAAATAAATAAATTCAAATAGAGTCATACATTTTGGCAACAAAAAAAAATAGAATCATTCATAATTAAAAAAAGGGGTGTGCTATCCACACACCTCTTTTTACTTCTCACACACCCCTATTACTTTCTGTCCGTTAGATCTTCTTCAATTCATCTGATCCGACGGCCGAAATCCAAAAAGGTGTGAGAGAAGTAAAAAAGGGTTTGTGGATATCACACCCCTTAAAAAATTTGGAGGAGGCGGGAGCCAAAATTTTGGCATTCTCCCAATAACTTCTCTCTCTATTTCCAAAGACAGCGCTCAGCGCCATTTAGCTTTCTCCCCTCATTTTCATCTCTCTCGCAACTCTGCCTTTCCTCTCTAGAAACAAAACCCTAACCTCCACCCTTCATTTTGTTCTCAAAATCTCAGAGTTGCATTAATCAAAATCTTCTCCATTTCTCTTTATCTATGCCTTCATCCAAAAAAAATCACAATCATCCACCTCTGTAAACCTTAGCCCAATTCGACCTTTTCGAAATCAGAAGCAAACCTGGCGAGTTGTGAACACGTCCTCCCCTCCTCTGCAACAACAAACCCCTCAAAATTCATTAATCTGATCTGAACTCCAGAAGGGAAAACCATGGGTTCCTCTGCTACAAACCACAGCCACGCCAAATTGCGCACCCAAGTCCGCGGATTCTTCTATAAGGTAAAAATCCCAAGACTTCGTTAACATCATATAATTCATATGGTTCCATTGATAACGCTGTTGGGTCTAATTCGGTTTCGGATGCTAACGATGTTCAAAAAGTGAAGAAAGACGGAGATCAGGTGGTTGGATCAAATGAGGGTATTGAGGATAAGAAAAGCAATCTAAGTAAAGAAGTGGGTGTGAAAGAATTTGATAATGTGGCAAAGAGTGGTGGAGGGTCGAGCGAGGGATCCAAATTAGAGGGCGAGGACAAGAAAGAAACAGAAGCAGAGTGATGGGCAACCAGTTGGTTGCGTGTTTGAAAGTTCCCGGAAATGGTATGTTTTACATTTTGTATTCATGGCAGTTCTATGCATATTTCTTGTTTATACTATCCATCCTCGGTGTTTTCCTTATTTCTTGGACTAATGGATTGTTCTCATTCAACTGAATTATCAGTCTGGTTAAGAATTCTGTCATGCAATAAATATTCGGATATTAGAGTTTGTTCTTTATGTGTTTTCAGATCATTATTCATTTAGCATACTGAAATATAGTTTTTTATAGTTAAGTTTGTTATGTTTTGCATTGATCATACTTGACTTATTGTGGGTTATCAATTTTCAGATTGGTATCCACTTGTTACTCTTCAAAATTCTTTCTATATATTATCAAGGATCCTTATTTAGTAATGTGATTTGTACATTTTTCTCTCCCACAGATACATAACGAACAAATTGGAGATTTACTTGATCCAACCCCACGGAACCTTGAGGTGGATGTTTTCTTTATTATTAAGTTCTTTCACTGATGCTTTTTTTTTCTTTTTCTTTTTTAGTTCATATTCATTAGTTAAGATACTCATGGGTTTTATTTTAATCTGTTTTAGATCAAGGATGACCCCAAGAATGGATTTTATGTTGATAATCTGACTGAGGAATATGTGACTAGCTATGAGGACGTGACACAAATTCTGCTTAAGGTGGGCTATATATGTGCAATTTTCTATTTGCTATTGAGGTCCAAATGTCTATTTTTTGTTGGTTTGGGGAACGAGAATCTGTTAGGAATAAACTAGTAATAGATGAAATGGTAGAGGATGGTGTTAATGATCTGAGTGATCAAATTCGCTAGTTAAAGGTACTAAGTTCTTTGTTGTTCTATCAGGAATTCTGCCATAAAGGCAGAAGGTGATAGAAATTTGAGGTTTATGAAATGTGTGTTTTGCAGGAAGAACTTATAAGAGGAAAGTCTAGTGGCTCATTTGTGATTAAGAATGGATATTTTCAAGGGAGAAATGTACGTGAAAGCTTGAATCAATTGTGGGTGAGCCTGAATCAATTTTTTACTTTACCTAGGATAGATAATGGTTTGTTTTCTAATTTTCATTGTTTGGGTTTCTTATCAGTTGATGATTGTATTGTGCTTGATATTAGTTGTCTTTTCTTTTTGACAGAATAAAGATTATACTTATGGTTATGGATCAATGTTCGTAGCACTACATTCGAACTTGTCAACGGTTGATTAAACACGGAAAACTAGCATTATAAGATATCATAGGATTGTAACAAGTACTTTCAAATTTTTACATTGGTTTTTGTATATGTAGTTGAATATATGATTTCATTAATATAAAACAATTCTTTCAACAAAAATTGCCATTGAAAATATTATTAAACTTCTTTAAAAAAATTGTATTTGTATCATTTTATTTTTGCCGACGAGTAAGACTCACAAATATATAATTCTAACGACTCTTGACCCTCACAAATATGTTTTTGTGCGTATTTACGACAATTGTTAATTGTCGGTAATGGTAATTGCGACGACTATTGGCTCTTGTAAATAACATTTTATTGTTGGAAAAGCATTTTTCGACACAATGTTTTGGTTGTAAGAAAATCATCGCAAAAAAGCAGATGTTTAGAAAGTATATTCGACAGTCATATAAGTATTTATGACCACATTGGCTTGTTGAAAATAAAGTAATTTTGTCATTTTGAAAATTCATTTTTGACAAAACGATAACTAGTAACGACGAGTCACATGCGTAAGAAATGAAGCATTTTTGACAGCTGGTCGAAAAAAAAGTATTTCCAATGGATCAATTTGCGACGCCCAGCGAGGGCTTTTTCCCGTCGTAAATAAGTATTTGTGAAGGCAAAAAGCCTTTTCCGATGACATTTGACCCTCGCAAATGACCCTTTTTTTTGTAGTAACCAAGAAAAAGAAACTCGAAAGAGTTGGGATGGGGAAGATATGATCAAGTAAAGCAACATGTATCACAAGAAAAAAAAATTCACATCCTCAACTAACGGGTGCTAATGGATGCTAACGGGTTGACCCAAAGTGACCTGTTATTTAATGGGTTCACTCATTAGCGACCCGACCCATTAAGCATCCACTCAAATACTAATATTAACGGGTCGGGTCCGATCGGGTTAACGGGTTGGGTCCAAAATGCCAGGTCTACCCAAAACAAGGGCAAAACTAGTAATTTACGGTTGTTTTTAAAATAGGGTTATCACAACACATACTTCTAATTAGATATGTTAGACCTACATGTGTGTCACGTCACCAAACTAATAAAAAAAATATGGAATTTAACGGCATGAACCTATTGTGCTCATTTTGTTAAATTTAAAAATTCATTAACGGATTTTTATTTTAGGAATCAATTGTAAACTAGGATAAAAAGTTAATCGACCAATTTTATATTCTACTTTTTTTTTTAATGGGGAAACTTTGCAGTTGATTGATACACATACATTCCTTCAATATTTCATTAGGCATCCTTGATCTGTTCTACTTAACTAATTGAAAATCAGCTAGTTAATTAGAATCAAGTCTTTGGTGAACAATGATAAGAAACAGCAACATCATCATACAAACTTGTAGTTAATTACTATTCAGTCTTTGGTCGAATGAATGTTTTAAAGCAACATAAATATTGCTTGACTGGAAAAATAACAGAGCAACTCTGCGGGGCTTGAAAAATAACACCATGAAAAGAGTTCAGATGCCTCCTTTTCTCCTTCATTTTTTCTTGCTTTCCCTGCTTCCATCAATTGCCACCACCTCCTCACCGGGGATGCAGGCGAAAGCTCTGATAACCTGGAAGAATAACTTCTACTTTGGTTATTCACCTTCTTCTCTCGATTCATGGTCCCTCGCCAACCTCAACAACCTTTGCAACTGGACTACCATTGTCTGTGACCGCAATACCAAAACAGTTTCCAAAATAGATCTCCCCAACTTGCAGATCACAGCCACACTAACCCACTTCAACTTCACCCCATTTCTTAATCTCACTCACTTCAACCTCTATCAAAATAATTTTCGAGGGCCTATAACATCTGCCATTGGCAACCTCTCTAGGCTAACAATCTTTTGGGTAACAACTTTTTTGAGCAAGAAATACATGCGGAGATTGGCCATTGTACAGACCTCACATACTTGTCCCTGGCTTCCAATTTTCTTAGGTTATGGTCCTGCTTGGTATATCTGTAATGGGGGACCATACGTATTTTAGGAGTGATCATGCTTGATATATCCACGATGAATGATCATTGACTACACAATTAGATTATGCATATGGTTATGTTTGGTATATTTGTGATAGAGGACCATATGTATTCTAGGAGTGCTTATGCTTGGTATATCCACTATTGGTGATCACTACCTAGAGCTATAGGTTACGGTCCTATTTAGTACATTCACGATAGGGGACCATATGTACTTTAGAGGTGATCATTCTTGGTATATCTGGAATGGGTGATCACTGCCTGCATGATTAGACTATGTGTATGATTCTACTTGGTATATATGCAATGGGGGACTATACGCATTCTAGGAGTGATCATACTTGGTATATCCTCAATGGGTTATCACTACCTAAGGCTATAGGTTATATTCAAACTTGGTATATTCGCGATGGGGGACCATACGTATTTTAAGGGTGATCATGCTTGGTATATCCACGATTGGTGATCACTGCCTGCCTAGAATTGTATGGACTACTTGATAAATCTGTGATGGGCGACCACTTTCTAATTTGGTTCCGTTGAGTTAGTTCGGAACCTTAGATTCTAGCGAATAGAGACTGCTCATGGTAGACATTTGTGTTTGTAATTTAGGGTTACAATGTTATTACTTGAAATCCACGTAGAGAAATACGAAGATTTTCTTTATTAAGCTTCGTGAATTGATTTGATCTTATTGATTGATTAACATAGTTAAATTATGCATATTTGAGTCATTGAATCGATTATTCGCTATGATTGTGAATATGGGTTTGAAAACAGTGTGATATATGTGAATGACAAAATGACAACCCTGGTCGTGAATTGATTGCTCTAAGTAGACTAGAATCAATGTTTGTCGAGTTCTATTGAGTGATTATGGAATTCTATGCTTTTCTACTAGAAAGTACTATGATAATTGTGGAATCTATTGAATGGTGAATTACGAATGGCTTGATCCTATTTGAGGATACGTAGGCAGTCTAATACAAAGCTTAGATGCAGCCATAAAGTAAACGAAAAGTTAATACGCTATTAGACCTTGAATTGTGTTTTGTTCATGTCTTGGAGGCAAGACATGATAGATGTACAGATACGTGGTGACGTCATGTGTTGATCTTTGACATATATCGGGATCGGAGTGTGACACCATAGCCACACATAAGCCTTTGAATTTCTCTTAACTTTTAAATTTCAAATAAAAATTAAGAGTTATCTCAAAGTTGGAAGAAATTTGCCAAAATATTAACAAGAGGCACAAAAGAGACATCCAAAATGGGAAAGAAGGGGCCACATAGGATTGGTGTTGGGATGAAAGGCAATAATTTGTCGTACGTGTTTCAGTGCAGTTGTTGGCAAAGCAAATCAAACAATGTACTGGGCCATCCATCTTGAATTAAACTGTAAAATGATAAGAATTAAAAATTAGTTCAAATATGTTAATTCATGCTTGAAGATACAGTACATACATCAACTTCTGTAACTGTAAGCAAACAAAACACATGGTTTTGAACTTTTGAGGTCCATAAAAATAGTGATGAGGTAATTCGATCGTTTTTGTCACACAAGTCCATAAAAATATCTCTAAAACAAGAAAAACACGATAAACTTGTATATATATTTCAATGGACCGAACGTGTGGCCACAACCGTCTGAGTTCATATCTCTTCGTATTATTGATGTAAGACATGAACCAGACTGAGGGAGACAGTTGTACCAAGTGCGTCCATTGAAATTTTTTGGCATACCTAATAAAACTAATAATGCAAGAGAGAGGCCACCATTATACTCCATAGCTGTTTCTTATTCACCTACTCTCTTACCTGAACTTGAATCCCATTAAAAACATGAGCAACGAAGAAGTAGCCTATGATCTCACTCCGGTTATCAAAGTATACAAAAACGGTCGAGTCGAGAGACTCCAAGGCACAGCCACAGTTCCTCCATCAACAGTCCAATCCAAAGACATTGTCATCTCCCAACAACCACCCGTGTCCGCAAGGCTTTACCTCCCCAAATCCACCGAAACCAAACTCCCTCTTCTCGTTTACTTTCACGGCGGAGCCTTCTGCATTAATAGCGCCTTTTCTCCCACGTATCATAACTACCTTAACTCCTTAGTCTCCGAAGCCAATGTTGTGGCCGTCTCTGTTGAGTACAGGCTTGCCCCGGAGAACCCTCTCCCAGCTGCCTATGACGATTCGTGGGCTGCTCTCAAATGGGTCGCTTCCCATTTTGATGGAACGCGAAACGTTGATGAAGAAGAAGATGACGATTGGCTAAGTAGCTTTGCGGATTCCCAGCGTGTGTTCTTCTCTGGAGACAGCTGTGGAGCTAATATAGCGCACCACATGGGAGTGAGAATAGGCTCAGAGGGGCTGGTTGGTGTTAAGCTGATTGGGATTGTGTTGGTCGATCCATATTTTTGGGGGGAAGAGCCAATTGGGGGGGAGATCACTGTCCCTGCAGCTAAAAGAGAGTTTATTGCTGCATTGTGGCGTTTTACCTACCCATCGATTATTGGATCAGATGACCCGCTTATCAACCCTCAAAAGGATCCGAAATTTGGGGAATTGGGGTGTGGGAAAGTGCTGGTTTTTGTGGCTGAGTTAGATGTGTTGAAAGACAGGGGATGGTACTATGGGGAGGCGCTGAGAAAGAGTAGATGGAATGGAGTTGTGGAGGTGATAGAAACAAAGGGTAAGGACCATATTTACCATTTGTCCGATCCTACCTGTGAGAATGCTGTGGCCATGCAGAAAAAGATAGTCTCGTTCTTGAACTAGTATTTGTAGTTTTTTCCATTGTTGTAGCCTACTAAATTCCTTTTTATTATGAGTTTTATATGTATGTTTTCTTGAAAAATGTTTCTCATAATCGTAATCGATTAATTTTTTGGTTAACAATGAAAGATCATCCATGCAAAAATTCACTTAAAGTGAAAGCCGTTTAGTTATCTAATTGCAGGATGACAAATAGACAAAGATAGAGTTGTCGGTAACATATGTATCTTTGTGTTCAAATGTTAAATTTGAACATATGAATTTGGTGTGAAATTGTAATATTCATCGATTATTTACAGAATGGTACAAAGGATCCTTATAATATGGACACAGTAATGAGAATACAACATCACATAAATATGCTATTAACTAAATATTGTCCCTAAATTACAGGTATGATATATGTACAGAGATAATTACAATCACAATATCAATTACAATGAATAGCAAAATTAAACCAAATAAGAAAAATATTTCGACATAACACTTGTGTGTAATTAGGTATTTATGTAAGTACGAATTCCAAAGAGCTAAACACTATATCCTTCAACCACACAATTTGGAAGAGTATATAAGGCATAGTTGGAGTCAGGCAAGTTGTTCAAGTGAATAGGCTTAACAGTGAAGACTCTAATGACATTCGAACAATTAATCTCTGCAATTTTGAGAATGAAATTCGAACTTTGATAAATATCCGACATCGCAACATCATAAGGCTATATGGCTTTTGTTCAAGGAGGGGTTGCATATTCTTGCTTTATGAATACTTTGAGAGAGACGGTTTGGGAAAATCATTGTATGGGGTTGAAGGGGTTACTGAACGTGGTGACATCATGTGTCGATCTTAGACGTATATCGAAATCAGAGTGTGACACCATAGCCACAAATAAGCCTTTGGATTTTTCTTAACTTTTAAATTTCAAATAAAAATTAAGAGTTATCTCTAAGTTAGAAGAAATTTGCCAAAATATTAACAAGAGGCACAAAAGAGACATCCAAAATGGGAAAGAAGGGGCCACATAGGATTGGTGTTGGGATGAAAGGCAATCATTTGTCGTACGTGTTTCAGTGCAGTTGTTGGCAAAGCAAATCAAACAATGTACTGGGCCATCCATCTTGAATTAAACTGTAAAATGATAAGAATTAAAAATTAGTTGAAATATGTTAATTCATGCTTGAAGATACAATACATACATCAACTTCTGTAACTGTAAGCAAACAAAACACATGGTTTTGAACTTTTGAGGTCCATAAAAATAGTGATGAGGTAATTCGATCGTTTTTGTCACACAAGTCCATTAAAATATCTCTAAAACAAGAAAAACACGATAAATTTGTCTATATATTTCAATGGACCGAACGTGTGGCCACAACCATCTGAGTTCATATCTCTTTGTATTATTGATATAAGACATGAACCAGACTAAGGGAGACAGTTGTAACAAGTGCGTCCATTGAAATTTTTTGGCATCCCTTATAAAACTAATAAGGGGTTTTTGAACTTTAATCTTTCAAGAAGATTAAAATTAAAAAAAAACCTGGTGTTAGATTGAATATTGATTTTAGTCCTTAATGTGTCCTTAATTCAAAATAATTAATGTGTATTTTATTTAATGTCTCCCATTAAATATTTAAATTTATTAATACACAACTTTTAATTTATTTTTTGACCAAAAAGAGTTTTTTAATTTATTAATTCTATTTAACATTCTTCAAATTTGAAATATTTAAATTTATTAATACACAAATTTTAATTTATTTTTTGACCAAAAAGGGTTTTTTAATTTATTAATTTCATTTAACATTCTTCAAATTTGAAAGACTCAATTAATGTATCTAAATGTGTGTACCAAAATGTTTTTTATTAAACTAATATATTGAAATGTTAGTACTAAAATGTATGTATCGAAATATATGCACCGAAATGTATTAATATTAAATTAATGTACCTAAATGTGTGTACCGAAATGTATTATATTGAATTATTGTACCTCAATGTTTGTATCGAAATGTATGTACCAAAATGTGTGTACCGAAATGTATTATATTGAATTATTGTACCTAAATGTTTGCATCGAAATGTATGTACCAAAATGTGTGTACCTAAATATTTTTATTGAAATGCATGTACCGAAATGTGTGTACCTAAATGTATGCACCGAAATATATTATAATAAATTTAATGTACCTAAATGAAGAAGATAAAGTACATCAAAATATGTTGTATAACAAAAATTAGCTTATCTAAATGTTCACAACAAAACATATTAAGATGAATGAAATGAAAATGAAAATTATAATGAAATAAAATTAATATATTAAAAATTAGAAATAAAAAGATAAATAATTTAAAAATAAAAAATATAATTAATAAATAAGGTTATTAATGTATTAAGGGACTAAAATTAGATTTTAATCTTATTCATGTTTTTTATCTAAAAGTCATCTTTATCAATGATTAAAATGAAGTTTTCTAAACTAATAATGCAAGAGAGAGGCCACCATTATACTCCATAGCTGTTTCTTATTCACCTACTCTCTTGCCTGAACTTGAATCCCATTAAAAACATGAGCAACGAAGAAGTAGCCTATGATCTCACTCCGTTGATCAAAGTATACAAGGACGGTCGAGTGGAGAGATTCCAAGGCACAGCCACAGTTCCTCCGTCAACAGTCCAATCCAAAGACATTGTCATCTCCCAACAACCACCGGTGTCCGCAAGGCTTTACATCCCCAAATCCACCGAAACCAAACTCCCTCTTCTCGTTTATTCACGGCAGAGACTTCTGCATTAATAGCGCCTTTTCTCCCACGTATCATAACTACCTCAACTCCTTAGTCTCCGAAGCCAATGTTGTGGCCACCTCTGTTGAGTACAGGCTTGCCCCGGAGAACCCTCTCCCAGCTGCCTACCACGATTCGTGGGCTGCTCTCAAATGGGTCGCTTCCCATTTTGATGGAACGCAAAACGTTGATGAAGAAGAAGATGACGATTGGCTAGGTAGCTTTGCGGATTCGCAGTGTGTGTTCTTCTCTGGAGACAGCAGTGGATACTGCATTGTGGCGTTTTACCTACCCATCGACTATTGGATCAGATGACCCGCTTATCAACCCTCAAAAGGATCTGAAATTTGGGGAATTAGGGAGTGGGGAAGTGCTAGTTTTTGTGGCTGAGTTAGATGTGTTGAAAGACAGGGGATGGTACTATGGGGAGGCGCTGAGAAAGAGTGGATGGAATGGAGTTGTGGAGGTGATAGAAACAAAGGGGAAGGACCATAGTTACCATTTGACCGATCCTACCTGTGAGAATGCTGTGGCCATGCAGAAAAAGATAGTCTCGTTCTTGAACTAGTATTTGTGGTTTTTTCCATTGTTGTATTCTAAAGCCTACTAAATTCCTTTTTATTATGAGTTTTATATGTATGTTTTCTTGAACAATGTTTCTTATAATCGTAATTGATTAATTTTTCGGTTAACAATGAAAGATCATCTATGTAAAAATTTACTTAAAGTGAATGCCGTTTAGTTATCTAATTGCAGCATGACAAATAGACAAAGACAGAATTGTCAATAACATATATATCTTTGTGTTCAAATGTTAAATTTGAACATATGAATTTGGTGTGAAATTGTAATATTCATCGATTGTTTACAAAATGGTACAAAGGATCCTTATAAGATGGACGCAGTAATGAGAATACAACATCACATAAATATGCTATTAACTAAATATGGTCCCTAAATTACAGGTATGATATATGTACAGAGATAATTATAATCACAATATCAATTACAATGAATAGAAAAATTAAACCAAATAAGAAAATATTTCGACATAACACTTGTGTGTAACTAGGTATTTATGTAAGTACGAATTCCGAAGAGCTAAACACTATATCCTTCAACCACACAATTTGGAAGAGTATACAAGGCATAGTTGGAGTCAAGCCAAGTTGTTGTTGTTAAGAGGCTTAACAGTGAAGACTCTAATGACATTCTAATAATTAATCTCCGAAGTTTTGAGAATGAAATCTAAACTTTGATAAATATCCGACATCGCAACATCATAAGGCTATACGGCTTTTGTTCAAGGAGGGGTTGCATATTCTTGCTTTATGAATACTTTGAGAGAGGCAGTTTGGGAAAATCATTTTATGGGGTTGAAGGGGTTACTGAACTTGGTTGGGCTACAAGGGTCAAAATTTTGGAAGGACTTGCTCATGCACTTTCTTACTTGCACAATGACTGCTCTCCGCCAATTGTGCACCGCGACGTAACTCTCAACAATGTATTACTTGATCAAAATTTCGAGCCTCAACTCTCAAATTTTGGAATTGCAAGACTCTTGAATGCTAATTCATCCAACTAGACACATATTGCTGGTTCATTTGGCTACATGGCACCAGGTAATGAAACACTTAAACTTGTACATTTTAGGTTCATATTCATTTCAACATCTTAAGATACTATTTACTTTTTTTGAAATGCAGAGCTTTCATTGACTATGCGGGTCACATATAAGTGTGACGTATATAGTTTTGGAATTGTAGCACTAGAAGTGATGATGGGAAAGCACCCTGGGGATATGCTAGAATCCCAACTATTAGAATCAGCAAGATTATCGCAGGACAATGTAGGGTTGCTTTTGAAAGATGTGTTAGACCAACGGCTTGAACCTCTGATGAATTGGCAAAGGCAGTGGTGCTTGTGATGAGTTTAGCATTGGCTTGCACTCATGCGCATCCCAAATCTCGACCTCCGATGTCTTTTGTGGCACAGAAACTATCAGCTCAAGCCCTGCCTTGCCTTCCTGAACCATTTGGTATTCTAAGCATCAACAAGCTAATGGGGCTGGGGCTACAAGCTAATGGAAGCTAGGAGCCGAGTTCTATGTTTACTTGAGCTATAAGATTGGCACATAATGGCCATTGCTTTTGTTTCATGTTTATCTATGCTTGAAGCTATTAATCATAATATACATATATATATATATATATCAACCAAACAACATTCAAAGAGTGTTTAATAACTATTTCATTTTTAGTTTGATTTATTTTTCGTGTTTGAGATCTTTTGGCTCACGAATAAAAAAAACATGCATCAATCATACAACTCACGTAATTAAAGCTAATGATACTTAGTAATATTATTATCAAGCAAGAAATTCAAATAGAATAGCGCATTTATATAATTAATTGAGATTTCCCTCTTTTTTTCTTATCTGTGTTTACGTCAGATATTAAATAAAAAAAAATTTTAATTACTAGGGAGAAGAAGACATTTTTTTTAAAAATTTTTATTGGTAAAATTGTTTATATCTACTCACTAAATTGTTAATTTGAGACGTGAGACATTGGACTCGCAACGCAATAATCAAACGAGTGCTCCACCCAGCCTACTCTAAGAAAAATGCGAGAGCCAACAGATATATTTGGCGCGAAGCAACGAGTCGTCTTTCCCGCCATAGAAACCCTCGTAAATACCGAAAAACCCTCAAATTCCTCCTCTGTGACTGTATTTCGCTTTATCTCGGCAATGAGTTCCTCGCGAACCCTCAGATCCATGACACCCAGAAGCCGGGAAAATAAAGCCCTAAACCCAAATCCCTAGAAAGTCTCAGGCAACGAGGCACTGAGCACCCTGACTCCTCAGAAGTCCGAAGCACTCACCCACCGTGCCCGAAACGCCAACTTCGCGCTCTCCATATTAGACGAACGGACCAGATCGATCCATGGGGAGAGGAAACCCCGAAGAAGACTTGTGTCAGTCGCCCCGGATAAACTACTCGAGAAGTAAGGCTTCAAATTTTGGTTGTCTTGCGTATCTGTGTGTGATTTTGGTCCTCCATTTCTGGGTGGATTTTGATTTCTTTGATTTCTGGGTTGGCTAATTTATGTGCTTATTTGATCTATTTATGCAGATTTGAGATGTTGGATGAGTTTTTCAATGGCTTAGACACTTCGATTCGGTTGTTGCGGTTGAGGGGATTAGAGCCTAGTTTCAGCAACATTTGCCCCCAATCGAGTGTTTAACAGATACGTATTTTCTTTTGCTTGGTTGTTGAGAAAATGAAATTGGGCTGCTATATAAATTGATCATTTTTATCCCCATTTTTAGGAGATTCACATATGGTATTTTTTATATAAATTTTATTTCTTACTTGATTGTTTGGTTGCTGAGAAAATGAAATTAGGCTAGTATAGAAATTGGTCTTGGTTTTTTATCCCAAGTTTTAGGAGATTCACATATGGTGGTTTAAAAAAAATTGTCTTTTTACTTGACTGTTTGGTTGCTGAGAAAATGAAATTAGGATATTTAAAAAAGTTGATCATTTTTTTTCTAACTCGATTTATACGAGGTTTATATATGGTCACTTTGCTCAGCTGAAGTTTGTTATGCCCGAGCTGATTTAGATAAAGAAAGTGCTTATTAAGGATGAGAGAACCAGTTGTCTGAAGCCGGATCTTCATGTCACCATCAATGCTGATGCATTGGAGGGCGATGGCAAGTCAAAACCCGAAGGTGGTGGGAGTACGCATTTGAGGAAGTCATTTCATAAGCGGCTTGCTGATCTTTCGAAATCCCATCCTGAGGTATCCTCAATACTCAGTTTCGGATATGGCATTACTAATATGGTTTAATCTGTTGAGTGCTCTGTGTAATTTAATTGAACGGTTATCTGGGAAGTTATTGGTGTCAGGATTTTCTCCTTATCAGTTTAGCAATATATGTATTGAACTACTTTCTGAATAACATGTGGTCTAACAATGCTTAATATGTTTTCAGGATTATGAAATTCCAGAAGAAACTCTCCCCTAGCCATTTGGTCTTAGGAAGCAACATATGCAATCAGATACGGTCAAGCTTCCCTTGTCATCATCTCAGGGTGAAATTTCAGAATCAAAGCTTGATACCACTTGTGCTTCATTGTGTGGCCAAGTGCCTCTAACTCTAACTAAAAGCATAGATGGTGTAGAAAATGATGATGATTTGCCCACGAAAAGTGCTAACATTGAGTCGAGTCCAACGAAGCTTGCTTCAACTCCAGCCAGGTTGAGGGCTGAAACTCCTGCATTGCGGCCTCCAAAGCGATGTTACATGAGCCCAGATGATAATCCTACTAGCTCACCGAACAAGTTGGCTAGGCGTCCTCCAAGAACCAGGTCGTTGATATTTGACACAGTGTTTTAAAAAACTCGCCTCGGGGCGCGCCTAGGGCGGCCTTGAGGCTGGGCGCCATGACAAACGCCTCAGTTTTGCTGGAGTGGGCAAAAGGCTTCGCCGGAGCCGCCTAGGCGCGCCGCCCAGTGGGTTTTTTTTTTTTTTTTTTTTTTTTTTATTACTCCCAAACCCAAGTTTTGGGTAGAATTTTATATAATGGATGTGTGTGCTGTCTACGTGCATTGTTATATGTGTGCTCATTGTGCTTTTCATCCTCTATTTTATACATATATAATATAATATATGTATATATGTGTGTGTATATATATATTTATAATATATGTGTGTGCTCAGGTGATTATTGATTAATAATCTTCTTCTTTTTAATATAATATATGTGTATGCTTAGTGTATATATTAAAAAATTTAGGTCCCGTGAGGCTTCGCCTCACACCTAGGCCGGGCTTCCCCTCGGACGCCTCGCCCACGCCTCACGCTTTTAATACATTGATTTGACACACCCGTGAAGAATAAAAAAGTTGAGGATGAAGTTCCTGATAGGAGTGGCGCATCAAACAATAGTGACATTCATGATATTCTTCCTGACACGCCCGCCCCTTAATTATATTTAAATTCTAGAAATTAAACCCCAAACCGATTTCAACTATGCAATTTTAATCCCTAAAAGTTTTATGAATCTTTCAATTTAGTCCCTAAACCCCTCTTTTTAATTTAAAATTATTTTTGTTCTTAAATGGTGAGCCCAATGGGCCCACCCGGTTTGTCCCCCGAGTCCTCTCTCTCATTTCTGTCCCGCTCGTCTCTCTCGCCCTCTCGAACCCTCCCTATCTCTCTCGCTCTGCACTCTCACTCTCCCGTAACCCCCTCACTCTCTCTCGTCCCTCTCGCGCGACCTCACCACCACGAACGCACGCACACCATCACCTGCACTCGTCTCCCTTCCTCCCTCTCTCTCGCGGCGCTGCAACGAAAGGGCAGTGGGAACCCAGAAATTCCCCCGGCGAATTCTCGGTATTTTCCGACGAGGTAAGTCACGATCGACTTCCTCTCTCTTTTGGTTCGTGTCTGGGTTAGGAATTAGGATTTGATTGGGTGATTTTCTGTGAGTTTTAGGTCGAGATCGTGACGGGGTGCGCACACCCTTTTCCGGCGAACCCGTGCGGATCGAGGCGACTCCCGACCCTTTCCGGTCATTTCTCGGCGAACCCAACGGTATAAACTCCTTCCTCTCCTTCTCTTCTTCGTTATGGTAGGTAAATCGGGGTCTAAAGCCCCGGGTTGAGGGCGGTCGAAGCCGGGAAAGTCCGGCGTTCCTCTGTCTTCTCAGGCAGGCACAACCCAGGCCCTTTGGGCCAGAACCCATAACCCAGACCCTCTCGGGCCTTAGGCCCGCAACCTAGCCCAGCCCAATCCCTTTTAATCATTTATATTTTCTGTTAATTAATTAGGAATTAGGGCCTTCGGGCCTTTGGGCTTTTGCAATTGGGCACTAGGCCCAATTCCACCGGACCCAGTACCCTAGCCCGCACCATTTTTTGTTTTGGTTTCCTAAAAATAATTAAGGCCTTGGGCCTCAGAAAAACTAGGGCCTTTGGCCCGTTTAACCGAACCCAAAACCCTAGGCCTTTGAAGCCTTGGGCCGAAGAAGATCCGGGCCTTTTGGCCCGTGTCACCTAAACCCATAACCCTTTCTGGGTTCTTTAAACCTGGGCCCTTGGGCCGGTTTTATGAAGGGCTTTAAGCCCGTATGCCTAAACCCTAAAGCCCTTATGGGCTAACCCCAAACCCAAGACCCTAATGGGTCAGACCCAAACCCTAGCCCAGGTCCGGATCCAACCCAACCCAGTGACCCGTTGACCCGACCCGGGTTGACTGACCCGTTGACTCGTGGGTTGACCCGTTGACCTGGTCAACGGTCAACGGTCAGCGTTGACCTTGACTTTGACCGGTCAACGGTCAAAGGTTGACTTTTCGGTTGACTTTTCCGGGTTCCGTCCGGGACCCCTCCTAGGCTAATTTCGACGTCCTGGACCCGTTTTTGAAGTCCGTTTTCCCAAATAAATTCGTTTGAATAGAGTTTGACTAAGTTGTACCCTGTATGTGCTTAGGGGCAACTTTTGGGATTATTCTAGATTCGCTAGCAGCGCAGCGTTGGACGGCTAAGTACTGTGAGTGGACCCCTTCTAAAAATACATGTTTTATTAGTAGAATTGCATGTATGAAAAGCATGATAGCATGAGAATGATGTATGTGCGATAGTTCTGATAGTGTATAAATGTATATGCGATAGTTATGATATTACCGCTACGGGATGTAGGGATAAGGTTCCGGTCCATCCCGGACGACGGTTTATGTCCACTTCCGCTACGGGATGTAGGGATAGGGTTCCGGTCCATCCCGGGCGACGGTTATGGTGCTGGCATAGGGCCTGGAGTGTGTTACCTCTGACTTTTGAGTACAGGGACGGGGAGCTGGCATTGGGCCTGCAGTGTGGTTTCCTCTGACTGTATGCTCAGGGACGGGGAGCCGGCATGGGGCCTGAAGCGTTTATATTGGACATTCACTAGCGACTATTCCTCTATGAATATGATTATAGTATACGAGTTATGAATTGAGATATTGCATGATGAGTTAGGATATGAGATATTGCACGGCATTCTAGGTTCAGAAAACCTATGTTTATCATGATATAATTGTGTTTTCATAAAACTTGGGGGATAGTACGTTGATAACTGTTTTCTTATATGTATATCAAATTGGTCCACTCACCTTTGTTTTGCGTCCCCTTCAGGGCTTAGATACGAGGCATACAATTCCGGCGTCAAGGCACTTCCGCACTGGCATCTTCGAGTCCTCTCGGTGTAGGAACTACTCTTTTTGGTGTATTCAATTTTATATTCTTTCTTGTAGTAATTCAAATTAGATGTATGTTCTGAACACGTTCCTGAAACACTTATTAAATGTGCAATTTAAATTCTTAATTCTCGTTTTTATACCTTCTAAATGGCTTTCGTCACCCCTCGGGTGTCGGCCAGCACGTGACCACCCCGATGTCTACAGGACATCGGGGTCGGGGCGTGTCACTTCCCGCAGATCTTTTGCAATCGGTATGTCTATATTGAATTGTCCATTCTTGTTTCCTCATTTAACGAACTTTCCTGCCCGTAACGTGTTTTCGTGCTCCCTCTTTTTATTCGAAATAGATGCATTTTATTGTGCTTAAACTAGTCCCAAAAGTTATTGAGAATCATGTCATAATGGAAACTTTTACATAGTTGGACTTGAAGATAATGAGCTGTAATTCTGAGACGTATCAGTATATCTTTATGCTGCTTAGAGAGAACGAGAAAAAGGCAATAGAGGAGCGAGATCCGGCCATCTCCCAAGCAAAAAGGCGGCGACAGATGATTTCCAGCCTACCAAAGCTCTTCAGCTCGATTCATTTCCTACTTCAGTCTATGAACCGTTCTGTTATCACTCAAGAAGAGCTTGTGCAAAAGATCATTTGGACCAATTTCGATATTGTTGACAGAAGTAAGTCGTTAAACAAAAGAAGATACTATTTCTACGAAAAGTTATAGTGAGCCTAAACTCTTTCTCTATTCTCTCCGCAAAGGAAGTTCAGGAGCATTTAAACTTATTGCTAGAGCTGATTCCCGATTGGATTTCTGAAAAGACGATAGCATCTGAAGCTGATTTGCTAATGATCCAGTAAGTTTTCTTCGTATTTCGAAGTAGAAATTATGTGCGTTTTAGTGGAAATGTATACACCTTCCGTTGAAAAGATAAGAACCTGATAAGACTTGTCTAATGTCATTTCTTCGCCTCTCTTGAAGCGGCAAAGTGAGCCAAAGAATGCTAGGTTTTTTTATAATTTAGTTGTTCGTTTAAAGGGCATCTGAGTAGCCTAAGTACGTAAATAGAATCAAGGCTTCTTCCGATAATGCTATTCGACGTGTTCTTTGAATGAATGCTAAAATTTTCTGCAAGATGCACACTAAAGACATGAATTTGCTAGTCGATTGCTACCGTTTCTTCGTACATGTCATTCTGCTAAAGAATCCATTTGTATCTTGGTTTTCTTTTGCTCGCCTTTAGCCAAAATCGGCTGCAGGTGTTCTGAACAGCAGCAGCAGCATACCTTGTAATTGGTTGTCTATGCAAATTTGGTGGCTTCGGGCCTCGATTTAACGCAATATTACACACCGAGAAACGCAACTTGAACAAGCACAAAAAATAAAGATAGTAACATCAAATTTCTAGTACCTCACAACTGAATCAAACTAATATCTATCATCAATACCAACAGTGATAAGTAAGTTCAATAGAAACCATGAGATAGAGATAGAGAGAGAGAGAGAGAGAGAGAGAGAGAGAGAGAGAGAGAGAGAGAGAGAGAGAGGGGAGGAGAGCTCCAAAATTATCAAGCGCGCACAATATAAGCAACTAGATACTAAATTCTGAATATTTTAATAAGAATGTACTACTACTAGAATGTATTGGCACTTCTAGTAGAACTACTGCTGCCAACTACCACCAAGAATCAAGCAATCCAACCAGTCTCAAGATGGTTCAACTCTTCTCGTGCATAAGCTGTCAGACTAGAGAAAAGATCGCATGCATGAGGGATTCCTGTGAAAGAAATTTCAAATCTCTTGAATCTTTGATGTTAGGCCTGCCTAGAGTGAGAACCACCATAGCCACCAGTGGCCTGTGAAGGGTCAGATCTCCACAATGCATTAGATTAAAGTACCCTGAATTACCATTGGTGTTGTCATAGCCGCTCCCCATGTAACCACCACGAGTCCCTTGTTGCTCTCTGATGAGTAGATTTTATATTATATATTTAACCCTATTCTTAGTATATTTTGGTTAATATTTTGAAAGAATTTTGATACTTTGAATTGTATTTCTAATATAGGACTTTCGACTTCCTCTGGAGCAAAATATGGTCAAACGGACGAATTTTGGAGTAATTCCAGTTGGAGGACTTTCGTGAGTTACTTGGCTTGATCGTATTAAAGTTTCATAATTTTCTACCCAGCGGTTTATTTATGGCGATGAAATAAAGGAGCAGCGCGCAGTGCTGTCAAACTGACGTTTTAGGCTTATTTGGGCTTTTTGGCGTCCAGGATGATGTCTTTTGGGTTCGAGGCCTTCTGCAATTATGTTCGGGACATCTTAAGCTTTAATTCTAACCATTTTGAGCCTGTTTTGGAGTCCTGAAGATCTAGAAACGTGGGATTCTTTGTGGCTGGGCAGATTTTTCAAAGTTAGAATAGGAATGTATTTCCTAGTTATCTTATTATATTGTATTTCCTAATTTTTAGAAGACCTTTTAGGATTTTATTTTCTATAGTATAAATAAGGATTTTAGCCATTAGGGTTCAAAAAAAGCTCTGGGAGGCAACACTAGAGAAGAACGCAAAACTCTTGGATTCAAGTTTATTTTCTAGGTGTTTTCTATTCTTATTTTTAATAATATTTTGTTTATGATTGTTAGTAACTAATTTCCGGTTGCTAGGGCGAGGCCACGAGCCTTAGCAAGAATATGTAGTTTCTTTTCAATTTGCTTATGATATTATGCATGCAAGTTTTGAATTATTAATCACCGGGTTAAACTATCTAATTGTCTTAATGCTTAGCTACCATTAGGATTTTTAGAAAAGTCATTTGATGCAATTTTGGTCGGAGGTCGGTCCCTGAAATTGACGAAGGCTTCTTGTGATTAATATGTGCAAGTTCACTTAGGATGAATACCACGTCTTAAGGGTTGTATGGTTTTTCAAAAGGTTTCACAAAGCTTAATGAGTCATGCATGTTTAGATTTGATCTGAATACCACAGACGGATTGCATGTTTGATATACGCTCTATGTTGGGGGTCCAAGTAGGCATATATTAGGAAAACCTAACCTTCAAAATATGCATGTGTAATTCATAAGTAATTGGAAGAACTACATAGGGTTGTTAAGGTGACGGCAGTACCCTAGGCTTTTACAATTTAATTTAAAAAAAAACTATTCTTTTAGTTTATTTTATTTTGTCACTTGGCTTAATTATTTTCTTTTAAATTCGTTTTTATTATTTGAAATCACAAAATCAACTTTTTCTCAAACTTTGTTTTAAGTAATTAATTAAGATTTGATTTGATACAAATTATTCATTCAATTCCTGTGGAGAATGACCTTGCTAGAGCTATTATACTACGATTACCTTGTACTCTTGCAAGAATTTAAAGTGTTTTTATCACTACTTTTGCAGGTGGTAAAATTCCTATCAAGAAATTGGCGCCGCTGCCGGGGATTGTTTTAAATAATTTGTGATTATCAACTTAGTTAATTGTTATTGTATATATCTTTTTCTTTAATTGCTGATTTTGTTTTGGCAGGTTACAATTTGTTCCTTTTTTTTTTTAGCAGTGCATCAATGGAATTTGCAGTTCCCCCCAATTTTAACATACAGCCTGGAGGACCGCCTTTATGGGTCAAATCTGCAGAATGTGGTTTTTATGGATTTAAACCTACAATTTGTGCACTTTGCTTATTGAAGACCCATGATATTTTGCAGTGCCCTGATATGGAATATTTTCCAGGATTTTTCCAAGAGCATATCAACATGAGAAACGACTCAAAAAGAAACTGGAACAATCCATATTCAGAGTTCTACACCCCAAGCTTACAAAGGCATCTTGAGCACTATTTTGAGCAATTTAATGTGCCACATGAGCTTCCAGTTGAGGCCAAGCTCTCTAAATTGTTGGAATCAACTGAGTTATACATTGAAATAACCAATGAAGGATTTCAGATTCAAGCATTAAACTGTGGGAAAAGCTTTGATGATCAAGAGATTAGTACAGAAATTGAGCATTCGGCATGTTATTCACACCCAACGAGAGAAACAACACATGCTGATTCTGAAGTTTCTACAATATCCTTTGCTATCCAAGTTTATGTGCCACAAGAATTTTTCACACAAAGTCTGCAAGCATGCACAATTGCTTTGGAGGACAACACACCTGCACAGCCCACCAAACCTGAGGAACTTCACGAGGAGTCATACAAGAAGGCTGAGGTCTATAAGGAAATAAATAAAGTGCTTAATGGCAGCTTAATCCTTCGTCAAAAAATTCAGCCAATTCAAAAGTTGTGGGTATTAAATACAAGATTTAAGTTAGTTCAACAGAGTCGAAAGCCTCACTATAGAAGGGCTGATATGAAGAATTCAGCCACTGATCTTAAATGCATCATTGAGAGGCATCGATTTACTCCATACCCACTGTTGTCCTCTGATACTGTTAAAGAATGGTTGATTCTAAGAGAACAAATCACATGATCACCACATTCTGTCACACCTGTCTAGCTATAGACATTAACTAAAGCTTCTATCTCTTTTCTTTTTATTTCGTTTATTTTATTTTCCTGTTTTTATTCCTAATTACAAAAATCACAAAAAATTAAAAAATCAGAAAATTGAAAAAAAAATTGCAATTTTTAGTTGTTATTTTTCTTATCTAATTAGGTTTTTGGTTGCAGGTTGCATTCAGACCTGTCACGGTTCATCAAGGCAGGATACATTTTCTTGTTATCCAGAAATTTGGGCTCAAATATACATCAGTGGAGACATGCAGGCACACACAATTACAGATTCATGAGCATGCAGAAGTCATACTCATAGAGATAAAACTACAGAGATGCAGTACAGAATTTCACAAATCTAAGGACTACGCTCCACAGATCCATGTTGATTTCGGAATTATACCTTTAATTCTGAAAGTAAGGGCTTTGAGACACCCGCTACTTGGCTTCCCTTTGGATTTGTGCACCAACGCCATTTCTGTACATGCGCCTTTTCTTATGGGATCTTCACCAAATCTAAACCACATGCATGAGACTTTCAGAGTTTTTCCCAGATTATTTAAGCAGTATGAACATGTAGTGCACACGGAGATTGCGGAAATTTACCTTTTGGTTGTCGACGAACTGTGCAGCAAGGATTTGGGCTAAGATTTGTTGACGAGATCTCTCGAAAACTCAAGAAATGATGGCTCTTCTGTGACATTAAAGTTAGGGGGTGAAGCTTTGTGTTGCAGGCAGAGAAGATTAGAGAGGAAGGACGAATTGTGAGGATGAAGATCTTGAAGAAAAGAGAGAGAGGGATGAGAGAAATGGAGTGCTTTCAGCCTCTTAGAAAGCTTGAGGTTTCGTAGCCTTTCTAGAAGGCTGTGCAGCTTTGGTTTCTAAAAACAATAAAAAAAATAATGGAATGGACAGCAAAGAGCCGTTGGCTTGGCTCTGGGCTTGAGGCAGTGCACATTGGAATCCAAAGTTTCTCCCACAGAAGCTAGGTTTTTTTTTCTTTTCCCAGCGCTCCCACGTGTGAGGTGTGTGCGCGTTTCCGTGTGGGTTATGCATGCCAGCTGTATTCCATGTTATTGGACCTATGGTTTGAGGGCTGGGTTCAGCCCAAAATGCAGTCCAATATCAGCATGTGTGAGCTTTCTTAGGTCCACGTTTTTTTTTTTACCTTGAAATTTCCTCCCCCTCCAGAGCTCCTGGTGGTATTAAAGTTTCCGGTTCTATTGGATGTCTGTTGTTCTTCTCTTGATAAAGCTCGTTTTGCCTCAACATGTGTAATCAAAGTAAAACCTTTAACAAACAAAGGGACAAACATATGTATAGACATGGCAAAGATATACAATAAGGTAGCATATATGCTTGTTCATAAAGGGCAAGGAAGAACCTAATAAAGTAGCACAGATCAGCTCAAAATTTTAGTAAAAACACAATAATGTAGCACTTGAACCTCTCGTAATCCAGAATTCAATCACTTTGAGACTAAAAGTTAAAAGTTGTATTTGGAAAATCTTACAGTTGAAAACCATGCCAAGAACGAAAATTATGCAACCTCCTAACATGTCCAATTTACAAAGTTTCTAACCTATACCATCAAACCATGTTTAGAAGGAATACACGGTAAATTGGTGTTGTAATGCATCATACTTTTCAGGTAAACTACTAACATTATGTTTGACGGACTTATCAATTAATTTCCTGAAGGACATTACGATTATAATTGCACATCAATGAGCATCCAGAACACAAATGTAGATAATAATAATACGAAATCCCCATTAAAAATAAAAATGTGCAACGTCATCAACCAAAACAGTTGCTTAGACGCATTACATCTTATAAAATATGTTATGTACACAAAATCATAAGGAACTAGATAAGCGAAGGGCCCTAACGAACTTGGTTTTAATCAGCCAAGGATAACTGCATGACAGCAAGTACATTGTATAAAAATCAACACATGGAGCTTAAAACCAGCAAAACTACAAGCGAAAATAACCAATTTCGGAATCTCTCTGGGCTAGCAGATGCAATTTCAACATAAAATCAGCATTACTCTTCAATCTCGTCCGTCTATTGCAATTACAAAAGGGTCGGTTCGGAGCTTTTTTTTTTAATTTTCTATATACATCTAGAACCGGCCCGTTTCTAAATTGTCATTGTCCCGCCCCGCCCTGCCCTATTTCTCTTATTAAAAAAAATTAGAACCAACATGTACCCATCCCGAACCTTGATAACCCGTTCCAACCCGCGGTTCTTATACCCGTTTGCCCACCCTTAATTGATATTGGTTTCAAATTGTCTTCTATTCCTCATATTTGGTGTGATAATGTCTCTGTTATTACGTTGGCCTCTAATCCTGTTTTCCATGCTCGCATTAAGCATGTGGAAATAGATTATCATTATATCCGTGAATTGGTTCTAGCAAGGTTACTCAGAGTTCAATTTGTTTGCAGATCAACTTGCAGATACACACTAAGTCACTTCCCATAAAAAAGATTTCTATAACTTCGATCCAAGCTCTCTCTTCAACCCTCTCCGTTCAGCTATAGGGAGTGTGATAAGGATAAAATAGTAAATAACTATAATAGTAAATCATGACAGTTATCAAGTTAGTTAGATAGTTCCTATAGGAAATATTCTTTTACTTTCTCTTCTTTTTCCAGCTTTCCCAAAGTGTAACTATATATACTTGTGTAAATAAATTATCCTTTTAAATCATTGAAGAAATATATTCTCAATATTGAGCTCTACTCCAATTGGCTATGATCCCCAGAATATGGATGGACCAACACAACCCCAATCAGCTTAACACCAACCAGCCCCTCCGACCCTACTTTCAATCCCATATGGTGCGCTATATTAGCTGCGGCGCTGTCCCCAGCGAAGAACACGCGCTGCGAATCCGCATAGCTAGTTATCCAATCTTCATCTTCTTTTTCACCGCCTTTTCGCGTTCCATCAAAATGGGAAGCCACCCATTGGAGAGCAGCCCATGAATCGTCGTAGGCAGCCGGGACAGGGTGCTCCGGGGCAAGCCTGTACTCAACAGAGACGGCAACAACATTGGCTTCAGAGACTAAGGAGTCGAGGTAGTCGTGATACGTGGGGGAGGAGGCGCTTTGGATGCAGAAGCCACCGCCGTGAAAGTAAAGGAGAAGAGGGAGTTTGGTGGCAGCGGATGTGGGGAAGTAGAGCCTCACAGATATTGGTGGTTGTTGGGAGATGACGATGTCATTGGATTGGACTCCGGTTTCGGGTTGTGTTGATGGAGGAACTGGCTGTGCCTAGGAGTCTCATGATTCGACCGTCTTTGTATGCTTTGATCATTGGAGAAAAGTCATAAGATAGTTCTTCGTTGATCATGTTTTGGATTTTCAACTTCAAAGAAGAAAGTAGGAGAATAAGAAACAGCTATGGAGGCCTCTCTCTCTCTCTATCTTATGTTGCCAATTGTCTCGCATTATTAATTTATTAGTTTTAACAGGCTGTAGGCCATATAAAGAAAAGAAAAGGATTAAAGATTTGATCGTAGCTTGCCAGACTGTTTCAACAACTGTGGATGTTTTTTTCCGACACGCTGCTATGGCAGTGCACGGGCGGCAATGCCGGTTGCTTCTTCTGTGTTCCCATTTTTGTTGACCATTTTATCCTTTCACCAACAGTTTATGTCCGGAAATGCCCTTGGATTCCCTCGTATTCTAATTTTCTTTTTACCATTTTACCTTTTTATTCTACACGTCTGTCTCCATCTATTTTCCTTTTGGTTGGTTGTTGTGCCGGCCTTCAGCTGCGTCTCTAAGACCCTCTTTTAGTTGTTACTGCCGATCATTGAAAGAGTACTTTCGGTCATAAAATTTATGAATAATTAATTGAGAAATTAAATGGGAGATTAATTAATGAATGATAACATGATTATTATTATAGAGAAATATATTTGTTGTATGAAAAATATTATGGATTGTTCGGTAAATTTCTTAACATTTATGTTTGTAACTTTGTTGTATGAAAAATATAGATCTCTGACTTTATCTCTGATCATAGTAACAATTTTTTTTTTATTTATAAAAGTTACCGGCATAAACCAGTTATACACATTTTATAAAATCCAAAAATTTAATTAACGAACTTGTAGTATAAAGATTAATTCTAGGGTAAATTACAAAAAACTATCTCAACTATTGGTGTCGTAACACTTTCATACCTCATCTTTAAAACGTGACAATGTCATACCGCATCTTACGAATTTGTGACAATGTCATACCTCCGTTAATTTTTCTGTTAAGTGCTGACGTGGCAAGAGATGAAACCCATTTTCTATTAAAAAATTATTAAAAACAAAAAAAAACATTTAATATTTTTTTTAATATTAAAATAATAAAAAAGTAATTAAAAAAAAAAAAAAAGCCTTCATCCCTCTTTCCCCCCCCCCCCCGCGCCGCGCCCAGCAAACCCAGTTCTGGGTTTGCATTTTTTTTTTTCTTTCTTCTTCTTCCACTTCTCTCTTCTTCTTCTTCTTCATCCCTCTTCTTCCCCCCCCCCCCCCGCCCGCCCCGCTCGCAGCAAACCCAGTTCTGGGTTTGAATTTTTTTTCTTTTCTTTTCTTCTTCTTCTTCTGGGCCTGGGTATGAATTTTTTATTTTTTTTTGTTTCGGGTTGCAGGTAGAGGTGGGGGGGGGAGGAACTGGGTTGAGGGGCGGGGAGGAACTAGGTTGGGGTGGGGGGTTGCACGGAAGGGGAACGGGAAAGGGGTTGGGGGGGAGATGGGAATGGGTTCTGGGATGCAGAGAGAGAGAGAGAGAGAGAGAGAGAGAGAGAGAGAGAGAGAGAGAGAGAGAGAGAGAGAGAGAGAGAGAGAGATTTTAATATAAAAATATTTTTTTAAATTTTTAATTATTAAAAATATATTTAATTATTTTTTAATCCAGATGTATTAGTGAGTGGTTCCCATCTCTTTCCACGTCAGCACTTAACAGAAAAACTAACAGAAAAATTGACGGAGGTATGACATTATTACAAATTCGGAAGATGCGGTATGACATTGTCACGTTTTAAAGATGAGGTATGAAAGCGTCACGACACCAATAGTTGAGGTAGTTTTTTGTCATTTACCCTTAATTCTATATTATAAACCAGTTATACACATTTTATAAAATCCAAAAAATTAATTAACGAACTTGTAGTATGAAGATTAATTCTATATTAAATTAGGATAAAAGTTCATGATGGACGAATTTTAAATTCTACTCTTTGTTTATGGGAAGTATTTCAGTTGATTGATTGATACGTACATTTATTCAATATTTCATTTATACATAATTACAGACATTTATTCAATATTTCATTAGGCATCTTTGAAATGTTCTACTTTAACTAATTGATTATTCTGTCTTGAGAAGCACATTAGGGTAGACAGTAGACCAATTGAAAATCATCTAGTTAAGTAGGATCAAGTCTTTGGTCAACAATGATAGTAAACAGCGTCACCACCAGAGAAACTTCTAGTTCCCTTTATATTTTTCAATTTTTGTTGTCCCTTTACCTTTGTCTAATGAATGCGAAATATTTGAAGCAGCATAAATATTGCTTGACTGGAAATCTAACAGAGCAACCCTGCTAAGCTTGAAAAATAACACTATGAAAAGACTTCAGATGCCTCCTTTTCTCCTTCATTTTTTCTTGCTTTCCCTGCTTCCATCAACGGCCACTACCTCCTCACTGGGGACGCAGGCAGAAGCTCTGGCAACCTGGAAGAACAGCTTCAAGTTTTATTATTCAGTTTCTCCTCTCCATTCATGGTCCCTCGCCAACCCCAACAACCTTTGCAACTGGACTGCCATTGTCTGTCACCGCAATACCAAAACAGTTTCCAAAATAGATCTCTCCAACTTGCAGATCTCAGCCAGACTAACCCACTTCAACTTCACTCCATTTCTTAATCTCACTCACTTCAACCTCAGTCAAAACATATTTCAAGAGCCTATACCATCTGCCATTGGCAACCTTTCTAGGCTGTCAATCTTGGACTTGGGCTACAACTATTTTCAGCAAGAAATACCCGCAGAGATTGGCCTCTTAATGGAGCTCGAGTATCTAAGTTTCCACAATAACTTTCTCAATGGTACAATCCCCTACCAGCTCAGCAATCTCCAAAAGGTACAAACTTTGGTTCTTGGAAAAAACGACTTGAAAACTTCAAACTGGTCTAAATTTTCAGGCATGCATTCCTTGACATCCCTTGAACTTTATCAAAACGAGATCCATTCAGAATTCCCAGAATTTATATTTGAATGCCAAAACTTGACCTTCTTGGATTTGTCTTATAATCATTTGACTGGCCCAATTCCTGAAGATATTGGTTTGTTATCTGGTCTTCAAAATATCGACTTGAGAAGTAATTCCCTTGAAGGAAAAATTCCAACTAGTATAGGTCAACTCAGGGAGCTTCAGTCCCTTGATCTTGGAATGAATTCCTTAAACTCTTCAATCCCTTCTGAGCTTGGCCATTGTACCAACCTCAAGTACCTGTCCCTAGCTTCCAATTTTCTTAGTGGGGAGCTGCCACAATCCTTGTCCAATCTGAACAGCATTCTCCACTTGGATTTCTCCGATAATGCATTTACTGGTCCAATCTTGCCTTCCGTGTTCTCCAATTGGAGTCTAGTTTTCGATTTGAATCTTGGAGGCAATAGCTTCGGTGGGAATATTCCACCTGAGCTTGGGCAGTTGACAAATTTGAATTATCTAAGCCTAGACTCTAATGATTTTGGTTGGCAACTTCCTAGTCAAATTGGAAATCTAAACTTGCTACACACACTAAACGTGAGCAGGAACCATTTGACAGGAGTGATCCCTAGGAGTATCGGCAATTTCACTCAGATTGAGTTACTCGATTTGTCTAATAACAATTTGACCGGGGTAATACCACCTAATGTCAGCGGCAATTTCTTCTCGCGATTAGAGATTTTCAATGTATCACACAACCATCTCTCAGGGGAAATCCCACCAGAATTTTCCAACATGGATACACTAACCATCTATGACTTTTCTTATAACAACCTCACAGGGCCAATTCCAACTTGTGGCATTTTCCGACAGGCTCGAGCTAATGCTTTTATCGGAAACTATGGCATGTGGAGAGATGCAAGGGGAATGGCTGCGTGTAATTCCTCCCTCGACAATTCGAAAAGAAAAAACGACATCAATAGTGTTGTCGTTGTCATCATATTCCTTTTGGCTTTTGGCGTGGTTGCAACTATCATTGCTTTCTTTCTCTTATTAGTATTACGAAAGAGATCCAAGCTCCGGCCTCAGGAAATCAAAACTTCTCAGAATTTTGAGAATTTTGAGGATTTTGAGTCAATGATATTGCAAGAGGAAGTAAAGTTTACATTTGGGGAAGTTGTGAAAGCCGTAGATGACTTTCATGAGAAGCACTGCATTGGGATAGGAGGATTTGGAAGAGTATACAAGGCAGAGTTGGAGTCAGGCCAAGTTGTTGCAGTTAAGAGGCTTAACACGGAAGACTCTAATGACATTCCAGCAATTAATCTCCGAAGTTTTGAGAATGAAATCCGAACTTTGATAAATATCAGACATCGCAACATCATAAGGCTATACGGCTTCTGTTCAAGGAGGGGTTGCATATTATTGCTTTATGAATACTTTGAGAGAGGCAGCCTGGAAAAATCATTGTATGGGGTTGAAGGGGTTACTGAACTTGGCTGGGCTACAAGGGTCAAAATTTTGAAAGGACTTGCTCATGCACTTTCTTACTTGCACAATGATTGCTCTCCGCCAATTGTGCACCGCGAGGTAACTCTCAACAATGTATTACTTGATCAAAATTTCGAGCCTCGGCTCTCAGATTTTGGAACTGCAAGACTGTTGAGTACTAATTCATCCAACTGGACACATATTGTTGGTTCATTTGGCTACATGGCACCAGGTAATGAAACACTTAAACTTGTACATTTTAAGTTCATATTCATTTCAGCATCTTAAGATACTGTTTGCTTTTTTTGATGTGCAGAACTTGCATTGACTATGCGAGTCACAGATAAGTGTGACGTATATAGCTTTGGAGTCGTAGCACTAGAAGTGATGATGGGAAAGCACCCTACGGATATGCTAGAATCCCAACTTTTAGAATCGTCAAGATTATCGCATGACAATGTAGGGTTGCTTTTGAAAGATGTGTTAGACCAAAGGCTTGATACTCCAACCGATGAATTGGCAAAGGCAGTGGTGCTTATGATGAGTTTAGCATTGGCTTATACACGTGCGCATCCCAGATCTCGACCTCCGATGTCTTTTGTGGCACAAAAACTATCATCTCAAGCCATGCCTTGCCTTCTTGAACCATTTGGTATTCTGAACATCAACAAGCTAATGGGGTTGGGGCTACAAGCTAATGGAAGCTAGGAGTCGAATTCTATGTTTACTTGAGCTGTAAGAATGGCACATAATGGCCATTGCTTTTGTTTCATGTTTATCTATGCCTAAAGCTATTAATCATAATATATATCAACCAAACAACATTCGAAATGTGTTTAATAACTATTTCATTTTTAGTTTGCTTTATTTTTTGATGTTTGAGATCTTTTGGCCCCCGAATAAAAGAAACATGCATCAATCATACAGCTCATGTAACCAAAGCTAATGATACTTACTAATATTATTATCGAGCAAGAAATTCAAACAGAATAATGTATTTATATAATTAATTGAGATTTCCCTCTCTTTTTTTTTATCTGTGTTTACGTCAGATATTAAATAAAAGGAAAATTTTACTCTTTTCGGCACATCATAGGCCTCACCATCAGATGCCGAATTCGCTGAATAGGAATCCCTTGATCCGATGATCCGAGAAGGAAGGCCTTTACATGGGTGGTGGGGAATGAAAGAAGTGAATTCATTTCAAGTGAACGGATATCGCATATCGCAACTGACCACTAATAATCAAAATAGTGATCTCTCATTCTATCACATCTAGCTTCCTCACCCTCCACCCTTATCTCCAGAGGGGACCCTGCTCATCCACCGTATAGTACCTCGGGGTTAGTAGCAAACGAAAGCAAATTACAAGGGAGAATAAGAGGTTTTTTTTTTTTTTAATTTATAATTTTTATTGGTAAATTTGTTTATATTAGACGTGAGATATTGGACTCGGAACCCAATAAACAAACTAGTGCTCCACCCAGCCTATTAAGGAAAATGCGAGAGCCAACGGATCTATTTGGCGTGAAGCAACGGGTCGCGCGAGTGCCAACTCATCTTCCCCGCCATAGAAAACCCCGTAAATATCGAAAAACCTTCAAATTCCCCACTGATTTTTCTTCTTCCTCGTCTTCTTCATCTCCTCCTCTGTGACTGCAGCCCCTCAAGGTCGTACCTTTTCGATTCTGAATCCCGCATTTCACTTTATCTCGGCAATGAGTTCCTCGTGAACCCTCGGATCCATGACACCCAGAAGCCGGGAAAAGAAAGCCCTAAACCCAAATCCCTAGAAAGTCTCAGGCAACGAGGCACCGAGCACCCTGACCCCTCAAAAGTCTGAAGCACTTACCCGCTGTGCCCGAAACGCCAACTTCATGCTCTCCATAGGAGACATCAGAAGGGCCGCCGCCAAAAGCGTCGGCGATTTACCCAGAAGCGACGGACGGACCAGATCAATCCATGGGAAGGGGAAACCCCGAAGAAGACTTGTGTCAGCCGCCTGGAGAAACTACCCGAGAAGTAAGGCTTCAAATTTCGGTTGTCTTGCATATGTGTGTGATTTTGGTCCTCCATTTCTGGGTGGATTTTGATTTCTTTGATTTCTGGGTTGCGTAATTATGTGCTTATTTTATCTATTTATGCAGATTTGAGATGTTGGGTGAGTTTTTCAATGGCTTGGACACTTCGATTCAGTTGTTGCGGTTGAGGGGATTGAAGCCCAGTTTCAGCAACATTTGCCCCCAAATCGTGTGTTTAATGGATAGGTATTTTTTTTTTGCTTGGTTGTTTCGGCTGCTAATATAAATTGATCGTTTTTATCTCAATTTTTAGGAGATTCGCATGCATATGGTGTTTTTTTTTATAATTGTCTTTTTAATTGACTTTTTGGTTGCTGAGAGAAAATGAATTAGTATATTTAAAAAAGTTGATTGTTTTTTTCTAGCTCGATTTATAGGAGGTTTACATATAATCACTTAGCTCAGCTGAAGTTTGTTATGCCTGAGGTGATTGAGATAAAGAAAGTGCTTATTAAGGATGGGAGAACCAGTTGTCTGAAGCCGGATCTTCATGTCACCATCAATGCTGATGCATTGGATGGCGATGGGTCAAAACCTGAAGGTGGCAGTATGCATTTGAGGAAGGCATTTCATAAGCGGCTTGCTGATCTTTCGAAATCCCATGCTGAGATATCCCCAATACTCAATTTCTGATATGGCTCACTAACATGGTTTAATTTGTTGAGTGCTCTATGTAATTTTACTCGAATGGTAATCTGGGAAGTTATTGGTGTCATTCTCCTTATCAGTTTAACATTCTATATCTTGAACTACTTTCTGAATAACATGTGGTCAAACAATGCTTAATTTGTTTTCAGGATTATGAAATTCCAGAAGAAACTCTCCCCCAGCCATTTGGTCCTACAAAGCAAGATATGCGATCAGATACGGTCAAGCTTCCCTTGTCATCATCTCAGGGTGATGAAATTTCAAAACCAAAGCTTGATACCGCCTGTGCTTCATATAGGCTGTAGAAAATGATGATGATTTGCCCATAAAAATGCTAACATTGAGTCGACCCCTGCGAAGCTTGCTTCAACACAAGCCAGGTTGAGGGCTGAAACGTCTGCATTGCAGCCTACGAAGGGATGTTATATGAGCCCAGATGATAGTTCTTCTAGCTCGCTTGGCTAGGCGTCCTCCACGCACCAGGTCTTTGAAATTTGACACGCCTGTGAAGAATAAAAATGTTGAGGATGAAGTTCCTGATAGGAGTGGCGCATCAAATGATAGTGACATTCCCAATATTTTTCCCGCTGATCTTTTGCAATCGGTATGTCTATATTGAATTGTCCATTCTTCTTTCCTCATTTAGCATGTCGTGTATATCTGAATCTTGATTAAATTCTGTTATATAATTATGGAATCATATGTTGCAAACAATGTGGATACATGGCCAGAAAGCTTTCTGAAAACTGGCTTATGCTAAAATTTTGTTGCATATAATGAACTTTCCTGCCTGTAATGTGTTGTGCTCCCGATCTTTTTTCGAAATAGATGCATTTAATTGTGCTTAAACGTCCCAAAAGTTATTGAGAATCATATCATAACTGAAGCTTTAACATAGTTAGACTTGAAGATAATCAACTGTAATTCTGAGACATGTCTATATATCTTTATGCAGCTTAGAGAGAGGGAGAAGAAGGCAATAGAGAAGCGAGATCCAGCCATCTCCCTAGCGAAGAGGCAGCGACAGATGATTTCCAGCCTACTCTTCAACTTGATGTTTTCATGCTTAGAAGGAATACACGGTAAGTTGGTGTTTTCATGCATCATACTTTTCAGGTAAACACTACTGACATTATGTTTGACGACTTATCAATTAATTTTCTGAGGGACATTACGTGTATAATTGCACATCAAAAAGCACCCAGAACACAAATGTAGATAATAATACGAAATCCCCATTAAAAATCAGAAAAAATGTGCAACCTCATCAACCAAAACAGTAGCTTAGACACATTACATCTTATAAAATATGTCACGTAAACAAAATCATAACGGACCAGATAACCGCATAACTGTAAAGAGCCCTAACAAACTTGGTTTTCATCAGTAAAAAATAACCGCATAACTGCAAGTACATTGTATAAAAATCAACACATGGAGCTTAAAACCAACAAACTACAAGCAAAAATAACCGATTCCGGAATCTCTGGTCTAGCAGATGCAATCCCAACTTAAAATCAGAATTACCCAGTACACATTCCAAACTTAAAATCAGAATTACCCAGTACACATTCCAACCTCAAGAATACAAGAACAATTAAAAAGACAACTAAAGAACATACAAACAACAACCACCCATCAAAATTACCCAAATCCACAACACATTTCGACACGATATCGAAATCCCGGAACCAAAAACACTCGAAAAGCTAAAAAACAAGCAATGAAACCCAGTAAAATTAGCAGCAAAAGTGAAATGTAGGGCAAAAAACAAAAAGCTAAAGAATAACGTATTTATATAATTAATTGAGATTTTTTTTTCTTATTTGTGTCAGATATTAAATAAAAAGAAATTAAAATTACAAGAAAGAGAGAGTTTTAAATTTTTATTGGTAAATTTGTTTATATATGCTCACAAAATTATTAATTTGAGACTTGAGGATTTAAGGGGTGTATTCAATTGAGAATTTGAGAAATTTTGATGGATTTATAAATTCATGAATTTTTATGAAATCTAATTGATTTGTAGAGATTCCATGTGAAATTTTGATTCAATTCCCTAAAAATCTCTTGAGGAGAGAAGAGACTTGTGAATGCTTAAAATACACTACAAAATCTCTCAAATTCCTCAACTTTTTTCAAATTCTTTAAAATAAAATTCTAATTGAATACACCTGGATGAATTTTTGAGGATTTTAAAATCCTGATTGAATACACGTTGAATTTCAAAAAATCACTTAAATTCTTAATTAATTAAAAAAATTAAAATATCTCAAAATTTCAAGGCTTAGACCCCGAACCCAATAAATGAACGAGTGCTCCACGCAGCATACTCTGAAAAAAATGCGAGAGCGACGGATCTATTTGGCGGGGAGCAACGGGTCACGCCAATGCCGCCAGCTCATCTTTTCCGCCATAGAAATCCCGTAAATACCGAAAAACCCTGAAATTCCCCACTCTTTCTTCTTCTTCCTCGTCTTCTTCATCTCGTCCTCTGTGACTGCGACCCCTCAAGATTTCACCTTTTCGATTTCGAATCCCGCATTTCGCTTTATCTCAGATCCAGGACACCCAGAAGCCGGGAAAAGAAAGCCCTAAACCCAAATCCCTCGAAAGTCTCAGGCAACGAGGCACTGAGCACCCAGACCCCTCAGAAGTCCGAAGCACTCACCCGCTGTGCCCGAAACGCCAACTTCGCGCTCTCCATAGGAGACATCAGAAGGGCCGCCGCCAAGAGCGTCGGCGATTTGACCCAGAAGCGACGGACGGACCAGATCTATCCACTGGGGAGAGGAAACGCCGAAGAAGACTTGTGTCAGCTGCCCAGAGAAGCTACCCGAGATGTAAGGCTTCAAATTTCGGTTGTTTTGCATAAAATCTGTGTGTGATTTTGGTCCTCCATTTTCGGGTGGATTTTGATTTCTGGATGTTGGGTCATATTTTCAATGGCTTGGACACTTCGATTCGGTTGCTGCGGTTGAGGGGATTAAAGCCTAGTTTCACACGGATAGGTATTTTCTTTTGCTTGGTAGCTGAGAAAATGAAATTTGTCTGTTATGTAATGATCCTTTTTATCTCCATTTTTAGGAGATTCAATATGATATGTTTTAACGAATTTTTTTTATTTGATCGTTTGGTTGCTGAGAAAATGAAATTATGCTAGTGTAGAAATTGGTCCCTTTTTATCTCCATTTTTAGGAGATTCACATATGGTATTTTTTTATTTTTTAAATTTCTTTTTAATTAACTGTTTGGTTGCTGAGAAAATGAAATTTGGATATTTATAGAAGTTGATCGATTTTTTCTAACTCAATTCATTGGAGGTTTACATGTCACCATCAATGCTAATGCATTGGAGAGCGATGGCAAGTCAATACACGAAGGTGGAAGTATGCATTTGAGGAAGTCATTTCATAAGCGGCTTGCTGATCTTTCGAAATCCCATCCTGAGGTATCCCCAATACTCAGTTTCTGATATGGCATCACTAATATGGTTTAATTTGTTGAGTGCTCTATGTAATTTTAATCGAACGGTAATCTGGGAAGTTATTGGTGTCAAGATTTTCTCTTCATCAGTTTAACATTCTATTTCTTGAACTACTTTCTGAATAACATGTGGTCCAAAAATGCTTAATATGTTTTCAGGATTATGAAATTCCAGAAGAAACTCTCCCCCAGCCATTTGGTCCTACGAATCAAGATATGCGATCAGATACGGACAAGCTTCCCTTGTCATCATCTCAGGGTGATGAAATTTCAGATACGGTAAAGCTTCCCTTGTCATCATCTCAGGTTGGATGTTCCTTTTCTATAATGGTAAATGAGGAGAGATTTTTCAATGTGTCCGGAACACGGAGCGATACACCACATGTCCCTATACAAGTGGTGAGATTCTTGTGTTAAAAAAAAAGTAATAACATAAAAAATAAAATTTCCCACCACTTATAGAATAACCCGTGGTGTACTACTTGTGTTACAGGCACAAGAAAATTTTTATTGTGAATGGGAACTTCATTAAATAGGTTACTACATAAGTAGAGTTAGGCCTTGGGGTTAGAAGATGGTTTACAACTTTACACGCTTCACTTCCTTTAGGCCCTTTGAGAATGTATAGAAGTTGGAACATCATAACATGTTTTCCTTTCTTTTCTTTTTCTTTTTTTCAGTTTTGCGTCGATCAATTGTCATTCAAGATCACTGCATAGTTTTGATGTTTTACTGTGATTTGATTTTACAGGCATGTTTCCTGTTACTGTATATGGAGCTTTCCTACCCCCGGACATATATTCTATCGACTCCATGCTTTGTGTGCATATAGAGTTTGGTGGGGAACTTCCTAGTCAAATTGGAAATCTAAACTTGCTATTCACACTAAACATGAGCAGGAACCATTTGACAGGAGTGATCCCTCTGAGTATTGGCAATTTCACTCAGATTGGGCTTCTCAATTTGTCTAATAACAATTTGACAGGAGTGATCCTTCGGAGTATCGGCATTTTCACTCAGATTCGGTTCCTTGATTTGTCTAATAACAAATTGACAGGGGTAATATCACATCCCAGCATGTTTGACAATCTACAGTTTTGTAACCAATTGGATTTCAGCAGCAATTTTCTCTCGGGAGCAATACCCACAACCATAGGCACGCTCACAAGATTAGTGACTTTGAATGTCTCACACAACCATCTCTCAGGGGAAATCCCATCAGAATTTTCCAACATGCATACACTAACCATCTATGACTTTTCTTATAACAACCTCACAGGGCCAATTCCAACTTGTGGCATTTTTCCAAATGCGCCAGGTGTTACTTTTATCGGAAACTCTGGCATGTGGAGAGATGCAAAGTGAATGGCTGCTTGTAATTCCTCCGGGGACAATTCGAAAAGGAAAAACGACATCAATATTGTACTTGTTATCATTTTGTCCTTTTTAATTGGTGTTGGCGTCGTTGAACCTATCATTGGTTTCTTTATCTTATTAGCACTACGCAAGAGATCCAAGCTCCGGCCTCGGGAAATCAAAACTTGTCAAAACTCTGAGAATTTTGAGTCAATGATATTGCAAGAGGAAGTAATGTTTACATTTGGGGAAGTTGTGAAAGTTGTAGATGACTTTCATGAGAAGTACTGCATTGGGATAGGAGGATTTGAAAGAGTATACAAGGCAAAGTTGGAGTCAAGCCAGGTTGTTGAAGTTAAGAGGCTTAACATGGAAGACTCTAATGACATTCCAGCAATTACTCTCCGAAGTTTTGAGAATGAAATCGGAACTTTGATAAATATCTGACATCGCAACATCATAAGGCTATATGGCTTCTGTTCAAGGAAGGGTTGCATATTCTTGCTTTATGAATACTTTGAGAGAGGCAGTCTAGGAAAATCATTGTATGGGGTTGAAGGGTTACTGAACTTAGCTGGGCTACCATGGTCAAAATTTTGAAAGGACTTGCTCATGCACTTTCTTACTTGCACAATGACCGCTCTCTGCCAATTGTGCACCGCGATGTAACTATCAGCAATGTATTACTCGACCAGGATTTCGAGCCTCGTCTCTCAGATTTTGGAATTGCAAGACTGTTGAGTGCTAATTCATCCAACTCGAGACATATTGTTGGTTCATATGGCTACATGGCACTAGGTAATGTAACATTTAAACTTGTAGATTTTAGATTCATATTCATTTCAGCATCTTAAGATACTGTATGCTTTTTTTTGACGTGCAGAGCCTGCATTGATTATGCGGGTCACAAATAAGTGTGATGTATATAGCTTGGAGTCGTAGCACTAGAAGTGATGATGGGAAAACACACTGGGGATATGCTAGAATCCCAACTGTTAGAATCATCAAGATTATTGCAGGACAATGTGGGGTTGCTATTGAAAGATGTGTTAGACCAATGGCTTGAGGCTCCGACCGATGAATTGGCAAAGGCAATGGTGCTTGTGATGAGTTTAGCATTGGCTTGTACACGTGCGCATCCCAGATCTCAACCTCCGATGTCTTTTGTGGCTCAGAAACTATCAACTTAACCCCTGCCTTGCCTTCCTGAACCATTTGGTATTCTGAGCATCAGCAAGTTGATGAGGCTGGGGCTACAAGCTAATGGAAGCTAGGAGCCGAATTCTATGTTTACTTGAGCTGTAAGATTGGCACATAATGGCCATTGCTTTTGTTTCATGTTTATCTATGCTTGAAGTTGAAGCTATTAATCATAATACATATCAACCAAACAACATTCAAAGTGTTTAATAACTACTTCATTTTTATTTTTCTTGTTTGAGACCTTCTGACCCATGAATAAAAAAAACATGCATCGATCATATAACTCACTTAATCAAAGCTAATGACACTTACTAATATTATTATCAAGCAAGAAATTCAAATAGAATAACATATTTATATAATTAGTTGAGATTTTTTCTCTTTTTTTTTTCTTATCTTTGTTTGTGTCAAATATTAAATAAAATGGAATTTAAATTACAAGGAAGAAGAAGAGTTTTTTTTCTTTATTTTTTATTAGTAAATTTGTTTATATCTGCTCACTAAATTATTAATTTAGAACGTGAGAATTTGGACTCCGAACCAATAAACAAACGAGTGCTCCACCCAGCCCACTCTTAAGAAAATGCGAGAGCCAACGATCTATTTGGCGGGAAGCAACGGGTCAGTGCCAGCTCATCTTTCCCGGCATAGAAACCCCCGTAAATACTGAAAAACCCTCAGGTACCCTCAAGGTCTCACCTTTTCGATTCCGAATCCCGCATTTCGCTTTATCTCGGCAATGAGTTCCTCGCAAACCCTCAGACCCAAGACACCCAGAAGCCGGGAAAAGAAAGCCCTAAACCCAAATCCCTCGAAAGTCTCAGGCAAGGAGGCACTGAGCACCCAGACTCCTCAGAAGTCCGAAGCACTCACCCGCCGTGCGCGAAACGCCAACTTCGCGCTCTCCATAGGAGACATCAGAAGGGCCGCCGCCAAAAGCGTCCGAGATTTGACCCAGAAGCGACGGACGGACCAGATCGATCCATGGGGAGTGGAACCCCCGAAGAAGACTTGTGTCAGCCTCCTGGAGAAGCTTCCCGAGAAGTAAGGCTTCAAATTTCGGTTGTCTTGCATATCTGTGTGTGATTTTGGTCCTCCATTTCTGGGTGGATTTTGATTTCTTTGATTTCTGGGTTGGGTAATTTATGTGCTTATTTTATTTGTTTATACAGATTTGAGATGTTGGGTGAGATTTTCAGTGGCTTGGATACTTCGATTCGGTTGCTGCGGTTGAGGGGATTAAAGCCTAGTTTCAGCAACATTTGCCCCCAAAGTGCTTAACGGATTGGTATTTTCTTTTGTTTGGTTGCTGAGCAAATGAAATTTGGCTATTATGTAATGATAGTTTTTATCTCGATTTTTAGGAGATTCAGTATGATATATTTTTAAAGAAATTTTTTTTTTTTAATTTGATTGTTTGGTTGCTGAGAAAATGAAATTAGGCTAGTGTAGAAATTGGTCTTTTTTTATCTCGATTTTTATGAGATTCACATATGGTTTTTTTTTTCTTTTTTAAATTTATTTTTATTTAACTGTTTGGTTGCTGAGAAAATGAAATTAGGTTATTTATAGAAGTTGATCGATTTTTTTCTAACTCAATTTATAGGAGGTTTACATATGGTCACTTGGCTTAGCTGACGTTTGTTATGCCTGAGGTGATTGAAATGAAGAAAGTGGTTATTAAGGATGAGAGAACCAGTTGTCTGAAGTCGGATCTTCATGTCACCATCAATGCTGATGCATTGGAGGGCGATGGCAAGTCAAAACCCGAAGGTGGTGGGAGGGATTTTTCATTGTGCCCAGAATACAGGGTGTTACACCACTATGTCCCTATACAAGTGATGAGATTCTTGTGTTAAAAAAGTAATAACATAAAAAATAACATTTCCCATGACTTATATAATAACATGTGGTGTACCACTTGTGTTACGGGCACAGGGAGAAATTTCTCTTAAATGGAAACTTCATCATATAGAAGCACATAGGTAGAGTTAGGCCTTGGGGTTAGAAGATGGTTTACAACTTTACACGCTTCACTTCCTTTAGGCCCTTTGGGAATTTATAGAAGTTGGAACATCATAACATGTTTTCCTTTATTTTTTTTTTGTTTTTTTTTTCAGTTTCTCGTCGATCAATTGTCATTCAATATCACTGCATTGTTTCGATGTTTTACTGTGATTTGGTTTTACAGGTATCTTTCATGTTACTGTATATGGAGCTTTCCTACCTCCGACATATATTCTATCGACTCCATGCTTTATGTGCATATATACTGTGCCTTTTCGTTGTTCCCTGCATGCTGGTCATGTGGCCATTGTTTGATGTAATACTAGCAGATCAGGTTTCTGTTGTCATCCAACTGCTGGAGCTTAAGAAGGCAACAAAGTTATTCGCACCCATTTCGTACGAATTGTTATCTGGTAGCATCTGGTAGTACAGTTGTATAATGAATTACATCTCTCTGTCCATGTGTTGTTTTACTGTCATTTTCCAGATTTATTGTTGGCTCAACACACGACTCTTTTGGTAATAATGGATGGGGTTGCAGAGAGAGTGAGGGACTCTCAACAGAGGTCAGCTCCATGGTATATTTGCTTTTTTGTGTTTTTGAATTCGAGTTTTTGAGTTCGATTTGAATTTTTGTGTTCTACAGAGCATGAGAGATGGCAGCAACATCAGCAGCTACCTTTTCCACCGGAACCAATTGTTCCCTCTGCCACAAAGCGGCATGGTTTCAACAGTCAAAGCCTTGTGCTTTCAGGTTCAACTCCCAAAACCCTTTCAATGGGCTCAAGGCGACCACATCTTTCAATTGTGAATTAGGAAAGATTCAATGCCTGATAAAATGTTCGTTGAACTGATCAATGTATTAAAATACAGCATCAACTTCTGCAATAAACTGACTCAAATTTAGACTGTCATGGAAGTATCTAACTCGGTTTTGACTGATTTTGGGTTTTAAGTGTTTGACTAAAAAAAAATGCATCCTAGATTTTGGTACAGAAACAATATCCAAATATTGATACCTTATACCACATATATAATTCGAACTACAATGAAAGTGTATTCAATTGATTCAATGGTGGTGAACGTTACTGCTTCTTTTTCACTCACAATTACACTTACAATTGTAATAAGCTTCTTCTGCTGAATTGTTAATTTAATTTGATTTGTCATCATATAGTTGATTAGTTGTTAATTAAAATTCAACCTTTTTACTTTTAACACTTTAAGAATCCAGATACTTTGCCAAATTGCAATCAGATTAGGATTGCATATAATCTTACATGATAAATATTTTGCTATTTGCGCGATAGTTGATAAATATTTATATAATTAAGTTGTTTATTTTCCTAAGACACGCCAATTTATTAAAATGCAGCATCAACTTCTGCAATAAACTGACTCAAATTTAGACTATGTCATGGAAGTATCTAATTCGGTTTTGACTGATTTTGGGTTTTAAGTGTTTTGACTTAAAAAAATGCATCCTAGATTTTGGTACAGAAACAATATCCAAATATTGATACCTTGTACCGCATGTATAGTTCGAACTACAATGGAAGTGTGTTCAATTGATTCAATGTTGGTGAACCTACCCTTACTGCTTCTTTTTCACTCACAATTACACTTACAATTATAATAAGCTTCTTCTGCTGAATTGTTAATTTAATTTGATTTGTCATCATATAGTTGATAATTGTTAATTAAAATTCAACCTTTTTACTTTAATATTTTAAGAATCCAGATATTTTGCCAAATTGCAATCAGGTTAGGCATGCATATAATCTTACATGATAAATATTTTTTGTATTTGTGTGATAGTTGATAAATATTTATATAATTAAGTTGTTTATTGTATGGATCACAACACTGGCATCCGTTCCGGGTGAATGTGGTATTTGGATTTTTTATTTTGGGAGTGTCATTTTTTTGTATTGATTTTTTGATATCTACAATATCCTTTAATATATTCTCAAAACTGATTTTTTTCCTGTCCATTATATGGACAAAGTTCATTTCTCCTACGTCACTTTCAATTATTTGCAATTTACTTACTGTTGTTCCAGTATTTTGCTAATTTTAAAAGCTCTGAATTGCTTATAGATATACCTTTTTTTATGTTCAGAAGTTTGGATCATTGGCAGAACAAATTGGTTACTTGACATTTTGAGGTATGTAATTTGCTTTACTTTTGTTTCAGTTTCTTCAGTTCGATAAAGAGTGGATATGTGTTTGCTTTATGCGAAGTATCATTTATATGTACATATCAAATCTTATGTTGAGATTGAAAGCTTTTTTTTATCAACAGTTGCATTGTTGGCTTTTTTTATTAACAGTTTATCCATGAATGTGAACTATAAGGTTTCTATTAATTAGGATTGGCTAATTTTTCTATTAAGAATTTGTTTTTACAGACCACATTAGCTCTTCTTCATATATGTATATAGCATGAGTATGTAGAATGTCATGTCTGTGTGTCAATCGTATGAATTTGCATGAGAATTACAGTGTGACTGCATGTTGCAATGGTGTAAATGCAACTTTGTATTTGGTTTGTGTGTAAAACTTAGTCCACTTGGTGAATGTATTCCTATTCTTTTAAGCTTCAGTGTTTGAGTCGCTTTAGATTGTTGAGGAATTCGTCAAAAAGGCTACCAGATATAGCTGCTTTCTTACTTCCAAGGTTCGTGCATATTTCTCCATTTTTTCATCGGTTATTTTTTTTAGATACATTTTCTTTTCTGTTTTAAATTATAGTATTCAAGGCTGACTTTGTTATATTAACTCTGAAATTCAAAACTCGAACACAAGTTTCTAAAATATAATGTTCTTTGGAACGTTCCATATTTCTGAGTATGCACTGCATTCGTTAAAGTTTTTTAAATTCAAGGCCACGATGTTTGCATGCCCACCATCATGTGAATTGAGGCTAAAACTGATACAAAGTTTGATGAGAGCAATTCAACGATTTAAATTAGTTTTCTAATCGCATTAGTTACTTTGTCAAAAGAAAAGAAAAAAGGAGCATCTCTTTCATCAATCATACTTGACATGCATCTTGGTGTACATACAGTTCTCAGTTTTCTGTTTTCCTTTGTTCTTTTAATTTTTTTTGTGTGTATTTATCTATGCATCTTGGTGTACACACAGATCTCGGATAAAGCAAAGTTCTAGACGAATAAACTTTCAACTTGGCTAAGTCTATTGATATTATCATATTAGTGGGAATGATATGGTTGGAAATATTGTGTATATTTTTAAGCATAGGCTTGATAAAAATATCCTGCACTTTTTGCTGCAATCAATTTTTCGTTTTTTGATTTGGTGAATTCCTGCATAGTTTTCCAATGAAGAGGATTCGAGCATTACTATTGAATGCAATGGTGTGACTACTGGTTTTTCTTCAAAATTCATGTACATCATTTGTTTATTTGGACTTTGGACTAAATTGTTGAAGCTGATTTTGTCATGGATACCATGTGCAGTTAATATTATGGATGCTCACACTTTCGAGATGTATACCAGCTCATTGAAGATGTTACAAATAATAGAAGTAGGGCTCGCCAACATTGTGGGTTTCATCTCTATTAGAGAGATGTTACAAATAATGGTGCAAATAGATTTTTGGAAAATCTCAAACGATATCCGTGTTATGTAGTTTGGGAAGCTTCCACGTTTGTGGCTTGTTTATCACTCTCTCCTCTCATATATCTCCAACTGTAGAGTTATAATCAACTTCCCGTTAAATCGATCGATCCATCTCAATATATACGTAGTGACAAAATGTCACAGGTATATTAGGTATACGTTAATATAAATATTAAATACAAAATATGTTGCTTGCAAATTTGCAACTGCTAGCTGTATATATTAGTAAGTGTTGGTGGCGATGGTTTGTATTTTGGACGGATTTGTGCACTAATTGCCAAATATCGAGATTAAGTGAGATTCTTCTCTCAACTATAACCAGATTTGGCCTCGAGCTCATCAGCTTCTTTTTTTGAATCCTTTCCTTCACTTTTCCACGCTCCAAATAAGAAACGAAGTTAGAAATTTATTCTAGCGAGGGCAACTCTCAGGACAACTAAGAAAATATTTTCATAGTATGGCTTATATTCAATTTGATAATAAAATGACTTTAAATGACGATGTATTACAATTTCAATATTACAAAAGTTTCAATATAGTAGTAGAAAGTGGCAAATTGATAAGAAAAATATTAATACATGAGAGGCAGAAGAGGTTTTTTTTTCTTCAGTTTTGAATGACAGAACAAAAGCACTTTGCTCATATTATATTTGATATAGTAGAAGTAGTATGAATGTATGTTTGATATTAAACACATATTTTCTTCAAATATAACACATAAATATATATATATATATATATATATATATATATATATATATATATATATATATATATAATTGTAGTCTGCAACTTAACTAATTAATTACTTGAGTGAGGGCATCTACCCTTAGCGGGTCTTCATTGACTCCGTCCATGTCCAAACTAAACCATACATATATACTAATTCATATACTCATTTGTAATACAAATTGTATTGAACGTCGGAAATATCGTACTTAGGACATTGAGTGTATATAACGATGAGTGTTATTAATCAACTAAACAGTTAAATTAAAAAAATATATAAGTATTATAATGAGATAGCAATAATGTGGTTCAAATTTACCTTTGGGTAGAATCGAACTTAAAACCTTTCACTTACAAGTGAAGAGAAATATAACTAGACTTTAGTATTAACGAGAAAATATGCCCGCGCATTACTGCGGGAACCTGTTATTTCAGGTCTAATTAGATGAATAAAACACATTTAAGTTGAATAAATTCAACACAGTTATGAACAAACAGAGGGTTACATGAGTGAATGAGGTTGATAAGCAGTTTATTTTATATACATTCAAGTGAGCTGGCATATAAACAGAGTGTTCAATGAGTGGTAACAAACTGACCGTCTTTGATTAGAAAGAGATGGTTTCCTAAAAAGTTCTGTTTCCTTAAGAAACAGAAGAAACATGTAGTTCACACAAAATTTCAATTGCCAAAAAAAAAAAAACCAAAAACACAAAAACAAAAATGTGACTATATTGCTTTCTTTCTACACAAAATTATCCCTTAGTTAAAGCATGCCACACATCATCACATTGCTATCAGTGGCAAATAATATACTCTCCTTAGCATGACCTCTCAATCCCCTCTCTTTATCTCCCTAGAATCCTACAACCAGCCACAAATACGGTGTCCCTTTAAAATCCAAGCTTACATTAAAAATTCAACAATACAATTACAAAATCTCTATAAATGAACATACCTCAAAAAGCCAACGGCCCAAATTGACACACTGCACACACTCACATACACTCACACACACTGAAGAATGAACGCATTATATTCAGTTAGCACCATTCAGCTTTAAAAGCAGTGAGACCTTCCAAAGGCACAGCTTAACTGGCCTCGGTTCAAATAACTAAATTGAGAACAACAGTTGAATTTTAGAAAAGCTGTACAGAGGGGAAAAAAAGAAAAAAAAAGAGACAAAACAATCTTATAACCACAACTGAAAAACAAAATCAAAATGAACAGAATAAAATATCAACAGAGCATGAACACTAACTAACATCCTTTGAAAACATGTACTGGTTACGTATAATATATATGCGCATAAATTAAGAAATTGACTTGAGTGCCCTAGCAGTAATCTTTACGTTGAACCAAATCACTATTAGGTTAATTGTATTGATTCATGCATCTTCTTTTATGTGCTAAATCTCTACTAAATTGCCCTACGAAAATGACATAAAACTAATTAAATTCCCAATATATCTGAGAAATACAACTTTTAAAAAGTGTGACAATATATGCAGCACCAGGATATTGCAAAACTCACTGCCCCAATTTAAGATTTGATTTTTGTCCAATGTATGTATAAACTTAGATACATTAGAGAATTTTCTTTTTAACAATTGTTAGCCTCATCGTCTTTTGAGAGAGATAGATACAAAGGTTAAGATTACAATGGGGAAGAGTTAAGAATCCCTCTAAAATACTAAAGAAAAACATACCTACAACGGAGTAAACAACTGTTTGTCTCCATAGCAGTTTCTCAGAGCATTTATGTTGTCACAAAGATAGTGCTCCACTCCAGAAGGATGGACAAATTTACCAGATGGAGACTGACCCAAAGAAAACATAATTAAAAGTTAGCATCTGACGAACAATTAAGGTGATGCAAAAGGGCAACACGTGATGTGAAATTATTATACCAAAATATCCAAGGTCTGTTAATCTAATCACCCAATAAAACATAATAGAAATTAGCACAACAATATCAAAATTAAAAGGAAGGAATAATATGAAACCTTGTGCATAGAACGTTTGTGAGAATGAATCACACAACAATCAAGGGTGGACAAATCACAAAAGTGACAATTAAAGGGCACCTAACAAACACCCCCATCTCTCTCTCTCTGCAATCGCAGAAATCCCTTGGGTTTCAAGAAGCAAATGGAAAACGAAATGCTTTTCCATCCCCTACTCATACCCATACCTCCCTTACCCGTTCCCTTTACCCTCGCAGAAAATCCTCCCATCTCTCTTTCACCCTTGTCCCATCTCTCTATCTACAAATCGCATAAAAGAAACCCTAAACAAATCCCTGAAATTCCTCGACTAAATCCTCCCATTTTTCTCTCTGCAAGGGATAGAAATCCCAGAAAACCCTTGACTATATCGAACCCCCCAAGTTGCTGAATGACCCTGTTCGTTAGATTTGGATCGGAGGGGCCACTCTCTGCATCCTCATCTCTCTCACCGTTGTCCCATCTTTCTGTCTGTGCAAGAGGCAGAAACGAAAGCCTCAATCAAATCCCTGAAATCATTCGCCTAAATCCCCCCACATCTCTCCTTGACACCCCCTATCTCTCTCTCTTTACAAACCCTAAACCAAATATCCTAAATCCTCTATCGGACACCCTCACATCTCTCTGCAAGTTGCAAAAACTTAACCCCAAATCTAACCCTTGAAACCCCCCCAAATCTAATGATCGGATCATATTTATACATATTTTTTATATCAAATTCACTCGTCTTTTCTTAGTTAGTTCGTTATATTTTAAGCTATTTACGTTGATTTTATGTTTTATAAATTTATCTCGCTAAGAAAATAAAATTAGAATTAGTGAAGTGTTAAGTAATAATTTCGTTTAAACTATCTTGCTTGTTGAATTATACTTATCATTTAGTAAATAATATATATATTTTTATATTTATATTTATATATATATATATATTTATATTTATATATATATATATAATATAGTGTGTGTGTGTGAAAGCAGATGCTTTCGGTGGAAAGCCAAAGAAGTGAAAAGCAGAAAATGATGAGGCCAGCTAGAGAGAATAATGAGAGCTCGGTGGGGATGATAATTAAAGAGGGCGTCCATTTTGAAGGGAGAATCCAAGGGGGATGATAATAAAAGAGGGCGTCCATTTTGAAGGGAGAATCCAAGGGGGATACGAAGAAGGAGGGCCTCGAAGGAGGCGAGGCGCACCAAGAGTAAAAAAAAATCGGAGCAGCCTTGAAGAGCTGCGAAAGCGAGAAAGCTGCCTAAGGCAGCGAAGGCAGCTCAGGTGCCAATAGGAGCAAGCAGCAAGGAGCAGCCCATTTGGGCAGTGAGGGCGCGAGGAGCAAAAGCGCAGCCAGTGCGCAAGCAGCACAGAAACTTGCGGCAGAGTCAAAGGAAGCGAAGACCAAGGCTGCCTTTGTCCTCTGGAAGAAAGCACAGGCGCCAGCGTGGCATCAAAACAGTCTTTGATTTTGGAGACTGAAGGTGCACAGAACCGAGGCTGCCAATTGGGCAGCGCCCATCTAGCACAGAGAACTCTCTCATTTTGGTTTAATCTCTCCAAACTCAATTTTTATTTCTGTTTTTAATTTATAAATAATGTGTAATTAATTTAGTTTGGCTAGAGGTTAATTCAAAACCATGATTATATTTGTAATTTGAATTGGTAACTTCAGTTGTGATTTCTGAGTTGTGATTTAATTTGCTTAACTGCTTGATTGATAACTTATTTGTGTATGTTGATTAAGAATGCATACTTAATTTACATGCATAAATTTGATGCTAGAATATAAGTGAATTTCACCTAATCGTTATGAACTTATATTCATGAGTAGTGAAGGTTGTTATCCACAATCGCGTTAAGTAAATTCTTGGCAGGAGTATCATGCTTTTCATAGTTACGAATGCCTCGTCAACACTTATGATTTTCATAGAACATAATGATCTTTAATCGTATCTCTATTGTGCTTTTCACGTAGAGAACTTTTAGAGAATAATTTGAGTTGTTGTATGCTGTTCATCCAATTCAATAACATAAGGAAAATCTGAAGGTTAATTTAAGCGTACCTAATTAATTTGGGGTGTTGAGATTTACAATTTATTGAAAGAACAACTGAAAATCAATTTAGGTTGCATTTGTGTCATGTGTGGAGAAAAACCCTCTAGCCAATCCGTCGTCTATCTGTTCACTTTTAATTTTATGTTTTTGTCAATTTGTATTTTATTTAAGTTTAATTTACTTCGTCAAAACCAAATCAATCCCCCCATTATTAAAATATTATTATTTAGTTAATTTTTATTATCTTTTAATTTACTTTCCGTCCAATTAAATTCCTAGTTTTTATTTTAAATTGTTTTCATTATTTTGAGTCATTTTTAGTGTGTTTCGAGTTTTTAGCTTAGTTTGTAGTTTCTAGAGTCTTTAGTTGTTTTGAGTCTTTTGATTTGTTTTAGTTTATTTGTTAGTTTTATTTTGAGTTATTTTAGTTAAGTGTTTTTATTTTAGTTTAGTGTTTTAAACTTTGTTTTTACGTTTTTAAATTATTTTAGAGGTCTTAGCAAGCCCTCCTAATCCCCGGCCTAGAACGATACCCTACTTACATCTATACTACATCTGTCAAAAAGAGGGTTAAATTTGTGCGGTTTAAAATACCCGTCATCTAATCCCTCAAATCCCACCCAAACCCATAAAGCCCATTCTTTAAAGCAATGGCATGGCTATAAATTGAAATTCGGTCAAAACAATGTTTAGTTAAACAGTGCAATTGAGAATCCTAAGTAATACCAAATTTCATGCTTTGGAAAGCACACTTTCAGTCAATGAGAAAATTACAATCACTGGAATCACTCAAAAAAAAAAAAAAAGGAAAAAAAAAATTAGATTACCAGAAATATGAAATTTCCACTCTAATCAACCTAGCATACAATCTTTTACCTAGTTCAGCAAAAATAGAATTAAGCTCAGAAGAATAGTAAACATACAATTTCAACGAAACTAAGAAACTAAATCAAATTTTATAAACAAAAAGAAATAGAGATCTCAGAGCTTCATAGCTTATCATCAACGAAGATCTCCATGAGCTAGCTAGCCTAGATGCAGTAAATCACGTGACGCCTCCAAAATATCCATGAAAAGTACAGCACCAGCAACAACACCCAATCCATTTCCAATCTATAGTTCTACGATAAAGAACAAATAAAAAATTACTTATTACAACCTCAAATTTTATCATTACCACGATGTTTTTAAACATAGAGATCAATAAGCAATACTTATATACAAAGATTTGAAAACATGAAAAAACACATGAATTTTCAACTGAAATAAATGGAAAACAATACTTGATGCACACTATACTTTCCTGAGTATGATAAACCTTCTTATGTTGAATCGAGTGACAACATACAAATTATTTTAAAATAATGACAATAAAAATTATGATAAAATAATGACAATAAAAATTATGATAAAATAGACGAAAAATAGAAACAAAAAATACCACTCAAGCACCCAATGGCATTGGAATTCTTCGTAACCTCTGGAAATGAAATGGGTTGAGAACCAATTGCTAACATGCATGTCACAGACCCCCTTGAAATGGAAACAATAGAAAACACCATCTTCAAACCCAAACACTAAAAAGAGTCAAATGACATATATAGTGTTTTTGACAAATCCCATTAAACTTTTGGCACTCCAACTATAGCGTAGAAATTAAAATATGAATGAAACACACTACAAATTGTATCTTTTGTGTCTTAAAAATGTCTTTCAAATCCGAAAGTAATAAAGATGGTAAACTGTAGTCATGTGTGGCTGCATCCATCGCTTGATAATTCACATTCTTCATTATAATGTTTGTAAGTATATATCAACAGTAAAAATAAATAAATATTCAGACCAGAACACATTCTTTACATTATATAACAAACGTACATATGCACTCACGACACTATTACATAGGAAGCTTAGAGAAATCCTAACCCTTTTTGGGTCATTTCCAAATATTTAAAATTGGGGAGAAGACAACTTAATATATTCAGAACACAATTCACAAAGGGACGCAACGATATATAAATAATCCAATCATTTTTTTCCTGTATAAGAATCAAAGAGAGAAAATATTTGCATAAGAAAGATCCTTCAAAAATCCCATTCCAAAGTAGTAGCAAAATAGATATGCTCCTGGTGCCAAAAGCAATCAAAAGAGAAATAGAAAACATTGACCTTCGAATTTATTCCTTTATATTTCTTGTGCATCGAAAATAAACGAAAGTTGTACATAAGTAGAAGGAACTTGAAGATTTTTCAACACCATATCAAACACCATGATTAGAGTGATCATAAGAAATGAAATTGAGAAAGATTAAACTATCTCGCAATCATTATGGGATATGTAGGATATATAATAGATATGTATTTGTTCATAAAAATGGAAAGAAAATAGAAGAAACGAATTAACAAAATCAAAGGAAACTATGTACTGTAGAAAAAATATATATATATATAAGAAGAAGACATGGTTCTCTTGACTGTGTAGATCACATTAAGTCTATGGAATTTAAAATTAAAAAATAGACAATAAATAAATAACAAATAGGGAGTAAGAGATCAAACAAACAGTGAGTGGTTCAATTAACCTTTTTCTGTGGGTAGCGTCTGTCAATCCTTTAAATTAGGATGACCTCACCAATAAAAAATTGCAGTGCTATGCAAAACTAATATTCGTAATCTATACCAGCTCTAGCTTGCCTCCACCCGTAATAGCTCTGATCTGAGAAATACAGTGCAATTTCGCAAAAAAAAAAAAAGGTCAGAAAACCTTAAAATCCCCAAGAACCCTAATTTATAAACTCCCAATCAAACGCAAAAAGGATAGAGGAAACCCAAATAAGGGAAATTCGAGAAATTCAACATACCGTAACATGGCGGGCGCGAAACAGAGGCGGTTGTCGACCGTCACTGTACCTCCATTTCGCGCCCGCCATGTTTGAGCCTTTCAACCGTCACTACTTGGTTTGTGGGCTTCACATCGAGAGATAAAGGGATTTATCAAAACAGATCCCACTAACCTCTCTATTTAAAAACAGAACATGATTTAGGTGATTAAAACTCATTTAACAAACCTTGAGTGAAAACAACTAACTAATTAACCACTTGCACCCTGCTCACAGTGAAAAGCAATTTCAAATCAACAACCATAGGAATCCAGATTCATTAACAGGGATGCTTGGCTGATAAGAATCCAGGGCACAGATGAAACCTTGCTAAACTTGGCATTTCGTCATTCGACACAAAATTCAGAATTCAACACAATATTTAAAACACAAAAATCTAAATTCAACACAAAATTCAGAATTTACAATAGAAAAACCCAAATTAAAAATAAAATTAAGGAGATTTCAGAGACATAAGGTTAAGACTAAGAAAGAGGGGTAAAGTTCAAAAATTTACCCAAGAGGGATTTTGGAAGAGGCGCAGAGAGGGGTAAAGTTCAAAAATTTATCCAATGAAAAGAAACACAAATGTAATATAAAAAAAATAAAAAATAAAAAATAAAAAAGCAATTCCACCCTCCATTAAACATATTGAGGTACACCAGGAACCACTACTATTTTTGAGATGAATGTGTTGGGCAGTGGGCTAGATATAAAATAATCCCATACAACCAAGATCATCTGATACTTTCAACACTATTTACAGCTCAACGTCAATGCATATTATTGATTAAGAATTCATTCATAATATGTATGAAAAAACACATTACCCAAATAATCAAAACTTCATAAGAAAATCAAGAAAAAAAAAGAAAAATTGCAGATAAAAATCGATAATTGTTTCAAAATATACCTTCTGAGAATTGCAGCACTGCTTTGGTGATCTATAAAGGAGGCAGCTTTGGAGAGTATGGAACAGAAGATTCCACATTCTCGTTATTTTTAACACAATCGTCTTCGGAGGCAATGCTCTTATCTGCTACCTTTTTTCATGACTGCCCGTCCCTTCTCAATTGCAATCTCAGGATAATTGCAACTCCCTGCCAAGATAGAAATACACAATTGAATTCACATCATAACAAAATCAAAACCCAACTTCTAAAGATCAAATATTGTAAAAAAAATATATATGTATACGAAATTCTCACACTACATAATTTGGGAGACATACATTTTGTGCACATCAAACTTCCCACCTGAACAAAAAGGTTCAAACTTTATATTACCAAAGCAAAAAGCATAATAATAAACACCATCAAGAAGGCCACAACGGCTATTAATCATAATCCATTAACCAAAAAAAAGAAGCAAACTTTCATAGCCACAATTGCTTGCATTCAGCACAATCCACAAACCCATTAATCCAAAATCCATTAATAATCCAAACGCTAATCAAATCAGCTAGAAAAATAAAAAACCAGATCATAATTTTCAAAAAGAAAAAGAAAATCCAAAAAAGATGAGAGTATTTGCAGTAGAATTTTTCATATCTAGAGGCCATTAAGGAATGGAAAGTAGAGAGAAGGGCTCTTCAGGCTCAAGTAAACAACACCAAGAAAAAAAAACAAATAAGAAGACAATTCCTCAAATAATCTTACCAAATGAGAAGAGATGACGTTGAATTCGAATTTCTAGCAGCAAAAAGAAAAAAAATTACAGTTCCTCACATCACAATTTTATCACCTGAAGGTCAACTCTTCCAAGTCGGAAAACAGAAAAATTAAAATTCAAGAACAATAAACTAACAGAAACAAATTACAGAAGAGGAAACAATCAAATTACCTCACCATCCTCCTTTAGCACAGAGCAACTCGCTTCTTTAACAAAGTAACAAACCAGAATATTGTTGAAGAATGTATCCATAATGATTGTCCTGTAATAAAAAAAAAATGAATTTGGTCGAGTGAATAAATGGGCAGAGTCCTACTACGGTTCCAATTATAGGGAAACAAAAAGTAATGAGCTTCTGTTGTTTAGAATGTTGTATTTTCAAAAACAAAAGGTTCAGATTTTGAACCTAAACTCAATTTTGTTCTTTCAAAAAAGTGAAGGTTAAACTTCATGTCAAAAAACACATTTGGAGAAAGAGAGATACCTCCTGCCCTTGCTGGAAACTTGCCAACAAGAGATTTTCTAAGGGCTGAGCCTTTAATCCTGCATAAATCAAAAGACCCATTTCAGTTCCAATATCAAAACTGGCCAAAAATAATCAAAAACTTCAAATCCAAGCAAAAGCTAGGATTTTTTGTTCCTGGTTTGTACAAATCAAATTCAAATCAGATTCTCAATTACCTTGCAGTTTCCTGTTTGCATCGGAGGCTAGTCCTGAGATAACCTCTAGTACTCCCAAGGCTGAGACTCACTCCTGAGATCACCTTCGTACCGCCCAAAACTGTGTACTGCAGCTCCTGCAACCGAGCCATACATCTATCCATCTTCACAAACCCATTAGTCTGAAACACACACAGATGCTCTGCGCCAAGGAAATGAAGGCAAGGCAGAAAAACCAAACTAAACTTTCATTCAATTAAGTCTCAAACACTTTAATTAAGTTAAAAAGAACAGTCCAATTCTACCAAAAACTATATACAGAAACCGAGAAAAACAGAACAAACAGTGGTGCAAAGGTGCATAATGACACTAAATCTTCAAATGAAAAAAAAATACCCAAACCAATATAAAAGCCAAAGTCATCCCTAGCAACTGTAAAATAACAATTAAAAAACGAAAATCATATAAGTTCACAACAAATTAAAACGCCTACCCAAACCAATATAAAAGCCAAAGTCATCCCTAGCAACTGTAAAATAACAATTAAAAAACAAAACTCATATAAGTTCACAACAAATTAAAACGCCTAGATCAACATTAACATTAAATTAGCTACAAACCTAGATAAACCAACGCTAAATTAGACTAAACTAACAACACATAAGCTTCAAACCAAATTCCAAATAAAAAATTTGGATAAAACCAACAATAAAACAACACCTTGTTTCTGTTCTGTCTCCCTTCTCTTACTTTTTTCTTTTGCCTACTCCCCACATTAAGCTTTTTCCCTCATTTTTTTCTCTTTTGGCTGCTCACTTAACCCCTTTTTTTTCTCTTCACTTTGCTCAATTTCCAGTCCCCCCTTTCTTCCACATCTATCTTTTTTTCCTCATTTTTTCCATCACTACTCTTGACACTAATTCTCCACTCTTTTTATCTATTAATTATTTCACTCAATCAAAACATCGGATCACATTTTCTCAAGCAGCCCAAAAAAATTGACCAACCCAAAATCAGAAAAACATCCAAACTAAAACATACAATCACCATTGTCAAGCAGCAAACGATAAATTAGAAATACAAAACAAAGAAAAAAAAACAGAAACACAGTAAAACATGCCATTCGTGAACACCATACCTTGGAAAGGGTAGACACATGCGGCTATTCGAGACCGATCCCGCCGAAACAAAATTTGTGCGTTTCAACAGAAGGGGAAGAAATCCAAATCTCAACCAATTGGCCCGTCGTCTGAAAATCGAGAACGCAAACAAAATAAAAAAATAAACCAAAAGCAGGGATTCCTTGGCGGGTATTTTGTGAGAGGGAAAACAGAAGATTTGAGGGCGGGAGAAAAGAAGGGAAAGATGGTTCGTGGTGAGTGAAGGGAAAGGTGGGTTCGTGGTGAGTGAAGGGGTGAAAAGAAATCCCTGGAAATCAGCCTACCCCATACTTCTCCCTTACTCTCTCCCTAAACCCATACCTCCCTGAGTGAAGGGTAACGTTTTTAGTAGATGGGAAGCAAAGCCATATACAGCTCGGCTCATTTAGAACCAACGATCATCCACACAAAACTTTGACTTACAAAAAAAACCGATTAAAAAAACCAAAACAGATACCCAAAATTATAACCAAACAATCAAAACCCACAATAAAAAAATTCATACAACAACAATGCTTTCAGAGAAAATTCTCTGGAAAAAAACACCACAAACCCCCTCCCCAAAAAAATCAATCTGATTACCTCGCCCCTCTCCCTCCCATCAGTCCCCTCCAAATCCATGGCAATTGTGCATGGCTCAATGCCAACACAGTTGGCAATCCAAATACCCCTTATAGTTTGGCTCCTAAAACAAATCCACAAAATCAGATAGTCCTCTCTCCCAAAAAGCACTTATTCCAAAAGCAAAAAAAAAAAAAACCAAAATTTACTACACAATCAATTCCAAACTCAGAAACTAACCTTCCACTGTAAGCATCCATCTCCCTAAAATTAGTCGGAAACAAATGATTTAACAAAGTGCTTTTCTCTGCCAAATCAAAAGTCATAAGCACCAAAACCAAATTCACCAAAAACCTCAAAACTTAACCAAATCAAACAAAGTTTCAAACTTTTACTGCTCTGCGGACCCATGATTACAACAACCGGACAGGAGAGTCCGCACTTGGTAAGCTTCACCTCCTTCACGAACCTGCCTACCCCATCTGAGTTAAATTCTCCATCGCCATAGATAAGTAAATTCAAGAAAACATCAAAACCCCAGAAGAAAAAAGAACAAATTCTTTCAGAAAAATCAAAGAATTTCACTCAGGTAATCAATCAATTAAGTACCTAATTCCCCTGGATGTCTTGAATAAATATAACACTCCAAGATAAATTAACTACCCAATATTAATTTTTCCCGTTTCTTTCTTCTTATTTTCAGGAAAGAATCAAACCCAAAAACAAATAATCGAAGAAAACATACAGAAAATATTGGGGAAGAGTAACATACAATCTGCTGAGTTCTTCTTCGCTTTGCAGATAAGAGATGGTGGATTCTCATCGAGTTCATGTATGTATTGCCCGGATTGAGATGATGAGCGGGCGTGAGAGAATAGGGCAGTGAGAGAGAGTCGGGAGAGAAAAAGAGGGAAAGAAATAGGGATGGAAAACGGACAGAAATCTAGTGCCCGGAGTGAGATGGAGAGCGAGACGAAAACAGAGAGAAGGAAAAGCTTGCGAGAGACATGGAAGAGCGCCGAGGAGAGGAAGATTATGGTTTCAGTAGAGGAGAGAGGAAGTGAGAGAGAGAGAGGTGAAGATGCAGTAATTCCTTTCACAAAATCAAACCCCCATCCCTTCCCATCCCTCAATCACCGACAACAGCCTTGATTTGAGGACGAAAAATCAACCCTAAACCCCTTTTTAGTAGCTTCAGTGCCTCACTCCTCTCTCTCCCTCTCTTTCTTTCGCGCTGTCTCCCTCTCCCTCTCTCTATCTCTATCTCAGAGGCGGCATGGCCTCTCGAACACCTTCCGCAATGGCCATCCACTAAAGTAAAGGCCACTCTGTAAAGCAGTGGCACGCCCGTAATTAAACTGAAATTCGGATGAACAGTACAGAACAGTGCCAATTGAATGCTTTTTTTAGACTAAAGTAATAATAACATTTTTTTTTATGGAGTTAACGGCATGAAACTATTGTGCACACTTTGATAATTCTGACGTTAAAGGTACATTAGGGTGGACTAATTGAAAATCAACTAGTTAAGTAGTATCAAGTCTTTGGTCAACAATGACAATAAACAGCAACCTACCCTTACTACTTCTTTTTTACTTATAATTACACTTACAATTACAATAAGCTACTTCTGCTGAATTGTTAATTTGATTTGTCATCATATAGTTGATTAGTTGTTAATTAAAATTCAACCTTTTTACTTTAACACTTTAAGAATCCAGATACTTTCCAAATTGCAATCAGATTAGGATTGCATATAATTTACATAATAAATATTTTGCTATTTGCGTGATAGTTGATAAATATTTATATAATTAAGTCGTTTATTTTCCCAAGACACGCTCACTGATCACATAGGTTTTTATTTTTAAGTGAATAGCATGAGTATGTAGAATGTCATGCCTGTGTGTCAATCGTATGATTTTGCATGAGAATTACAGAAGGTTCATGCATATTTCTCCATTTTTTAACTCTGTTTTAAATTATTGTAGTCAAGTCTGACTTTATTATTTTAACTCTGAAATTCGAACACAAGTTTCTAAAATATAATGTTCTTTGGAACTTTTCATATTTCTGAGTACGCACTGCATTGATTAAGGTTTTTTAAATTCAAGGCCACGATGTTTGCACGCCCGCAATCATGTGAATTGAGAGCAATTCAACGATTTAAATTAGTTTTCTAATCACATTAGTTACTCTGTCAAAAGAAAAGAAAAGAAAACAGAGCATCTCTTTCATCAATCATACTTGACATGCATCTTAGTGTACATACTGTTCTCAGTTTTCTGTCTTCCTTTATTCTTTTAAATTTTGTCTGTGTGTATTTATCTATGTATACACACAGATCTCGGATAAGGCAAAGTTCTAGATATTTTTGAATTCTAATAAACTGATTAGACGAATAAATGTTCAACTTGGCTAATTCTATTGATATTATCGTATTAGTGGGAGTGATATGGTTGGAAATATTGTGTATATTTTTATGCATAGGCTTGTTAAAAATAAATCCGGCACTTTTTGCTGCGGTCAATTTTTCGTTTTTTGATTTGGTGAATTCTTGCATTGTTTTCCACTGGAGAGGATTTGAGCATTAATATTGTCAGTAATGGTGAGACTACTGGTTTTTCTTTAAAATTTATTTGCATCATTTGATTATTTGGATGCAAGTGTTTTGGTAAAGATATGATGAACTCGGTTCACTAGCTGCTGCTGCTGCTTGTTTTATTTGAAAATCATTCATCAGAACATCTGCTGCACTCTTCTACATCATCTTTTCTTTTTGTTTGTCGTGTTTGCGTGTGACACCTTTCCATGCCTTAACCCACACGCTGGGGCTGGACTTTGCTCGGTCTTCGTAAATGGATGGGGCAGCGGGAGGACTAGACCGCGTCAATCAACATAGGCACCACACAGCTCTTTATATTGAGTTGAAAAATCCTTGTCGAAATCTGAAGCGTAAAGAAAGGTTTAGAAACTCTGCACCTCCGAAATTCCACCTAGTTTAGATTTAGTTACGGAACTCTAAAATATCTGCTAACTAAGGTTAACTGAATATAACAAACTATGGGTTCTACATAGGTTCTAGAAACAGACCTAAAACTAATACTTAAATTTGCACCCTATGTTAGATTTGATATCAACACTTACTTTGAATTAAATAATATGTTGGATCCATATGTTTGTCGCATCATCAAACGAACAGTTTTTATAACGTAATGCTACACTTATCATCTAACCCGCCAACACGTGTGGATCTCATCTCTATTATAAATGATATAATGATAGTGCAAATAGTTTGTAAGAATAACAATTTTATTTTAATTTTTTTACGGAGTTTAACGGTATGAAACTATTGTGCGCATTTTGATAATTCTGTCTTCAAAGGTACGTTTGGGTAGACTAATTGAAAATCATCTAGTTAGTTAGTATCAAGTCTTTGGTCAACAATGATAGTAAACAGCAACATCATCCTACAAATAATGAATGCTTTGAAGCAGCTTAAATATTGCTTGACTGGAAAACTAACAGAGCAACCCTGCTAAGCTTGAAAAATAACACCATGAAAAGACTTCGGATGCCTGCTTTTCTCCTTCATTTTTTCTTGCTTTCCCTGCTTCCAGCAAAGGCCACCACCTCCTCATTGGGGACGCAGGCAGAAGCTCTGATAACCTGGAGGAACAGCTTCGACATTTATTATTCAACTACCACTCTCGATTCATGGTCCCTCGCCAACATCAACAACCTTTGCAACTGGACTGCCATCGTCTGTGACCGCAATACCAAAACAGTTTCCAAAATAGATCTCTCCGAGTTGGGGATCTCAGCCACACTAACCGACTTCAACTTCACCCCATTTCTTAATCTCACTCACTTCAACCTTGCTCGAAACCGTTTTGGAGGGCCTATACCATCTGCCATTGGCAACCTCTCTAGGCTGTCAATCTTGGACTTGGGCAACAACTTTTTTGAAGGGCCTATACCATCTGCCATTGGCAACCTCTCTAGGCTGTCAATCTTGGACTTGGGCAACAACTTTTTTGAGCAAGAAATACCCGCGGAGATTGGCCTCTTAATGGAGCTAGAGTATCTAAGTTTCTACAACAACAATCTCAATGGTACAATCCCCTACCAGCTCAGCAATCTCCAAAAGGTACAATTTTTGCTTCTTGGAGGAAACAACTTGAAAACTTCAAACTGGTCTAAATTTTCAGGCATGCATTCCTTGACATACCTTAATCTTTATCGAAACAATATCCATTCAGAATTCCCAAAATTCATATTTGAATGCCAAAACTTGATGTTCTTGGATTTGTCTTATAATCATTTGACTGGCCAAATACCAGAACCAGTATTTACCAAGCTGGGCAAGCTTGAGTACTTAAATCTCACTGGTAACCGGTTTCAAGGACCGTTGCCTTCGCATTTTGCCAAGCTCAAACACCTTCATTTATCATGGAACGACTTCAGTGGCCCAATTCCTGAAAGTATTGGCTTGTTATCTGATCTTCAACGCATCGACTTGAGACAGAATTCCCTTGAAGGAAAAATTCCAACTACCATAGGTCAACTCAGGGAGCTTCAGTCCCTTTCTCTTGGAATGAATTCCTTCAACTCTTCAATCCCTTCTGAGCTTGGCCATTGTACCAACCTCACGTACTTGAATCTTGGAGGCAATAGCTTCAGTGGGAATATTCCACCTGACCTTGGGCAGTTGACAAATTTGAATTATCTAATCCTAGACTCTAATTATTTTGGTGGGGAACTTCCTAGTCAAATTGGAAATCTAAACTTGCTATACACACTAATCGTGAGCAGGAACCAGTTGACAGGAATGATCCCTCGGAGTGTCTACAATTTCACTCAGATTGCGTCTCTCGATTTGTCTAATAACAATTTGACAGGGGTAATACCACCTGATGTCAGCAACAATTTCTTCCGGGGATTAGAGATTTTCGATGTATCACACAACCATCTCTCAGGGGAAATCCCACCAGAATTTTCCAACATGGATACACTAACCATCTATGACTTTTCTTATAACAACCTCACAGGGCCAATTCCAACTTGTGGTATTTTCCGAAAGGCTCCAGTTGATGCTTTTATCGGAAACTATGGCATGTGGAGAGATGCAAAGGGAACGGCTGTATGTGATTCCTCTGGCGGAAATTCTGAAATAAAAGACAATTCGAAAGGAAAAAACGACATCAATAGTGTCGTTGTTGTCATCATATTCTTTTTGGCTTTTGGCGTGGTTGCAACTATCATTGCTTTCTTTCTCTTATTAGTATTACGAAAGAGATCCAAGCTCCGGCCTCAGGAAATCAAAACTTCTCAGAACTTTGAGAATTTTGAGTCAATGATATTGCAAGAGGAAGTAAAGTTTACATTTGGTGAAGTTGTGAAAGCCGTAGATGACTTTCATGACAAGTACTGCATTGGGATAGGAGGATTTGGAAGAGTATACAAGGCAGAGTTGGAGTCAGGCCAAGTTGTTGCAGTTAAAAGGCTTAACACGGAAGATTCTAATGACATTCCAGCAATTAATCTCCGAAGTTTTGAGAATGAAATCCGAACTTTGATAAATATCCGACATTGCAGCATCATAAGGCTATACGGCTTCTGTTCAAGGAGGGGTTGCATATTCTTGCTTTATGAATACTTTGAGAGAGGCAGTCTGGGAAAATCATTGTATGGGGTTGAAGGGGTTACTGAGCTTGGCTGGGCTACTAGGGTCAAAATTTTGAAAGGACTTGCTCATGCACTTTCTTACTTGCACAATGACTGCTCTCCGCCAATTGTGCACCGTGATGTAACTGTCAACAACATATTACTCGACCAGGATTTCAAGCCTCGTCTCTCAGATTTTGGAACTGCAAGACTGCTGAGTGCTAATTCATCCAACTGGACACATATTGTTGGTTCATTTGGCTACATGGCACCAGGTAATGAAACACATAAACTTGTACATTTTAGGTTCATATTAATTTCAGCATCTTAAGATACTGTTTACTTTTTTTGACGTGCAGAGCTTGCATTGACTATGCGGGTCACGGATAAGTGTGATGTATATAGCTTTGGAGTTGTAGCACTTGAAGTGATGATGGGAAAGCACCCTGGGGATATGCTAGAATCCCTAATATTAGAATCATCAAGATTATCGCAAGACAATGTAGGGCTTCTTTTGAAAGATGTGTTAGACCAACGACTTGAGCTTCCGAACAATGAATTGGCAAAGGCAGTGGTGCTTGTGATGAGTTTAGCATTGGCTTGTACACGTGCGCATCCCAGATCTCGACCTTCGATGTCTTTTGTGGCACAGAAACTATCAGCTCAAGCCTTGCCTTGCCTTCCTGAACCATTTGGTATTATGAGCATCAACAAGCTAATGGGGCTGGGGCTACAAGCTAATAGAAGCTAGGAGTCGAATTCTACGTTTACTTGAGCTATAAGGTTGACACATAATGGCCATTGCTTTTGTTTTATGTTTATCTATGCTTGAAGCTATTAATCATAATATATATCAACCAAACAACATTCAGATTGTGTTTAATAGCTATTTCATTTTTAGTTTGCTTTATTTTTCCTATTTGAGATCTTCTAAATAAAAGAAACATGCATCAATCATACTGCTCACGTAATCAAAGCAAATGATACTTACTAATATTATTATCAAGCAAGAAATCCAAATAGAATAACGTATTTATATAATTCATAAAGATTGCCCTCCTTTTTTCTCATATGTGTTTGTGTCAGATATTAAATAAAAGGAAATTTAAATTACAAGGGGAAGGAGTTTTGTTTTAATTTTTTTTTAAATTTTTATTGGTAAATTTGTTTATATCTGCTCACAAAATTGTTAATTTGAGACTCGAGATTTTGGACTCCTAGCCCAATAAACAAACAAGTGCTCCACCCAACCTTCTCTAAGAAAAATGCGAGAGCCAACGGATCTATTTGGCGAGAAGCAATGGGTCATGCCAGTGCCATCTCATCTTTCCCACCATAGAAATCCCCGTAAATACTGAAAATGAAATTGGACTGCTATATAAATTGATCGTTTTATCTCGATTTTTAGGAGATTCACATATGGTATTTTTTATTTGGACTTTTACACTAAGACCCCTTGTGGTAAGATTCCTGGCTCCGCCACTGGAGCCAACGGATCTATTTGGCGAAAAGCAACGGGTCACGCCAGTGCCATCTCATCTTTCCCGCCATAGAAACCCCCATAAATACTGAAAATGAAATTGGGCTGCTATATAAATTGATCGTTTTTATCTCGATTTTTAGGAGATTCACATATGGTATTTTTTGTTGAAAAAAGGCAATAGAGGAGCGAGATCCAGCCATCTCTCAAGCAAAAAGGCAGCGACAGATGATTTCCAGCCAACCAAAGCTCTTCAACTCGATTCATTTCCTACTTCAATCTATGAACCGTTCTGTTATCACAAAAGAAGAGCTCGTGCACAAGATCATTTGGACCAATTTCGATATTGTTGACAGAAGCAAGTCGTTAAACAAAAGAAACTATTTCTACGAAAAGTTATGGTGAGCCTAACTCTTTCTCGATTCTCTCCGCAGAGGAAGTCCAAGAGCATCTGAACTTGTTGGTAGACCTGGTTCCCGATTGGATTTCTGAAAAGACGATAGCATCTGAAGCTGATTTGCTAATGATCCAGTAAGTTTTCTCCGTATTTCGAAGTAGAAATTATTTGCGTTCTAGTGGAAATGTATTCATCTTCCGTTGAAAAAAACCTGATAGACTTGTCTAATGTCATTACTTTGCCTCTCTTGCAGCATTAATAAGACGTCGAGTCCTGAGTCAATACGTGCACGGCTTGAAGCTGCAAAGTGAGCTAGGGAATGCTAGGTTTTTTGTTAATTTAGTAGCTAGGGAATGCTAGGTTTTTCGATAATTTAGTAGCTAGGGAATGCTAGGTTTTTCGATAATTTAGGTGTTCGTGTAAAGGGCATCTGAGTAGCCTGCGCACGTAAATAGAATCAAGACTTCTTCCGATCATGTTATTTGACGTGTTCTTTGAATGAATGCTAAAATTTTATGCGGGATGCACACTAAGGCCTCGTTTGGCAGCTCGGATTGTACTGACTATTTCTGTCGGATAGGATAAATAGCCATCGGATAGTACTGACTAAATTAGTCGGGCGTTTGGTACAGTATCGGACTAATGACTGTATTATTTATACTGTGTTTGGTACTGAACCGGATAGGACAAGGGAAAAAAAATTTGACAAATCTTAGTTTGTTTGTTGAACTTTTCTCATATTTATACCTATTGAAAAGCACACAAATTTTCAAATAACAAAGAAAAATAGTAAATTCCATACATCAAATTCAAAATATTTTCCAATTGTGGTGGAAGATTCACAAAAAAAATGTGGGGCTGTTGTTGAAATTCCTGAGGTTACTGTAAGGACGTAATCAGAAAGGGGAAAAATGTGGGCTGCGGTATTCGTTAATAATAGACATGATATCATTATTTTAAAAGAAAACTAATGAAAATGGCTTGAAAACTTTGAGTTTTAACGATAAGGACAAAATAAAGGGTAAAGTGAATAGTACCAGGATTGACTTTTTAGTGTAAAAATGTGGTTTTTCATTAAAGTGAACAGTACCGGGAGCTTTTCGTTAAAGTTCCTTTATTTTAATAACAGTTTCGCAAACACTATGCCCAAACAAGATTTGAAAGCCTGATTCGACCCCAACAACAAACCCTAATTCGAACCCTAACAAACCCTCATTCGACCCCAACAACAAACCCTAAATTCGAAAATTCTATTTAAAACACAAAATTACATAATCAATTGCATAATTACAGAGAAAACAATAACTAGATTCAAACAATTGAAAGAAAATTGCAAGAAAAATAGAAGGAGGGGGAAGAACAGAGGGAGGGGCTGCACGTGCAAAATTTCTGCTTAAGAGTGCTGATAAAGTTGTGCCCCTGTTGTCTTTGATGCACAGGCGCAATGCCAAAAAGAAGGAGAGTGAAAAGAAGTACTATGCACAGAAGACGTAAGTCCCAGGAGACTAGCCCGTATGAATTAAATAGTAAAGTTGATGGGTCGTGTGTTATGGAGGCCATAGAAGATTGTCATTTTGCTAGAAGGACGAGAACCTGGGAGGGTGCGTCTGGAGATGACCGGTGCGGCTGGAGAGGAAGGAGAGAGCGAGAGATCTTCTTGTACCGTCTGGAGTGGAAGAGAGAGCGAGAGTACGTTTTCAGGAGGAAGGAGAGAGCGGGTGCGAAGCCGACTAAATTATACCGTGGTTTTAGTGGGGATAAGGAAACGGGTGCTGACCGTATAAAATAAGTGGGCCTGTGTTATTTAATCCGGTGACTATTTAATACGAACGGGCACCAAACACCGTACTCCGTATTATTAATCCTATCCGGTGTCCTATCCGGTGTACCAAACAGGGCCTAAAGACACAAATTTGCTAGTCGATTGCTACAGTGTCCTCGTACACAGGTACATGTCTTTCTGCTAAAGAATCCATTTCTATCTTGGTTTTCTTCTGCTTAACTTTAGCCAAAATTAGGCTGTTCGTTGTACGAGAACCAAGTGTTGTGAACAACAACATACCTTGTCTACACAAATTTGGTGGATTCGGGCCTCGATTGAACACTCAATATTACCCACGGTGAAATACAAGTTGAACAAGCACAAATAATAAAGATAGTAACATCAAATTTCTAGCACATCACAACCGAATAAAACTAATGCAGCACTGGGAAAAATAACTATCATCAATACCAACAGTGATAAGCAAGTTCAATAGAAACCATGAGAGAGAGAGAGAGAGAGAGAGAGAGAGAGAGAGAGAGAGGGGGGTGGAATGGAAAGTGGAAGAGGAGAGCTCCAAAATTATCAAGCGCACACAATATAAGCAACCTAGCTAGATACCAAATTCTGAAAATTTCAATAAGAATGTACTACTACTAGAATGTATTGGCACTTCTAGCAGAACTACTGCAGCCAACTACCACCAAGAATCAAGCAATCCAACTAGTCTTAGGATAGTTCTAACTCTTCTCGTGCATAAGCTGTCAGACTGGAGAAAAGATCGCATGCATGAGGGATTCCTGTGAAAGAAATTTCAAAATCTCTTGAATCTCTGATGTTAGGCCTGCCTAGACTGAGAACCACCATAGCCACTGGTGGCTTGTGAAGGGTCAGATCTCCACGATGCATTAGAGTACCCTGAATTACCATTGGTGTTGTCATAGCCGCTCCCCATGTAACCACCACGAGTCCCTAGCTGCTCTCCCCCGCTAGCACTACCCGAGTTGCTTGTTGGGGTACTTCCACCACACCCGCCAGAGGTCCCATACCCACCAGGATAAGAAGCGTAACTCCCGCCATAATTTCCATAACCATAACCTTGATTTCCATAACCAGAAGCCCCACTTGGTGATTGACCCCTAAGAGCAGAAGAAACACCACTTCCACCGGGAGTACTCCAAGGAGCTGCAGCCCCATAGCCAGTAGCACCATACCCAGGAGTTTGGTTGCTCCAAGTATTTTTCAACGCACCAGGTACCCCACTAACATAGCCAGCATTAGGGGCATTTGGATTCCCATAAGATCCTGCAGGACCACCAAAACCAGTATTGGCACTTCCATAACCACCAAGACCATAACTTCCATAACCTCCATAACCAACCCCTGTATTTGCCGCCCCATAACCACAACCTGGTGTACCATAACCAGAATATGGAGGGAAACCACCTGCTGTAGTTTGAGGCTGCACATATCTACTGCCATCAATTTGACCATCAAATGCATTTGTACTGGCCCCAGAGGCACTGTAACCTTGATATCCCCCACCACGGCCCCCGCCACCAGGATTTGCATCTTTAGGAAGTGCTCGCTTTACCTCTACAAGTTTACCATTCAACTCATGGTAGTTCTTTTGTAGTACTCCATCAACTGCATCTTCAGTGTCAAATGTTATGAAACCAAAACCACGAGGTCGTTGAGTATTTTGGTCATACATTATTACTACATCAGTCACGGTGCCATAATTTTCAAAGAATTCACGAAATCCATCTTCTGTAAGTGTAGAAGGCAATCCACCAACAAATATTTTCTTGGTCTTAAAATTTCCTCCCCCTCCAGAGCTCCTGGTGGTATTAAAGTTTCCAGTTCTATTGGATGTCTGTTGTTCTTCTCTTGATAAAGCCCGTTTTGCCTCAACCCGTGTAATCAAAGTAAAAGCTTTAACAAACAAAGGGACACACCGATGGTACAAACAGGGCAAATTTATACAATAAAGTAGAATATGCTTGTTCATAAATGGCAAGGAAGAACCTAATAAAGTAGCACAAATCAGCTCAAAATTTTAGTAAAAACACAATAAAGTAGCACTTGAACCTCTCGTAATCTAGAAGTCAATCACTTTGAGACTAAAAGTTAAAAGTTGTATTTGGAAAATCTTATAGTTGAAAACCATGCCAATAATGAAAAATATGCAACCTCCCTACATGTCCAATTTACAAAGTTTCTAATCAATACACGGTAAGTTGGTGTTGTCATGCATCATACTTTTCAGATAAACTACTGACATTATGTTTGACGACTTATCAATTAATTTCCTGAAGGACATTACGGGTATAATTGCACATCAAAGAGCACCCAGAACACAAATGTAGATAATAATACGAAATCCCCATTAAAAATCAGAAAAAAATGTGCAACCTCATCAACCAAAACAGTAGCTTAGACACATTACATCTTATAAAATATGTCATGTAAACAAAATCATAACGGACCAGATAAGCAAAGGGCCCTAACGAACTTGGTTTTCATCAGCCAAAGATAACCGCATAACTGCAAGTACATTGTATAAAAATCAACACATGGAGCTTAAAACCAACAAAACTACAAGCAAAAATAACCAATTCCGGAATCTCTCTGGGCTAGCAGATGCAATCCCAACTTAAAATCAGCATTACCCAGTTCGCATTGCAACCTCATGAACGCAAGAACAATTAAAAAGACAGCTAAAGAACATACAAACAACAACCACCCATCAAAATTACCCAAACCCAAAACACATTTCGACACGATATCGAAATCCCGGAACCAAAAACACTCGCAAAAAGCTAAAAAACAAGGAAAGAAGCCCAGTAAAATTAGCAGCGAAAGTGAAATGCAGGGTAAAATTAGAAGAGGAGAAACGTGCGAGAGTGACTGACCAGTCGACCGTCAATGGTGTGCTTGTCGTTGAGAACCGGGTCGATCAGAGAGGGGTCGAAGAAGACGACGAAGCCAAAGCCTCTGGGCCGGCCGGTGACCTTGTCGCGCATGATGAAGGCCTGGGTGACGTCGCCGTACTGGTTGAAGTAGTCGGTGAGCTTGTCCTCGTTGGTGTCCCATGCCAGTCCTCCTATGAACAGCTTGCCTTCGTCCGAGTCCATTTCTAGAGAGAGAGGGGTAAAGAGAAGTCGAGGAGGAGGGAGCGAAGGGCTACTGACTAGGGTTTGTTTGAAAACGACACCGAATTGAGCACGTGGAAACTACAATGTAGTTACGGGTGCCATTCAATATATACAAATATTTCAAGTGGTGAAAGAAACAAACATGGGGTGGTGGCGCAGTTGGCTAGCGCGTAGGTCTCATAGCTTCTGAGTTATCCTGAGGTCGAGAGTTCGAGCCTCTCTCACCCCAACAACTGTTTTTTGCATTTTTTCAATTCCGGCATGCGCTTGCGTGTAGGAAGGTTGAGGGTTTGTTTCTATTTTGGGTTTGAATAACTCCAAGTGAATAATCTAATTACGACTATTTAACTAATTACTTATGAACTAATTTTGAAACATACAGTTTATGATGAAGTTTGACTAATTTAAGTTTTGGCAATCTAATCAAAATATTCTCAAGTCTGCTTTATTCTTTGGTTGACCGTTAAATACAAGCTTTTTATTGAGGATAGGATTTTGAATTTTGCTTCCTCGGCTACTATCATTAAATGCAAGCTTTCTAATGTGGATAGGAATTTGAATTTTGTTTTTTCGGCTACTGTCAGTTGTTTTAGCATATATTGCCATGTCATAGCTGATATGTTTGAGGTATGATAAGGATGCCGTGTCACCACTGATGTGGATAAAGTTAGTTATATTAGTTTGTAATAGCTTATAGCGTAAGATAGTCGGTTACATACTAATATAAATGTAAGAAGAGATACCAGTGTAAGAACTACGTTATTGAATAAAAGTAAAATATACACAGAGCATTTTCTTCATTGTTCTTCTTCCATAGTGTTATATTCTTTCTTTTCTTCATTTCCATACTACTGTCAAGAAATTTTGTTCTCTACTCTAGTGCTACGGAGTCCCATTGCCACCTCTTTTTTTAATGTTCTTCTACTGATGGTATTTGGTCATCGGTGTTCAAGTGTAGTGTCCCTTGGCTAAGGCTACCTTTGCCTCTTTTTGTCATGTGGGCTGCTAGCCGTTGGAAGGGAAAATCTCTATCATCAATAGTGTTGAAATTATGTCTTGTTGCTACCATGTATTATGTATGGAAGTGGTTCTTAACTCAATTAAGCCCACTATTAGACTTCAGTTGAGTTCTTTGAAAATAGCCCGTTCCGCTGCTAATGAGTCTATTTTACGGGAATGGAATATCCCCTAATTCGTTAGTATTTGTTGTTGCTGCTTTGGTCCAGCGTTCTTGCGATTGGAACATCCCCTAATTCGTTAGTATTTGTTGTTGCTGCTTTGGTCCAGCGTTCTTGCGATTAGGGATTCAACTCAAATTAATCATTGATTGCATCTCAAGGAAGTGCTCTCCCCCCAGGGCAGTTCAACTCAATTTCTTAACGCCGTGTTTTCAGAGAAACAAATTTTGTAGCGGATGCTAACTAACATACTTTCGGACACGGCGGAGTGGATGGAACACGTGCATGATTTCAAGCAAACTAGTAAAATCACAATCCATAATTTCAAGCAAGTCTCCAATATTACAACAGGCAAGCGTCATACAGAAAACATCATCATAATTCACAAAAGAATTAAAAGAATAGACATCATCACCAGATAATAACAATCACAAACCAATCCTCTTTCCTTAATTAAAAAGAACTCTCATCAATCATAATTCAGCAGCACCTCCTCTGTTCAAAGCTCTTTCCAACCTCGTCTCAAATGGGGTAGAATGCCAATTCACTTTTTTATCCTGCAAACCCGCAAATCTGTTATCAGAACCCGTCAAGACCTAATCGAAACAGCCTCACAAATCTTACTTGGCATTTACCTCTCTGTATTTGCTGGTTGTGTTTGGTATTCCTTTGTAAGACGAGGCACCCGAACTCTTGGCAGTGGGAGGAGGAGCCATGTGATTCCAGTAGGTTCCAACAGTCCCCATTATGGCCATCTCGTCAGGGCTTCTACTTGGGGACTTCCTTGGTGAAGATGAAGCTGAAAACTGTCTGAGCTCTTCAACAGTTAATGCACCTAAAATTGGTCGATCTTCATGGCTTCTCGCTGAGTTTGATCCATGGGACGTGCTTTTCTCAGGCGTGAAGGTGTCTAAAGCAGTTGTGCTGGCCTTGTTAACCGGTGTATTTTCTGATGAAAACAACCAGTTCGAAAGGCTAGCATCAACTGCCATTTCTTGGTTGGAATGCTTTGAATGCTTCTTGTCTTGATCGGCTTTCGATTTGAAGTTCAAACTTGGCTCTGAACTGAATGAAATCCGGGGTTCTTGATCCTGTGTGAAATTCTCTTTCTGAGGTTTCATCAGTGGTGTCCCTTTGGCTTTGAGAGCTTTCCATTGTGTAAGATTCTCAACAGGGTTTAGCACCGAATGAACATAACCACTCCTATCGCGTGCATTGTGGTTCAACCCAGCCGGTTTCATCGGCATTGGACTGTCAAAATCCTCAGTCATTACTTGACGTGTAGAAACCCCCCTGTTTGATTCTACAATTTCATCTTTGTACTCTAGTTCCCCATCATCGTCATCGTAATCATCCTCATCTTCTCCATCAAGACCACAGTCCTCATCATAGTCTAACGCTTCGTCTTCATCATCGCTATCCCTGCAATTCTGGTACCTATGATTAGGAGGATATGACCCTGAGCTCGAAGTGACCGAACTATCTTCAGAGGAAGACTTAGATTGGCACGGTTTTTCCAAATTCTTCCCCTCCTCTTCCTCCTTCCCATTCTCTTCACTATCCAACAAAGGATCCGGGGTTTCGTTGGTCGAAACATGCTCATAGGTCTTGACATTCGAATCAAAAGTAACTTTCTTTCGAGTACTGAAGCTCAGTTCCTCCACTGGCTTATCCCTACAAAGCATAAACTCATAACTTCTTTTCGATATCGAAAACCCCAAAAATGAAGTGTAATTCAAAAAATCAAACAGATGCAATTACATTCAAAGAAAACAGTTGAGTGATAAACACAAAATTAAAGGCAATTGAACTATAAAAAAAAAACCACGAAAGCCAATCACTCACCGGACTTCTTCCAATGCCGGGCTAATAGGGTTTTCCTCAACCACCGGTGCAGAAGAGACGGCAGATTTCACAGGCTCGAAACTTGTATGTCTCTGCCAAAAAACAAAAATTAATTGAGAAGAAACACAATCCAAAGACTTGAACTTTCAACACTTTTTCCAGAATAAAACAATTACATCAAAATGAAAAACAAACAAAAAGCAAAAACTACTAAATGTAGCCTAAATTCATCAAAAACAATATATGGGTTTTACTCGGAAGTTCGGAATTCACTGGACTGTTTACAAACTAAACCCCAGAACGGAAACAGTAAGGAATCAAATTTTCTTTCCTAGAATTTTCTCGGGAACCAAACAGACGTAAATACAAACTTACATGGTCTCGGTTGTGAACCCTGTACCTCTGATTACTCCTGCGCTTTTTGTCTTTGGAAGAACCAAAACATGCAAGAAAGCAACCCATGATTTCGATCTCTCTCTCTTTCCCTACTCTGGGTATCCCAAAGATTGTGTCTTTCTGCAAAAGAAGAAAGATTCGGTCCTGGGTTTTCACAATTTCAAATCTCCATCTTTCCCAATGTGTGTGTGTGTATGTGTGTGTGAGAGAGAGAGAGAGAGAGAGAGAGAAGGCCGTTGGGGTTGGTAGTAGTAAACTTTCGAAGGATTTGGGGCAGGGGGGAAGGAGAAGGGACAAAACGGTCATAAGGTTTTGAAGGATTTGGGGCTTTTTGGAGGGGGACCCTACCAGAAGAGCACCCCAAGGGTTCTTTAATTTTCGAGAAAAGGGAAGTGACCGTTAGGATCTGTGTGTGAATCATCACCCAGCCTGGAAAATTTGAGATTTTTTTATTTGACACCGTTCCTCACTGAAACACGGTTGACTGTGGGTCCTACGTCTCCAAGTGTGATCCAATAGTTCAGAAATTAGAATACTACTTAAATGAGGGACTGACTTGCAAGGTGAGTACAAAGCATCAATTCTTTTTGCTTATTTTCTTTTCTTTAGTAACAAAAAAAAATTGTCGTTTCGTATTACGGTCTAATGGTATTTGACTTCATGTTTAGGTGAGAGGTTATGTTCGATTCTCGTCAAAGTTAAATTTTAACCACGTTATTGCTAACTCATTACAGTGTTACAAAAATTGGTATCGGTAGAAATATTGATATGTAAATTTGTGAAAATATCGACGAATATATCAAAAATTGATATCAATATTAGTTGCTTTCGATAGAATTGATGGAAATTTAAAATCAAACTTTAAGAATAGTCAAACATTTGTTTGGACGAAATATAAGAGCTTCTTTGATATTTAACAGATTTGTCAGAAATATTGACGATACCTGTTGATTTCAGTCTAAACTTAAGATGTTCTCCAATATGAGGTGAAGTTTAGACTTCACCTCCCATTTTCATATCTTTCTCTAATTTTGTGGACATTTTTATGAAAATATCAACCATATCGAAAAAAATTTAAACATGTGAGGCTATCCTTTGTTAAAATAAAAAAAATAAAATACCAAAAGAATTTGGTAAACTTCTTATTAGTAGAGTTAGTGGGTTAAATAGTTAGTTGTTAGTTGGTAAATTTGAACATTCTCAATGCGGCTGGTTTGATTTCGTTTAGAGTATATGAAAACTGCCTAAGTTGAACGACCCTGGCACTTGTCACTAGAGTGCTCAGGTACGGAAAATGATCATTGCCGGATCATTTTCTTAAGGATCCCGTGGTAGTGACCGTTTATCGGACATCATGCGGTCAATTTTCGTTAGGTACTATTTATATTTAATTTTAAATTTTGGAATGATTTATGACCGTACGATATACGATGAACGGTCACGATCACAGATTCTCTAGGATTCCTAAAAAAAAGGATCCAGAGATGATCCTTTTCCCTCGGGTAATAACGGCAACAGTTAGGAAATGGAAAGTAGTTGTCGCAAATGGCCTTAAAGAGCTTGATGAATTGAACTTGGAAGAGTATGCAAACAAAAGGAAAATAAGAATTGACGACACCGCATCATTGAGGCACTTGTTCTTACCTTCGTCACTCATTTATAGGGAAATATTCTTTTGTCAAATAGTCTAACATGTTATGTTATTATACTGAATCAATTTGAACTAATTTATTAAGTGATTTTGCTATGGTAAAGGATTAAATAACGCAAACCCATGTTATATACTTTCTTAGTTTCCATCATGCAATGCGCCACGTTAGATAATCATCAAGCAATACTAATCAAGTTCAGAATCCCGGCCCCCTTCATATTCATAACACGTACCTTCTTCAAGATGAAGTTGATCCTATATATGGTCAGTGATGAAGGTCGAGAAAGCTCCGTTGGAGTCGTACGCTGACATCGGTGGATTGGATGCCCCGATACAGGAAATTAAAGAAGCTGTTGAGCTCCCACTGACTCATCCCGAGCTATACGAAGACATTGGTATCAGGTCACCTACGGGAGTCATGTTGTATGGAGTGCCAGAAACGGGCAAGATCTCGCTTGCAAAGGCAGTGGCAAACTCAACATCAGCAACTTTCTTGCGTGTTGTTGCTAGTGAGTTGATTCAGAAGTACTCGGGAGATGGTCCAAAATTAGTGAGGGGACTCTTTAGGGTTGCTGCTGACCTCTCACCTTCTATCGCCTTCATTGACGAAATTGATGCAGTTGGTACAAAGAGGTATGAATATATGATGCCCATACAGGTGGTGAACGTGAAATTCAGATGACAATGTTGGAGTTACTTAACCAGTTGGATGGTTTTGATTCAAGAGGAGATGTCAAGGTGATTCTGGCAACAAACAGAATTGAAAGCCTTGACCCAGCCTTGATTCATGCTGGCCGAAAAGATAGAAAGTTCAAGCTGATCACAAGAGAAGAACTGAGAGGCATTTTGTTGTGGGCGATTGGGTATATTTGAAACTGGTCCCTTATCAACTGCAGCCACTTGTCCCTCACCGTTATCACAAACTGCAACCTAGGTTCTATGGTCCTTGCGAAATCATTGAGAAGATTGAAGTTGCGGCTTACAAGCTTAAATTGCCAGAGAGAACCAAAATACGCCTTGTATTTCATGTGAGTTGTCTCAAGAAGCAATTGGGTACTGGTGTGGTTCCAAGTACGGTTTTGCCTCTGGTAACTGATGGTGGATTAATGCATGACTCTCCTTCAGCAATCATTGATAGGGGGATGTACAAGAAAGGCAATGTGGCAGGTGTTCAACTTGGTGCAGTGGAATGGGCAAGAAGCAGCAGAGGCATCATGGGGGGATTTTGATGAATATAGGCTCGATTCCTTGATTTTCCAGTTTAAACCTTGTGGACAAGGTTATTTTATAAAGGGGATGTATTGTTATGTACTGTGATTGCCCCAATCACAAGTAATAGAATTCTGGGGTCAATTTGTAATGTTTTGGGGTTAATGTGTAATTTGATCTTTTGTTGGTAAGTTTGTTTAAGTGCTTTATCTGTTTGTGCCACGTGGCAGCCACACAGGTGGAAAAGTTGGCTAGTGCTATTAAACCTTCTCTTTTTTATGGACGGATCTCTTTCTTCTAATTCACCAAATTAGAGAATTTGTGTTATTGAAATTTGATTTAACGGCTGAAGTTATTATAACTTTTAAAATTGACTCATGTTTGTAACCGTTGAATCAAATTCCAATGGCACGAATTTCTTGATTTGGTGAATTATGAGGAAGGAATATAGAGAGAATCCCTTTCCCTTTCTTATAACGGTTAGATTTGAAAATACAATATTTTACAACCTAAAAATATATTGTTATATCTCCTTCCTCTCCCAACTCCATAGCTACTTGCAGCAAGGTCAAGGTCGAATAGGTGACTGGAATTGAGCTCCTATTATCACCAAGGATGGAGTTTTCCGGGGCTGATATCAAGGCTATATGTACTGAAGCTGGTTTGCTCGCTTTAAGAGAGCGCGGTATAAAGGTGACGCATATGCGGACTTCATACGGCGGATCTAGGATCAGCATTGCAAGATCCAGGACCTAAACAAAACGCGAAGCGTGCAAAGAAATTCAATTTATTTATTAAGACATTTCGTTGAACACTTGGTGGTTTTGTTGTCGTCCGTCAAATCGTGTTGCACACATGTCAACAAATATCAACTTATGCTAAAGCAATTTGATGATTGATATCAAGAGAATTTGTCGAGTATTGTCGACACAACATGTTGAGAATATGCCTAATACGCATTACATCGAACACTTGGTAGGCACAAAAATGACATGTACCAAACATTCAGAAAGTCTCAAAAAGACTTCACATGTATATATCCAAACTCCAAATAATCCTCAGACCACCTTGATCCAGTACATCCGCCTCAGCCATACATAATGTATCCAGCCTCCTGAAAATCTTGAGAATCTTCACCATGGCTAATCTAGGCCTCTATTTTATAATACATTTTCACTTTTGATAACGTGTTGATGTAGAATCGTGCATAAAAATATGAACAACTTTGTAGGACCCGCATCTTCATGAATGGCTAACTAATGATTCCACGAAACTGATATTCCATAAAAGAAAAAAGAAAAAAAAACAAAGAATGACAGTAACATGAGGTTAATTCCAACTTCTAAATTACGATTAATAGCATGTGGCCTATCAAAATTAGGAGGGAATTAGAGACAAGTGGCGAAGGTGATGGTGATTATCTTTGTTTTTCTCCATTTAACCTTTTGGTTAATTTTGATTATGCATGGGAATTATCAAACTTGGGATCGTTTTCCAGATTTAAAAAAATGAGGTTGCTTGTCAAAAGAGAGGTTCCAATCTTTCGATAATTTGTAGTTGTGAGTTTGTTCTTGTTAATTTGTCCAATAATTCGGCCTTTTCTTTTGTTTTCTTGTTGAAGAATTTCATTAGTTTAAGAGGACAAAAGGCCCAACAAGTTACCAAGTTAGGGTTGAAAATGAAGTTGGTCAATCTCTAAAACAAATTAAAAAGTAAAAGTGACTGTCAATGTGAAAGGAAAATAAATCTAGCTAGATTGTTGGAGCTGAGTTGGCAGGTTATTAGTTGAGAGAACTTTAACAAAAAACTCTCGATACTATTCACTTTAACGAAAAATCAAATTTTTACACTAAAAAGTCAATCGTCTTGGTACTATTCACTTTATCTTTTATTTTGTCTTTATCATTAAAACTCAAAATTTTCAAGTCATTTTCATTAGTTTTCCTTGGTTATTATAACCATATACTTAACTGACCTGTCCCAGAACTTTATAAATAGGTATGGAGAGCTTCGGATCCTGCAAAGGAAATAATCCAATAACTAAGATCAAGTAGTTACCAAAGACTTGCATAATCAAATCGAAAACTAAAACGAAAGGTGCTCCAAGTTGACCGTATAGCGGGAGCATGGCAATGGAGAAGCGCACAATGACATTATTTAAGATCAATTCGTACAATCTGACTTTGTGCCCTTGAGCGTTCTTATTTCCTTTCTTCTAATTGGAACATCAAAATTTAAAAATGCATAAACTGCCAACCGAGGACTTGATGAAATGATTGTCTTATGTTTATGGCATGGTACGGTGAACAAAAAAATAGATCATCAGGCTGACATTTTAGCTGGACAGATGTATCAATGGAGGTGCTCAAGAAGATTAAAGTTAATGCATTTGCACAAAGTATTCATCAGAGGAACATACGTTGTTTGTTGCCCGAAGCCTGCCAGATTTTGGGCCATCGCAGCATCCATAGTTATCAAGACTAGCTTCATATGGTTCTTTATCCACATGACCTGTGGCCAAGGTATAAAATATCCATAATATTTCGATATTTTTATCGAAATTTTCGTGTTTTTGGACTACCAATATTTACGATGTCATCGATATTTCCATCGAAATTTCCGTGTTTTTTAAATTTCTATATTTAAAAAAACACCAAGGAGATTTGAACCCCTCCCATTTTATTCCTCAACACCTTGACCACCATATCACTTATGTTTCTATGAAAATATGCTAAAATATTTACATATTTTCTACACTCACAATGTTTGTCAGCTCGCTATATAATCAACTTAAATCAATTAAATCCATCATGTAATGCATTTCATTCCAATTTTTTGTGATAAACTAATAGATAATTGACTAAATAAACATCCTGCAAAGTTTCAATAAAAATTTCCAAGTTTTTCTTACAATTTCCGTGGTTTTTATTCAATTTTTATCGATATCAATAATATCCCGATATTTCCATCGAAATTTTCGTGTTTTTGGACTACCGATATTTCCGATATCATCGATATTTAATACCTTGCCTGTGGCTTCCATGCATGCTTTTACAGTTTTACCCCTACACCCATCAATAAACAGAATACAAGGGAAAGACAGGTTAGTTACACAATTATAAAACACCTAGGTCAAAAAAGTGCACATTTTTTTTTATAAAACCAACGATATAATTTTCATTTCATGTTATAAACAGGCTACTCAGTGTGAGGGATGAAATATTTATCCTTTACAACAGTGCACATTTTTTTTAAACATAGGTCGTAATTTAGTCAAACTATCATTCATAGATTAGAAAATGTAACTGAAGCAACAAGGTAGAATATCTGGGTATAGCTTACGGTCAATTTTCAAAATTCATCTTCCAGCAAAAATGGCCATGCAAGTTTTGAATGTCCTGGCATATGCACCGTCTCCATCCAGGGCTGCAATCACATGTGTAACATCTGGTCTCCAGGTCTTTGATAGAGTTGCACTTGCACCAGTTTTCTCAGCAAACTTGTTTAAAAGAAGCTGCGTACCATTCAGAGAAAATATATAAGTTTCTGAGACAGCAACCAAGATAATAAGTTTATACAGTAGAACATCTCAACAATGTTCTCGTAAATGTTTTCCATCTTGAGATAAACCTTTACGGACTACAACCAGCATAATTTTATTAAATTTAAATCACTGATTACCATTTTCCACAATTCTTGTTTTCATGCAGAATTATATACAGAAGTGAAAACAAAATAATAATTTTACCACTACCAGGTCAATGAAAGCCAAGCAAAGAAAGGATCAATATCGTTGGAGAAAGATTCAACGATTATCCCAAGACAACCATGTGCACCGTAATCGTCCTCATTCCCGTCATCAGGGCTCCATACTAACGTGTAATCAAGTAAATCTCGAAGAGCCGGCAACTTGAAACTCTCCCCAACATCAGCCGTTTCAGAAAACTCTGCCTCTTTAACCGCAAGAACAAAACCATGTCAAGGCTTATCCTTGGATTGGCAATAGTGACCGATGCTATGGAATCCATCAGGTTTTTCTGCGGGCTTATAAAATCTTACACTTTTATTTCTTGTCCTCTGATGGAGTGCAGGCTCAGATAAACTTAAATTTGGTTACCTTGGAAACCTCTATTTCTCCGAGATTGATTCTTCCAGAAGCAAAACCTTCACCTGAGAAGAAAAATACATCCCTGAATCATTTAGAAAAGTAGTCCAAATTTCCATTTAAATAAACAATTGGAATCACAAGAGCTATGAACATATATATATTTCCAACATTCAATACTACGAATTCTTAAGCATTCAGTGTTTCTCATTGACTGTATAATTTTTAAATTTTTTGCGTAAAGTTAATACTTGGTCGTACTTGAAAAGATTCTTTCTGAATTTGCACAACCTCGTGTTCATAAATACTCAGCTGCAACATAGGTGAATATGAAACAAGCTACTTAAATTAAAGCTTTTAGCTAACAAGTAAATTTCTAACTTGTAAATTCATTATTCAAGCAAATGAAGAACAGATAAACCCCAATTTCTAGGGCTTTGAAATCAGCTATCATGTGCTAAAAAAAAGACCCAAACTATTAATACCTTGCCAAATCATTTGAAAATGAATATCGACGGGGCTTGGATTATGGCCAAGGATCTGGGTGGCTTCGGTGGAATTGTGCGCGATGAAATGGGCTGTTTCTTGGCTGCAAAATGCGGTCACTTTGTTGATGTCTTCTCTCCCCTACAAGCGGAAGCCATGGCAATTAGAGAAGGTTGGTGGGCGTTATCTCGGGCATATCAAAACATTTTATTTGAGTCCGACTTGCTTCGGATTGTGAACGCCTTGAAAGATACTGCCACCAACTTGTCCTTGGTTGGCCAGGTTGTCGAAGATATCAAGGCCCTTCTCTCTACAATATGAAGCTTCATTCACCCATACACGTCAACAAACCAACGGAGTTGTTCACCGGCTTGCTCGAATTGCTGTTACTTCTAGTCAATTTAGCGAATGGTTAGATTCCCCCCAAGTGTAATCGTTGATTTACTTGTTGAGGATACTTTATCGGCTTAGTTGGTTTATTGTAATGCCTCTATTATATCAATCTGAACTAATTTATTAAGTAATTCTTGTTATAGTAGTAGTAACGGATTAAATAACGTAAACCCATGTTTTTAACTAGTTTTGGATAACCCTAATCATATAATTTCTTAGTGTTCATCAAGCAAGGCGCCACATTAGTAATCATCAAGCAACACTAATCACATTTCAAAATCACCCCTTCAGATTCCTAACACTATCATGGTCATCAACCTCCTAATCTATGACCGCCTCTTCGTTCCATTAGTCCGGCGTTGCACGAAAAACCCTAGAGGAATCACACAGCTGAAAAGAATGGGAGTTGGGTTGTGATGCACATCATGATCTTGGTCATTGCTTGTTTGTCCGAAATGAAAAGGCTGATCAGCATCATCTTCGGGAAAGGCGTCAAATCTTCTGCACTCATTTTGTGTGTAGTCTCTATCATTGATTGACATGTGTTAAGTTTATGACAACAAAGTTAAAAAGAATTAAGTTTATTAACCTGTGTTAATCAATGATATAAGCCACATAGAGTTAACACAAAATTAATGCAGATCATTTGAACTCGAAAAGTGCCTCTCATAGAGTCACAATTTTTCATTCTGCTGCCACAGTTGGCTTTGATTCCAAAAGCTGATCATGTATAAGGATATGTTTAAAACAGATCATTTATTTTTGGTCAATGAAAACCTTATTAATATTTTCATGGCGCAAGAAACCACTTTCTCTTGTGAAACTCTTAGTATTTAGACTACGGACATATGTTACAGAAGTGAGATCCATCTAAAACTCATCTATGCGAACATGTCTTATGTAAAGAAAATATGCAGAATATATGCTTCGTATGCGTCAACAACAATTATTTATTTATTAGTCACGTGATGAGTGTTGCAAACACGAAAATTTATAATTGTAGGCTATAAAAATGGATCAACGTTTGCCCACCATACTGTCAGATTCTTACTAACATAATGTATCCATCACCCTCCTGAAAATCTTCAGAATCTTCACCATGGCTAATCTAGGTCTCTATTTTATAATACATTTCAATTTTTATGACGAGTTGATGTGGAGTGATGGATAAAAATATGAACAATTTTATAGGATTCGCATCTTCATGAACGGCTTAACTATATGATTCCACGAAACTGATACTCCATAAAAACCAAAGAATGACAGTAACATGATGTTAATTCCAACTTCTAAATTACGATTAATAGCAAGTGGCCTACCAAAATTAGGACGAAATTACAGACACGTGGCGAAGGTATGATGATTATCTTTGTTTTTCTCCATTTAACTTTTTGGTTAATTTTGATTTTGCATGGGAATTATCAAACTTGGGATCGTTTTCCAGATTTTAAAAATGAGGCTGCTTGTCAAAAGAGAGGTTCCAAATCTTTCGATAATTTGTAGTCGTGAGTTTGTTCTTGTTAATTTGAAGCATAAGTCGGCCTTCTCTTTTGTTTTCTTGTTTAGGGTTTCATTAGTTTAAAATGACAAAAGGCCTAACATGTTAGAGTTGAAAATGAAGTGGGTCAGTCTAAAGTAACATTCGTTTTTAATCTAACAGCTGATTTATTCACTCGACACAAACAATAATAAATTTAATATCATACATACATTTAAGAAATTAATAATAAATTTAGTATCAAATGTACATTTAAGTAATTTAATTTCTTTGCGTATTTCACACGGTTGATTATGGGTTCAATTTCTGGCGTAAGTGAACCACACAATATTGGCAAAGGAAGGATGAATGCCTCAGTGAGTCTTCTCAGCTCTCGAAAGAATAGTAATAGGAATGCGGTCCTAAAGAAATGCCACTAATAGTCAGAAAGAGGCTTAGCAAGAATTCGAAAGTTGGGATGGAGCCTTAGCCTTTCACTAATAGATAGAAAGAAGTGTCATAGTTGCTCAACCTAACTATGCAAATATTTACATGAATTTTTTTAGTGTATTGCTGAAATTTTGTCATATAAAAAATAGATTTTTTTTACTCATCGATAAATTGAATTTTTTATCGTTGTCCAATCAGGCACATACAGCAAATAGAATCGTAATATCCAAAGGAAAAAGTTCCATGAACAATGTTCATTCAGCACCTATACTCCTGAGCTTTCCTTAGATAAAAATGTAGTGCTTTCTCTATGTGTTCTATTTTAGATTTCAAGAAGAGTCAAGCGGCATACTTGATTCTGGCGAATTGATCAACAATTCAGACTCGCAAATCAACCCATGACGAATCAATTATTCTAGTTGCCACTAGCGTTCAAAGTTTATCTATTGAACATAGAGAACACCTCTTGTCACTTTTGCCGTGGCTTAGCCACCAGCTAGTCACTTTCTAAAAAAATAGGTAACGAGTTGTTTTTAGGATTTTTGTTTTTTTTCTTTAAAATAAGTAATTTTCTGATTCAAGGGAGCTTAAATTTTGAGGGACTTATTTGTTAAAAATAACATTGTATGAGAAACTAATAATTCTAAACTAAACTATTACTAGCTGTGACTATCAATGTGAAAGGAAAATAAATCTAAAATGTTGGAGCTGAGTTGGAAGGTTATTGGTTAACCTTATACTTAACTGACCTGTACCAAATTAACTTTATAAATAGCTATGAGCTGATCACATGACTGTCAAAGCCCCCAAGTCCATATTCATTTCATCAAACACTTGATGGCAAAGGTTGAAGAGAAAGGCTTGGAAGACGATCACACACAAGATGGGACTGTGGATCTCAAAGGTAGACCAATTTTAAGATCAAATACTGGGAGATGGAGAGCTTGTTCCTTCATTGTAGGTATGTGATAATGTTCATAACTTATATCATCTTTATATATTCTAAAGCATGACGTAGCTAGCTACGAGAAAAATTTGCATATCTCTGTTATATACACATGTGATGAGTTTATTTCGCTCCAACCTTCTGTCACTTGACAAGAGATCGAGAGAGAGAGAGACTCAATAAGTGTGTATGATCAGTACATGTAATTTTTTCTCCCGATCTGACTAAACAAAATGGTCCTCCATTTCAATGTTTGACCAATCAATATGTGCATGCATGGGTGATTTTTAGGGTATGAAGTGTTTGAGAGGATGGCATACTATGGAATTGCATCAAACTTGGTGATTTATTTGACAACGAAGCTGCATGAAGGCACAGTTACCTCTGCAAACAATGTTACCAACTGGGTTGGCACTGTTTGGATGACACCGCTTTTGGGAGCCTATATTGCAGACGCTTATCTTGGTCGATATTGGACTTTTGTTATTGCTTCAGCCATATATCTTGTGGTACAAAATTATAACTCAATCTACAAACATATTATCTCATTTCTCGTGATAGAACTTGCATATGAACCAAATGGTAATTGTTGAACAAATCACACTGTTATTTGATCATGTTAATTTGCTCAACTGTGATCACACGTTGGTGAGGTGCAAGCAAACTTTTGTTCTTTCTGAAAAGTTGGGAAGGAATTCGAACACAATATATCGTTTGCATGAGTAAATTATTAACTACTTTAGTTATAAACTCCTAGCGAGCAAACTTTAATTAGTCGTTCATGAGTCCGATTAAACTTTACATGATTTGTGTTTTGCTTCATCCCAAGGTTATATCAGTTGAGTTTCATTAGTTGATGATTTCTATAATATGCTTCTTTATGATATATGAACATCTCAAATTTTGTTCCTTTCTATAAAAAAAATTTGGTTTTGTAACTGGCTTTTTAGCCAAAAATGATCTTTGAAATTAGCATAACTTCTTACTTTGATTCCTAAAATTTCAAATTAATAGAATTGGTTTCAGAGTTTGTCTATTATCAGTCATTTTGATCCTTCTATGAAAAATCTTCATTAAATAAAGAAAAAAAGGGCAAAATACCCTCAATTTTTTGCCAAGTCATTTTGGTCCATTCCTTATTAAGTTGAGGATATTTTTGTCATTTTAGTTCTTATTTAGTAGAGAATTTTCATGGAATGACTAAAATAATTGACAGTAGACAAACTCAAGAATCAATTCTATCAATTTTAAATCTCAAGAATTAAAGTGAAAAATTATATCTATTTAAGGGACATTTTGACTAAAAGTTTATAATTTTACTTGTAAAAAACACTTTTGGCCGTTAGCATAAACATTCACATTAATTGACAACTATTTTGCCATGTTTTTCAAGAAAATGTATTTGTCAGAGTATATTTTGGAATAATTGGTCATGTGATCACACATCTCAATGCTTCCACATGCCCCACCTTGCCTGCTTCTCTAACTTTTTCATATCTAGTTGTTAAATAAGGATTTGGATCCTCTCCATATCCCCTTCATGGGGATCCTAGGATCAAGCAATAAGGACCGTTCATCAAAAATTGTGTGACTATAATTAAATGTTTTTTACGCAAAACGAGACTGCTTTATTTTTTAAAATATAAAAATCATTTAATTGTAGCCGCACGATTTTTGATGAACGGCCCTTGTTGCTTGATCCCTAGGATTCCCATGAAGGGGATCCGGAGAGGATCCAAATCCGTTAAATAATACAATATAGTACTATTCACGCGCTTATTTTTTACCTTTTACATATGTTTGTTAATTTTTTGTTATTGTTCTTCTTCAATTTAATCCAATGCAACGACCGGAATTGAGAATAGTGTGAAAAGTAAAAATAAATATGTAGATAGCACTACTCATAGTGTAAATAGATGCTGGGCAATGAACTTTCCTATTTTAGAAAGTTATGAGATTATAATAATTTTATATATTAAGAAAATTCATAATTTCACAACCATTCCTAAGAGAAAGGAAACTAAAAGTTTTCGCTTTTCAGTCTATTGTCAAGTTAATCACACACTTTCGTATATACAAGTTTAAACGCATGACAGTGCATAATTAGCTTAGTGTACTGTCACTATGACGTTTCAGTTGCTGATAAGTTTCTCTGCTTCTTTAGCATTTGCATGTCAAATCAACTATAACCAACTAATTGTTAGTCTACTGGTTCTTCTCTTATGAACATTGAAAGAGATTTCAAGTTTAAATCATCTTCTTCGTAAATATGAGATCATATCAGTATAACTATTTATTTAACAATATATGCATTTCCTCATTATTGTAACATAATACCAAATTTGGGTCATAATTCTTCTTTTTGTTACCAATTAGGGTATGTCCCTGTTAACCCTAGCAGTATCACTACCTGCTCTAAGACCACCCTCATGTGCCCAAGGAATCAAATATGAAGATTGTAACAAAAGATCCTCACCATTCCAAGTGGCCATATTCTATGGTGCACTTTACATAATTGCCATTGGAACTGGTGGGACCAAACCCAACATCTCCACCATGGGAGCAGATCAGTTTGATGAGTTTGAGCCCAAAGAGAGGATCCAAAAGCTCTCATTTTTCAACTGGTGGATGTTCAGCATCTTCTTTGGAACCCTTTTCTCAAACACCTTCTTGATTTACATACAAGACAAAGTTGGGTGGGCCTTGGGATATGGTCTCCCAACACTTGGCCTTGCAATCTCTGTTGTGGTGTTTTTGCTGGGGACTAAGTTTTACAGGCACAAATTGCCATCTGGGAGTCCATTTAGTAGGATAGCTCATGTGCTTGTGGCAGCCATAAGGAAGTGGAGGGTGGCAATCCCAGATGACCAAAAGGAGCTTCATGAGTTGAGGTTGGAACAGTACACAAAGGCTAGGAAATTCAGAATTGACCACTCCACTTCTTTGAGGTAAAAAGCCCGATTATGCATTTTTGTTGTTTCAGTTGTAATTAACAAGTTCTCATTACACGTATGTCATAATGTGAACTGTTTATTTTCTTAATAACCATCTAAAGATCATATATTCCTATCACATAAATGAATCGAGTCGTGATGAAGATCTTAATTAGCAATATAATCAATAATGTAGTTAGTAAATATGGTATAAATAGTTTCATTTTTTTAGCGAAAACCCTTGGTGATCACCGCTAGCGTTGCGTTAATTGCAGATTTCTTGACAAAGCGGCCGTAAAGAGCGGACCAACCTCGCCGTGGATGCTATGTCCGGTGACACAAGTGGAAGAAACCAAGCAAATGGTCAAAATGGTCCCAATTCTAGTAGCAACAATTGTACCAAGCATGATGTTAGCTCAAGGAGGAACACTATTTGTGAAACAAGGCACAACCCTAGACAGAAGCATAGGACCTAATTTCGAGATCCCTCCGGCGTGTCTCTCAGCATTCATAACAATCTTCATGCTGATAAGCCTCGTGGTGTATGATCGCCTCTTCGTTCCATGGATCCGGCGCTACACGAAGAACCCTAGAGGGATCACATTGCTGCAAAGACTAGGCATTGGCCTTGTCTTGCACGTTTTGATCATGATCACAGCTTGGTTAGCTGAAAGAAAGAGACTGAGTGTTGTAAGAGAACATAAACTATTTGGGCCAAAGGACACACTTCCCCTAACAATTTTCGTTCTCCTCCCTCAGTTTGCTTTGCTGGGAGTTGCTGATTCCTTCGTCGAAACTGCCAAGATAGAGCTGTTCTATGACCAAGCACCAGAAGGAATGAAAAGCCTTGGGACTGCATACTTCACTACCAGCTTGGGAATTGGGAGTTTTGTCAGTAGTTTTCTTCTTTCGACAGTTTCGAAGATCACCAAAAAACATGGTCGGGGTTGGATTCTGAATAACCTAAACATCTGTCATTTCGATTACTACTACTTGTTCTTGGCTGCCCTGAGCACTCTCAACTTGCTCTTCTTTCTGGTCGTCGCAAAGTACTTTGTTTATAACGCAGACCCAACAGAATCAAGAGGCAACTTTGCCATGGAAACTTCGCCGAGCAAACCTTCGGCTCAAGCTTCTACCGAAGCCTCAAATGCTTTACTCATAAGCTGACGACAAGGTTCATGTCCAAGCTATTATGCTCTCATGTAATATAAATTTGAAGAAAACTTTCACAAGCTATACAGGCTATTGCCGGGCAGATAACGCAGCAGTATTCGATTGCTAGAAGTAAATAATTCAAAATAATACTTGATATGAACAACAAAAACTTCTCAGGAACTTGGAAATTTTATGTTTGCAGGAAATACACATTTTTAAAGGCATCTGAATCAGTTTCGCAGGGACATCGGAGGAAATACCGTAGAGAATACATAAACCTAGCCACAAATTGAAAATCTACATGTGGGACGTCAACATCTTATCAAACAGGTCCCTGTCCAAGCACAATACTACTAATACAATCTATCAGACTATTGCATCGTATGTTTTGTCAGCAGACAAAAGGCTGTAACTCGCATCTCGCAATTGATTCCAAGAGCCATGTGTGACCGATGATTTGTGATCCAATTTTCGCAGCTATATCCTGGGCCTCATTTGACCGTTGCCAAAGGATTGAAACTTCTTCCCCCAACATGCAACCTTCTGGTGGGTCGAGGTTGTATACAACTAGCGTCCTTGAATCTGTATGTTCAAGACAACTTCGTTCCATCACTTCTTCTGAGCTGTTGAAAACAGTGCCTCCTGCTACAATGATCAAATCTTGAAGATCTTCCTTCCTATCCAGTACAAAATCACCAGCGAAATAGAAACTCAAACCATTAAAGAGCTTCGGATCCTGCAAAGGAAAATAATCCAATAACTAAGTTCAAGTAGTTACTAAAAGATTTGAATAATTGAATCGAAAACAAAAAAGGAAAGGTGCCCGAAGTTGACCATATAGCATAAGCATCGTAATGGAGAAGCACACAAGACATTATTTAAGTTCAATTCATACAATCTGACTTTGTGCCCTCGAGCGTTCTTATTTCCTTATTCTAATCTAAACATTAAAATTTTAAAATGCATAAACTTCCGACTTGATGAAATGGTTGTCTTATATTTATGACATGGTATCGTGAATAAAAAATAGATTATCGGGCAGACATTTTAGTTGAACAGATTATCAATGGATGTGCTCAAGAAGATTAAAGTTAATGCATTTTCACAAAGTATTCATCAGAGGAACTTACGTTGTTTGTTGCCCGAAGCCTCCCGGTTCTTGGGCCATTGCAGCATCCATAGTTATCAAGACTAACTTCAAACGGTTCTTCATTCACATGATCTGTGGCTTCCATGCATGCTTTTACCCCTACACCCATCAATAAAGAGAGAACGAGGGACAGACAGGTTAGGTGATAAAACACATCAGTAAAAAAAAGTGCACATTTTTTTAAACACAGGTCGTAATTTAGTCAATAGTCATTCATAGAAAATAATATCTGGGTATAGCTTACAGTCAATTTTCAGAATCCATCTTCCAGCCAAAATGGCCATGCAAATTTTGAATGTCCTGACATATGCACCATCCCCATCCAGGGCTGCAATCACATGTGTAACATTTGGTCTCCAGGTCTTCGACACAGTTGCACCAGTCCTCTTGGCAAACTTGATTAAAAGAAGCTGCACCATTGAGAGAAATATGTAAGTTTCTGATACAGCAACCAAGATAATAAGTTTATACAGTAGAACATATTCTGTACACCACCAAAAAAAAAATAAAGTTGGCATGACAGATTGATTCGATTGGGAGACCTGGAGGCCCAGAAACCAGAAGCCTTAGTTCTCCAATCCATCTCAACAATGTTCTCGTAAATGTTATCCATCTAGAGATAAGCCTTTACGGACTACAAACAGCATAATGTTATTAAAATTAAATCACAGAATACCATTTTTCAAATTCTTGTTTTCATGCAGATTATATAGAGAAAGTGAAAACAAAATGATAATTGGACCACAACCAGGTCAATGAAAGCGAAGAAAAGAAGGGATCAATGTTGTTGGAGAGATATTTTATAAGATTATCTAAAGACAACTTTCCAAGTCTTCATGACAACATGGAACCAAGTGACTAATAAGAGGAGAAATTCTTTTCGAACTAACCTTTTCTTCAGAAGACAAACCGGATGGGCATATGATCCATTGATTCATTTCATTTGGAGCGTCCAAACTGTTGGACGGGGGACAGATTCTGCGTGAAGAATGAGAGAAAATCAGACATCAAATTAAACATTGAAAGAAATAAGTAATATCCAATGGCAATATTACGAAGAGAAAAAAAAATACTTCCAAGCCCTTTCTTTGTACAGACTAACAGTAGTAAATAAAACATATTGAAGAGCGAAGAGTTAAATATAGGGACCAAAATACAGGAATTCTACTTGCTTCAACAAGAGAATGATGTCTTACTTGGGCTTCCCATAATTTGACTTCTCACCAGGAAATTTTGTTGAACAATGAGCTGGACATAGCAGCAGAAAGTTTTCCTATATAATGTTCAAAAGGACAACGTTAACTATTATTTAAGGCTTAACAGACATTGGCCACCAAAACAAATTATATTAAATAATCTAAAGGGCTATAACAACTAAAGGACACGAGAAACAAGTTGATTACAAATTATGCTACTACATGTAAAAGAAGATAATAAATACCTTGTCCCAACGACATTTAGAAATTTCAGTTGCACAGGTAACATGATAACTTCTCCGGCAGGACTTTACGAAGCATCCTAAAGCTGCTCCCTTTAGCCCACATTTGGTGCATTTTAGCTTTGCACCCCTTGAGACTTCTGCCTTCAATCCCTTAACATTTTCACCTTCAAAATACACTTGCGGTGCCCTGAATTTCAAAATCCATAAAATGTTTATCTAGTAGGCTAGTAGCGCATAAGGTGATTAACAACAAATAGATCAAAGTAAAATAGCAATCATGTTATTGAATATGTAAAAGTGAACTGACAATAATGTCTTACAGTTATAGAAATTGGACAAAGATTCCAAAAACAGAAAGTAACTAAGAAAATTATTATTGCTAGCATAGTAACTTAATGTCATTGATGAGCAGAAACACTAAAGTCAAAAGGTTCAGTAGAGAGGATTTCGTGTTTTTATATATATAAAATTTGTTTCATTTTATATGCACAGGAAACATAGCATACATTATATGCCAGTCTTTGAAAATACAAAAGATTTTCTGTATAATTGAAAAGTACACAGAAAATCAAGAGTATCTTTCAGAAAGAGAAAATATCCATATATGGACTAGACATCGCTAACTACACTAGACCAAAATTATCATCATTACTGCTTTAACATACCAATCAATGCATATTCTGTGAACATGTATGACATTTGAAGCATTTGCCTCATCTCCCTCTACCAGTCTCTCTTTAGAATAATGCAACATTGACCCTGTAACCTGAAATATTTCATCAATTCAATTGAGTTATGTGTTACCAACTTACCATGTATGCAAAAAGACACAAAGATTAACATAACTAACCTCCGAGATCGTAGAAGACTGGCAAAATACACAAATTGTTCTCTTTGTGAATGATTCATTAGGCGGTGTACTGAACTTATGTTCGAGCTCAGAATAAGTCTCTAAAACTGGCTCATACTTTATTTTCTTTCTTAAATGACCATCAATTTCAGTTGCACAACTATCAAGTCTTTTCTGCCCTGCTCTACCATTATCAATTTTGCCGATTGATCTCCTGACCAAAGAATTTTCTGAAATCTGAAGAAAGCATTACATAAAAATATATATAATTAATCTAATCATAAGACAGTAAAATTTATGGCATTAGTAAATTAAGAAACCATTAAATACTTACTTGCTCACAGCGCCGACCACAGCTATCATTATCTGAACATTTGGCATCTCCAAATGAAGGAGGACTGTTAGGCAATGACTGTGCTGCGTGATTCATGTCTCTTTCTACAGTCATGCATTCGTCGAGTCCACCAGCTCTTATTTGAGAACTTGGTAGTTGTGAATTGGGAATTCCCACTCCGCTTCTAGCAAAATCTAATACCTTACCATTAGCATCTATAGGCATGCTACACTTATCTACTTTGTCATTGTTGCCAACTCCATCAGCTACAGAACGATTCAGACTACAAGGAACCCAAACTCGTTCATGAGCACTCGATGAATAGATGGATTGCCCACTGTTTGAATTACCTCCTTGGTCATTGTCAAATGGTTCTTTAGTCATTTTCCCAGCAAAACTTATATTAGGCAAAACAGGGTTTTGCTCCAGAATGGTTCTAACATCTGCATTGATCAAAACCAACACACAAAGCTAAAACATTATTGTCTGCATAGAGTTTAGACACCATATTAACTTCCAAATAAGTGTATTTACACGTTAAGCTTGTACCGGAAGAAACAGGCTGGGACAAATTGGCACAGAAAGACGCATCCAAGCTTTTGTAGATCGCTACTATGTTTTCCATGAATGGCACAGGCCTGGGATCTACCAGCCCACAAAACCAATGCATCAGAAATAAAATTAATTGGCTTAATTACTTGTTTCCACAATAAACGGTTTTGGGAATTCATCAAATAATGTCCTAGCAAGAACATCCATACAAAACAACTATTCCAGCCATAATTTTTTTTTTTTTTGAAGACTATTTCAGCCATAAATAATTATAATTTCTTCAACTAAAAAAGAAATACCTCGGTCCGCAACCTGAGCTTTACAAACCGGGCAACTCGAACTGGGTATGCAGCGACTGCAAGCAATTCAAAAACCCAGAACAGAAAAAACCCTAAAGTAAGAATCTTGAGACAGAAATTGATAAAATATTAGGAGAAAAATAAAAATAAGAGAGAGGGAGAGAAATGACGCACTTGCAAAAAATGTGATCGCATGGAAGCAACGTGGGTCGATTAAGCAAATTCAAGCTGAACCCACCAATAAAAACACAAAAAATACAAAACCCATTTCAGATAAAGCCTGTTTGCTTCAAATAAATCAAAATAAAATTCGAAAACTTAAAAACTTGAAAAAAGAAACGGAATTTAGGGGAGCGAATCGAACCAGAGGGGGCACTTGAGCTCGAGACCCAGTTTCTGGAAATGGAGAACCCACGGGTTCATCATCGACCTAGTACTGCTACTGTCGCTGCATTTTCGGTTAGGGTTTGCGTCCACCATTGAAACGGAGATTCGGAAACTCTGAGAGAGTTGCAGAGAGAACTAAAAAGTGAGTTCTTCGGGCGGAGCTTGGAGTATTTAGATGTCTTTGCAGATGGTGTGATGGAGATGCGGATGACACGTGTACAGTGGTGATTTGTCTGCGAAGAGGAAATGGGCGGGGTGATAGATTTGAGCCGAACGGTAACGTTTCAAACTCGCGCGCTTTTCCGGAATTGGCTTTAAGAGACTCCCGCCTACGCTGTTGGACCTTGCCGATATTTTGACTTTTCCTATTTTTGGTCAGATGTCGCCGATATATCTACATCTCGCGAGTAATTTCATTTCTCAGCTTGGCTTTTATTGCCTTGCGCATGCGGTGGGACGCTCCCACATGATTTGGTCATGGCTCGTTCTTATTAATTTAATATTCGATGAATTAGTTTAATATTTAATATTTATTTATTTAATTTAAAAGTTGCTTAGTCATTTATATGAATTTAATGAATTGACAGTTCGTTACAGTAATTGTTGTCAGTTTATTTGATACATACAGATTCTTAAAATTTAAATTTTTTATCACTTTCATGCATCCAACCATTTACAATTCTGTTAATTAACAAAAAATTCAAATTTAGGTATGAATGTGATACAGAAAAGAAAAAAAAATTGTAGTCAAGTGTGCTTTTTGCGATACTTGAGGGTAGTAAAACAGACATCCACATACTAATAAGGACAATAAACTCTAATGATTATAACGTTTGTATGGTAGAATCATTGTCACGTCATCATTAAAAAAAGAATGACTTCTTACATGTAAAGAGTCAAGTATTATCCTATGAGAATATTTTTTTTCAAAACACTTTTCTTAATGCAATAATCTTTACACTAGAGGTGGAAGAATAAAATAGTATTCAATTTTGTCATTTACGAGATTTGAACATTAAACTTTTTACTTACAAGCGATTTTATTATATGAAATTTGAGTCTTTAAAATGTAAAGATTGTGATTAACATTTATTGTTAATTACTTGAATATAAACACACAAATTTCATCTGATTCCAAAGCAAATTAGGTTTAACATTGTCACAATTTGTTGATACAACACATATATAAATAAAAAAGCTTCTGTCATTTGTTTTATTTTCTTGTAGCCTGTTCATCACATTGACTGTCATTCCCTTCCTCTGCCGGAACGTTCTTCTCCACGGCCTCATCGATGTCCGTCGCAGCCAACTGTGCAGATGGTTCATTAGTTTCTTCAATGACCTGTAATGTATCAACTGCATTGTCAGACGCTTTTTCGAAGACCGTAGTTTGAGGACACGGTTCTTTAAACAATGGTGTTGCTTCTGCACTATAGGCAGCTTCAGCTTTGTCCATGGCTACCACATCATCCTCTGAAGGACTTAAAGCATCATCCTCGAAAGACTCAGTTTCGCGCTGTGATTCAACAGTGCGTGGTTCAGCAAACGATTCTGTTTCAGCATTAATGGCAACTTCCGGTTGCACAGAATCATCCAAAGAATTTGTAACATCTTCCCGAAAAGATTCAGATGCATTTTCGGACTTCTCCATGCATCCAGGATCATTTGTGGCTACTTCGTCCTCCACTGGCTCTGCATAATCTTCTAAAGAGTTTATAACATTTTCCGCAAAAGACTCAGCCGGATTCTTGGATTGGTCCGCAGATGGTTCTGCATCCAATGGTTCTGATTCAGCGTTAAGGGCACCTTCCGAACCATATGTGGCTACTAAATTCTCATTTGAAGAACAAGCATCATCCTGAACAGAGTCGGTAGAAATCTTGAACTTCTCCATGCATGGTTCTTCTGCATTCAATGGTTCCGATTCTGCATTGGAGATGCCTGCTGAATCATCTGTGACTACAGCATCCTCCTCTGAAGAACTACGATCATCCTGGAAAGATTCAGTGGCGAACTTGCATGGTTCCTCCTCCCCTGATTCTAGTTCAGAGAGAGGCTCTTGGTCCACACGTGACTGTGAATTCTCAATCTCCAGCAGCTTTTGGATTGCTTCGGCAGCAGAGTCTATAGCCCATGCATCCTCGCTGACATCTCTACGCAAAAGGAGTCATGAAACCGTTTTAAGAAATCAACCAAAATGCATTTTTTTTCTAGAATGGCTGCAGATGCACGCTAAATGATGATTTTTGCAGTTAGCACATGTGAAAAAGATGGCCACAAGCAATACCTTTTTGGATCTAGTCCAGCTGAAAGCAAAGCCGATTTCATGAGATTTATGAGAAACAAAGGGTTGTTGGAGAAGTATCCTCCACACACTGAGATTTCCACCAGAAATTGCACGTCCAAAACAAACTGCTCCATGAAGTATAAACAAAAGGAAATAAATTGAATGAACAAGGATGATGATAAAATGGACTAGTACACACGGTTGATAGCACTTCTCGAAGCATAAGGGAAAGCAAAGCAAAATGGAACCAGAGACCTGCTTCAAGTTGAAAGGATGCTCTTCCATCATATTCTCGCTATCGGTATCCCAGATCTTTTTGTTGTTTGGAATCCAAGCAAATACGGCCTCTATGAGCTCCCATAGTAGTTCCATTAACCAATCAATTTCAAAGACATTGTCTTCGGAAAGCTTTTCCAGTTTCCGAAGTTCTAAAAACAGTACCTGATAAAGAGACATCAGAATCGAAGGCGTATAAGCATCGTATAATCTAGTTCACAAACAAGAAGTTTTGTACCAATAGGAGTTAGTAACTCTGGGGGAAATCAGAAGAAAATTGCTGAAACAGTGAATGAATAGTGACACCACTCTTCAAGTTATTTAAATGAAAACAAAATCAGCACAATTATCTTATTCGCAAAATCACCTGAAAGGCAAGAGAGGGCATCACTCCCTGGAACACACAAGACTCACCCTGGTCGTCAATGCAATTTTCGGGAGCATGGTTGTCACTATTTCTTAGGGACATAATTTTACATATAAATTGCTCACAATAAAGATCTCTGAGACGACTAGAAGCCTCCTGAATCAATGAGATACAACTGTCAAGCTCCTTCCCTTGATAACCATCTAGAAGGGTTTTCATTAACTCAGAGTTGATGTCACTGACACCCTTGAAGATACTTCTAACCATGTTGGAGAAGAGTTGCTCGAGCGATGACAGATTGGCTAGTATTGAAACTTGTTGCTGCACTGACTCGGCCAAGTATATTCTTGGATTACTTTTTTCTGAAACAGTCGCCTTGCAGTTGATGGCTATCTCAAGGATGTCTACATACTTTTTGAAGAGATTCATAAGTCCGCTAACGATTGATCCTTCGATTTGAAGGGAAACTAATGGGGTGACATCTAAAGTGATAGACTGGAAGGGAAAGAAAAAGTTGAGTGAGAAAAACATCATACAAGAAAGCTAAACTTTGCTGGGATTTTGTCGAAAATCAATTCAAAGAAAAAAATGATACCTGCAGCAGTGTTACAAACTTCCTGCCGCTGTTTGTGAGCAAGCAATATTCTGGTTGTTGGCCAACAACCATGGAAGAGCACCCTTCATTCATGATTCCAGATACAAGATATCTTCCCAAAACCCAAGCATCAGTTGCTGTAAAGATATCGACGACTTTCTTAAAATGGTCTAGGTGTTTACGCAGAACCTCTTCGATACAAGGGCGAATGTACTTGATCAAGTACGGCTGCAACACTAATCTCTGACTTTCCAACAAAGAGCAAAAAGACATTGCAAACTGCACAGCTTCTACTGCTGTGGACAATCCACCACTTATTTCTGATATGGATTTCACATACTTGTCAAAATAAGCACCAAACAATTTTGTTTCTCTACGAGCCCACCGGATAAGTTCTGATGCATAAGAAGAAGTCTCCCCATATAACATGACAAAACTTCTTGCTGCTTGAGAAATCATAGAGAACACAAACTTTGAAAGCTCCCTGATATAAACCCTATTCAAAAACGATTTCGAAGCCTGAAAATTGAGTGTCCCAGATGCAATGCGCAAATGGTAATACTTGATCAACAATTGCGTTGCGAGATGGCTGTCACCTAGTCTGCAGAGCCCCACCAGCGCTCTCTGAAGTTCCGCTGCAGCTATTCTTGGATTTTCAGCCACCATTGTCAACTGCATTGTAACCAAAGCCTTCCTCTCGGAAATTTCAGTACTAAACAACCTCAACTCATCCACTGGGTGATCTTCCTCAAACTGCAACCTCTGGAAACTCTCGTCCTCCAATTCGAGGATGGTCAGCGCTTCATCGATTCTGTTTTCAGACAAGAGAGTGTCCAAGGTTGCTAAAACATCATTTGCATGATCCCCTAAGTTGGTGATGGTAATTGGTTCTGAAAACTCCGAAAATTCGGATTCTTCAATTACCAGGTCTATAGTCTCCTTTGATAAAACCTTCAAATATATGCCATCTACAAGTTCACTTACAAGCTTCTTTTGGGTCACTACATGGCTCTTTAGTTGCTTCAACTCATTTTCCACAAGCCCTACTTCATCAAATATTCTACAAAAAATGAAAAATAAAACACATTCTCACTTATTTTTGCTGACAAATATTCACCTCAATTCACTATTTCAATTGACTTCAAACTTCAGAAAAACTATATATAAGTAAAGATAATTGCACAATAAAAAGGAGAATTTTCAGTAGAATTGTCACACCGCCACCTAGTGCTACCAATCCACAGGTTATGATATGAGTACATTGCCGTCGATCCATATTAATTTATAACACATGAATTGATAACATTATGTGATGGTGTAACCTTCATATTCAAAACCTTCTCTAAAATACATAATTTATACTCTGCTGAATAATTAGAAAAGATGTATACCTAGACCTTTTTCAGAGTGATTGTCACACTGTCACGTACTGTTACCAATTCATTAGCGTCATAACACATGAATTGGTAACACCACGTGACTGCCAAACTCAAAAATTTCTCCACAAAAGTTTATACCTGGCGAAGGCCGAATAATTCGAAAAGATGTGTTTGTGAAATTCTTCGCTGGATGCAGCCTTTAGCTCCAGGAGTTCTGAACACAGATGCTTAATTCCCTATAATCAACAGCATATTATATTAAATGAACCTTTTTCCTCACATTTTCTCGGAAACCAAACAGAAAGTAATCAATTAAACGAACAGAAAGAACTGACCTTTCCAGTCATGGATTGAAGGTCGGACTCGTCGTCGTCTCCGTCGCTGGACACGGAGGACAAGTCAGAGGCGGTGTCGGACTGCGTGGAGTTCTCCATTTCCGGCAGGTCCCGGAATCGAAATCTGGAAGAAGTGGAAGAAGATTCCATTGAAACTGGCTTCCCATCACCCAAACGGCCCCGTATTCTCCAATGGAGGATATATGGGAAGCAGCAGCCATCGGAAGCTGCTAAAAAATCCAGCCTTTTCCCTTGGACTCTCTCTTGTCGTTTCCTACGTCTGTTGGCGCGCGCGCTTTGGTTTCTTCGTTCATATGCTGAAACGACTTCGTTTCGTACTTCCCAGTTCCATTGCCGGCCTTCTTGTGCTTGTGTAGTAAGCATTTTTATTTGTAAGCATTTTGTTTATGGGATTTTCAGGTGACAGGCATTTTGTTTATGGGAATTTTTAGGTGGCCATTCACGTACTGTCACGTGACGTTCTGTACTAATTATATGTAAATATGTTAGTTTTTTTTTCTTCTTTTTTTCATAAGAGGACAAATGATGATAAACTATGATTATCCACTTTTTTCTGGCTCAGAGAGAGTATGGAAAATTTCACTCTACTCGTGGCTATGGTCAAACAGACTCACCAGCTCGGTGAATTGAACTCGGGACCTTCCATATTTTTTCGTTTGTTGGGGAGCTGCAGTCTGCGCTGTTACAGTCACTTGCTGTGATTGACATGTTAGTTTCTTTTCATATTGGTACAAGAGTCTATCACGATAAATCTGTAGCCATACAAGGTGTACGCAAAGGCCGACGTCGTTTTGGGAAGTCAAATAGAAAGGGACTTGGGGCTAATAGTAAAAGAGTCTCAACTCCCCAAATCCTACGGGGCCATAAAACCAGGGAGTTGCAATACCCTCTTTCCAAACGGTCAAACAGCAATGCGATCACCGTCGTACAACCACCACGTCACGGCGTTTCTCCTCCTCCTTCTTCCTCATCTCTTCCATGGCGTCGGAGGGGACTGGACCGGCGACTATTCCAAACTCTCTGGCATCATAATCCCTGGCTTGGCCTCCACGCAGCTCCGCGCGTGGTCGATCCTCGACTGCCCTTACTCTCCCCTCGATTTCAACCCTCTCGATTTGGTCTGGCTCGACAGCACCAGAGTCCGTCTCTCTCTCGCTGCTTCAATTTTCTGAAAAGCTCCGATTTCTTCAAATTCTGATGATTTGTGCGTTGCAGATGCTCTCCGCCGTGAACTGCTGGCTGAAATGTATGCTTCTTGACCCTTACAACCAAACGGATCACCCGGAATGTAAGTCCCGGCCCGATAGCGGCCTTTCGGCGATCACGGAGCTCGATCCTGGCTACATAACAGGTAACATTTGCATCTCTCTGAACTTCATGTGTTTCTGAATCATAGTTTCAAGCTTTTGCCTTTTTTTTTTCATTTACGAAACAGGTCCTCTTTCTTCGGTGTGGAAAGAATGGCTGAAATGGTGTGTTGAATTCGGAATCGAGGCGAATGCAATCATTGCTGTGCCGTATGACTGGAGGCTATCACCATCTAAGCTCGAGGAGCGAGACCTTTACTTTCACAAGCTAAAGTTTGTATTTTTATCTGCTTTTCATGCTGTTGTTACTAATTATTTTATGTTCTTCTACGAATTCATTGTTTCGTTACTAACACATTGATATAATAATCAGAAGTGTTAGTGTCAAATGATGTTCATATGCAACATGTTAATTATGCTTGGACTTTCCATCATGTGAAAAAATTGCAGATTAACATTTGAAACGGCGCTGAAACTTCGAGGAGGGCCCTCGTTAGTGTTTGCCCATTCGCTAGGGAATCATGTCTTTCGCTACTTTTTGGAGTGGTTGAAGCTGGAAATTGCACCAAAACATTATATCCAATGGCTGGATGAGCACATTCATGCCTATTTTGCCGTTGGTACGGTTGGATTACATCAAAATCTGTTTACCTTGAAAGTTTTGTTGCTTAGAATCGTGTGTGGTATTTATCTAGTTTGTTTTGTTGACTTGGTTCAAGGAGCTCCGCTTCTCGGTACAGTTGAGGCAGTCAAAGGAACCCTTTCCGGATTAACATTTGGCCTTCCTATTTCTGAGGTGACCTCTTTTTTGCTAGTTGATAAACCTCCTCAAGATAGTTGTTTTGTTTATCTTTTCCTTACTCCTCCAAGATTTAATCGTAGCTTTTGTTTAAGTATTTGTTAATGGCCTATGAAAAAATAGAACAAACCAATCGTTTTGTCTTTTAAGTCATTACACTTCAGATACGTAAATACTGGTAAGAATTCCTAAATTTGTATTGTCTTGATCATGCTCTGCAAACTCAAGAAAATAAATGCATATGACAATCAGTTAAAACTTAAAATCACTTTTCATGCCTAAATATCTTGTCTTGAAATAGTGGATATTCATGATAACCTTTTAGATGTAAATTCATGTTGTAACATGGTTCATATTATATTTGTTTCCGTTATCAGGGGACATCTCGGTTGATGGTCAATTCTTTTGCTTCCACATTATGGATGTTGCCATTTTCAAAGTATTGTAGGGCAGAAAATACATGCTGGAAACATTTCTCTGCGGATGTCAGGGACAAGAGTAGTCATCATAATTATCACTGTGATGAGAGGGAATTTCACTTTAACTTCTCTGGGTGGCCAACAAATATTATCAATATTGAAATTCCTTCAAATCCTGGTAAAATTTTGATCACGATGCACTTTTTTTGGTTGCGATGTTGTTTTTCATAGGTTCTCTGTGCATCTTATATTGACAGGATTTGGAGCATATCCATCAGTTACAGAAGTAGCTGAGGGCAACTTGTCTAGCATAGAATGTGGACTTCCTACCCAATTGTCTTTTTCTGGTCGCGAAATATCAGATGGGACCTTTTTCAAAGCAATAGAGGATTATGACCCAGATATGAAGAGGATTTTTCATCAATTAAAAAAGTGAGTATTTTGATATGAATCATAATGAAGTATCATTTCACTCGCTTGTTTTTTCTGCATTGGCGCCTTTATATGACAACTTTTTTTGTCCATGCTGCTGGGCTGAAACTTAGTCCTTTACAACTTTTAGTAGTGGATGAACTTCAAGCTTTCTTCAATAGTTGTTATTCTTTCATCGATTAGTGAGGTTAGTGTTCCATTACCTAGGGTAAGCAACACCATTAAATGCCAGTGGCAAAGGACACCTTTTCCCATACAATGTGTCGTTCTTTTTCATTGTATATTTATTACCGGTGGACATTAGATTAAGCTATCTTGACTGTAGTTCCCAGGTTTTATATGGATAAATGATCTTAAACAGAAAGTTTCTGTGCTATGCATGTGGTCCCTTAACATTCTGCTTCTATTTTTTTTTAATAAATAAATATGTTTTGACCTTTTTCAAGCTATATGATGTTGATGTCTGTCTCAGCTTTTCAACTGGACTGTTTATTTCAGGTTATATCATGATGATCCAGTTTTAAATCCGCTTTCACCATGGGACAGGCCACCTCTAAAAAATATATTTTGTATATACGGAACAGACTTGAAAACTGAGGTATATTTGCAACATAGTAGTGAATGATATATTTCTTTTTATCATGACTGAAGCAACTTCACATGATTGGCGTTCTTGTTTGGTTTTTTTTTTGCGGGTTTTCTACCAGAGTAGTGAATTTGGAAATATAACTTTTGTCTGCTTTCTTTCATAGTATTTTCCATGCTTGAAATAATTCTATTTTATTATTACCAAGTCATATTTGCTTATAAGATGCACTTGCTATTCTTCAGATTCACTTGTCAATAAGTTTTAGCAACAAATAAAAGCTGCTAGATTCTATTCATCCTAAGATATGTTTTTCTTATGACTAGGGATTTTTTGGTGCCTGTCCTACATTTAGCTGGTAACGGTGTTGTGGTGAATGATAGTTTTGGTGTCTTGGCATGGAAAAACAGGTTGGTTACTATTTTGCACCAAGTGGCAAACCCTACCCTGATAATTGGATCATTACCGATGTGATTTATGAGCTTGAAGGTTCCTTGTTCTCAAGGTAAGTTTCCTTCTTACTTTCCGTACTACACAAGTATACCTGGTGTATGTATGTCACTTGAATACATTTACTGCAAATGCATTGTCAAATGTGATATGTACTTAACTGGTAGGTCTCTTTCTCCTTCTGTATGGGTCTTTGTGTTAAAACATCACTAGGTGTTGACTTTATCGTGTAAGCAAAGCAGATAGATATCAACATATTATCATTTCTGTATATATCAATTACCTAAGTATTGTACAAATTATGTTTTGAAAGCCGGCATATGTTCAGAGTGTTACAGTCCTTTTTGGAAACTCTACAGTTGATAATTCCATTATATTCTTGTAGGTCAGGAAATCTGGTCGATGGAAATGCAGGAGCTTCAAGCGGGGATGAGACTGTGAGTTAAAAATTATTTCATGCAAGCATGGTTCAAGTTCGATTCTCCTGCTTCAGTATTGTTTTCTTGGCCTGGTTTTGTAATAGCATACTAACATTTTCTATACACGTTATTTAACAGGTCCCATACCATTCTCTTTCGTATTGCAAGAATTGGCTTGGACCAAAAGTCAACATAACTATGGCGCCTCAGGTATTTGTCCCTCCTTTGAGTACATAGCGTATGAGTTTGTGTGAAGTGACTCATTTCATTTGTCTGTTTAAGAAATGAAAATGAGAATCTTCATCAGTAAGTTTGATGTACTTCTTCACCGGCAAAAGTGCCCTTGATTATTCGTTTTCTCAATGTTGTAGTCGGAACATGATGGTTCTGATGTGCAAGTGGAGTTGAACGTGGAACATCATCATGAAGAAGATATACTGCCCAACATGACAAGGTTGCCAAGGGTCAAGTACATAACTTTCTATGAAGATTCTGAAAGTATACCAGGAAAAAGGACGGCAGTCTGGGAGATAGATAAAGGTTTCCACTTTCCACTCTCTTGTCGTTATTCTATAATTATTTGTTGCACATAAATAAGAGATCTTGTTTAATTTACCATCTTTGGTAACACTATCTTAATGTAGCGAATCATAGGAACATTGTTAGATCCCCAGTTCTAATGAGAGAGTTGTGGCTGGAAATGTGGCACGATAGGCATCCCGATGCGAAATCAAAATTTGTTACTAAAGGTGAATGTTTCTTCTCTTCTTCGTCTTCTATCTCCTCCTCCTTTTTGCTGACATATAAATCCTGCAAACAGCCAAGCGTGGACCTCTGAGGGATGAGGACTGTTATTGGGATTATGGAAAAGCTCGATGTGCATGGACGGAACACTGTGAATATAGGTTTGTTCTTTTAAAACTAATAAGTCTTTCCCAAAAGTTTAAGTTTTCCTTTTCACCCCTTAATTTCAAGCTTGATGATGCAGATACCTTTTCGGAGATGTCCACTTAGGACAGAGCTGTAGGTTGAAGAATTCTTCAGGGGATCTTCTTTTGCATTATTTGTAGGTTATAGGAGGTCTCTCCTTCTTCATTATCTTCTTACAAAAATTTTAGTTCCACCAGTTCTGCATAAATCAAAATATACATCAATATCATCGTTCCCCTATTTGTTAGTTGGAATGAATTGTCTACTATGGTCCATGCTGTTCTGATGATAATTCGGTTTTGTCTCCTCAGGTACTAGCATTGAACCATTCAGATCCCTTTCGGATATTTTCTAGAACTGGAGGCACATACCATTAACGGTTGAGCAATTCCCTTTTGTATCAAGCAAAGCTGAGACTGCATCTCAGATCTTCAAAATGCTTGATGATTTTGCTGGTAGAAACCTTACTCCGCGCCTCAGCTTTGTCTGCAGTCGATTTTTGCAGCTGGAGGACAGCACTGCTGAATCTGATTTGCTCGCCGCTCAGCCCTCCCAAACTGTGTCGCGCTGTATATTGTTATTTTGTGGTTAACTTTTAGTCTGCTACGAGGTTCTTGCCGATAAGTATACCTTGTTTACTTGATTAGTATAGCTCTTAAAGGAACTACTGAACGACGCAAAGATAAAGAAGTATCGAACTAGAGTCTGTTGATATTCGAGATCCCACTGAAATAGGCATTAAACTTTCGCATTTACAGAATACGATGTTGTTCTTGTAGATTTTGTATGTACGCGTTGAAAATGTTCTTGAGGAGTGACGATTGATTGCAAATTAACGAACTTGTGACTAGTAAACCATCTTCTGTATCTTTAAATCCATAAAACTGAGAAATCCTCGTTGAACATTTGCTGAGTTTAACTTCGACACTATTTCCGACAATACTTTCATGGCATCCAGGGAAGAACAGAGATGGGTTCAAACAGCAATGGTAAGCCAAAGGAAACAGAACGAGAATTCAATTTTACATTTGTATCAATCACCCCTACAAGGAAAAGCTTATACAACAAAGATGTGTGGTTCATGGAGGAAGAAATAAACTAAGGATCCCGGATCTCCGAAAAAAAAATCGGCTATCTGCCCTTTTTGATCTCGAAGGAGTACTGAAGCTCCATATGGCATCTCCTGTCATCGTCTTCGAACTGCATAAAATTGAAACCGAGAAGAAACATCAATTCATATTTTGCACACACACAAAAGGTAAATTTGGAAGCTGCTACGGATGTACTCCTAGAACCCTAGCAATATTACGACGGATGTCACCACTGCAAACTTAAGAGATCTCAAAACAGACGCATCTTCCCCTTCTGATCGAAATGTGAATGAACAGGCCGTTGATTGTTAATCGAGATATAAAAGGAGCGGAGTATCATATTATGTATAAACTTTTCAATCTAAAATTGAGCTCGCTGCATGAAAATACGCTTTGCAGAATAAACACCTGTACTAACTGCCACGCACCTTAAGCTTTGCTGAATAAATGCCCCTTGCAAGCAACCCAGATGGAGTGGTCTCCTCTTCCAAAGTGTGCACATATAGCTCTTTGTTAGGAGCAAACGTACCCAACATTCCTTTGCTTTGATCGACTGATGCATAAGAGAAAGAAAAAGAAAATCGGTATAACGGTTAGCAAACAGAACACAAACCTAATCCCCGGTGGTTACTAGTCTTACCTCCTTCTACATTAACATGTTAACGTATTTCAGTAGTATAATTACATTACTGCCTTTAAGGTTTAGCCAAAAGTTTTCATTAGCTTTCAACCGTCTCTATTGCGTTTAAAACATCTAGACAGGATGATAAAACACTATTAACTACCTTGGAGTCCTCCTTTCCACACTGTGTTGGAGTAAGTAAGGCCAGAAACAATGTTGTGCAGAACACTAAATGTTATCTTAAGCCGATATTGAGATCCCTCTTGCAGTGTAAACAGGACACGATCGATCTGATTTTCGGCGACAGGCAAGGCAGCAGTGATTTCCCCAAAGTCCTCAGAGATGATTCCGATGGAGTGGAATTTGACTTCAGGTTCCATTTGGCCTAATGAAATGGAAAACTCTTAGCAAAAATAAGACAACAGATTCAAAAACCACAACAAAGTAGCTGGGGAATAAAGAACCGAATAAAAATAAAAAAAACACGAAAAACAAACCATTCAAATCGCCTTCCAAGCTACCAAGCAGCTTCTCTTTCCACCTCCTCAAGCTTTCATCATGCTGTCAAGCACAAGCAGCTTCAAAATTGAATTTGTAAACTCCAAACACTTTGATTTTCCATTTCACACAAACTACCTAATTGATCTAATTTGATTACAAAACTAGAAGTAACTTTTCAGTTGCAAAACACATTAGCATCAATCAACTGAACACAATTGAGATTAAAAATTCAAATGCTTGGGCAGTGGCAGGGGTCACACATTCAGAAAGATCAGAATATGGGATCAGAAAAGAACCCTTTTCTTTTCTTTTCCTGCATTTCTGACAAACCAAACACAAATCTTTTGGGCTTCAAGATAAATCCAAAACAACCCATTGCACATATTCAATCAAATCAAAATCCCATTAATTAAGCAAGATTTAAACAAATCCAAATTCCAAATAAAAGTAAAAAAAATCAAAATCAAAATCAAAATCAAAAATCAAAAGAGAGAAAAATCAAGAGAGTACCTTGTCCTTCTCAATCTGTTCCTTGAGAGAAACCAAAGGTCCAGGAATAAAACCATCAGCAGCAACCCCATTACTCTTATCATCTTCTTCCTCCTCTTCTTCTCCAACATCATAAAAAGGACTCAGCTTTTCAGCCATTTCCTTCTGCTTTTCTTGTCTTCCTCTTCCCTGATCACTTGCAGCGCCAGCTGATGAAAAACCACCAGACGATGATGCTCCTGCTTCATCTCCCCTCTTCCCTCCCTCCATCTCTCTCTCTCTCTCTCTCTCTCTCTCTCTAACCAGGCTGAGACACAGGGAAAGAGAGTCAAACGAGAAACAGTGACAGAAAAAAAGAAGGGGGATTATGATTGAAATGGTGGCAATAATTACGCATAATGTCGGATATACTGTAGTAAATATTGTCCTTAACTGCAAGGACTAATTGCTAATTTGCCCAATAAATTCGGATAGGACAAACGACCTTGGGGTCAATGCGGTAATGAACCTAAATACGTAAAGTCCATTTTACCCACCTAAGTGAGGGCACTATTCGCTTTTTACCCTTTTTTCCAACTTGTTAGCCAAAGTAACATTTGAGATTGACATAATTCTTCACTTTGATTCTTGAGCATTAAGATCGATAAAAATGGTCTTTAAGTTTGTCCGCCGTCAATCATTTTGGTCATTCCGTAAAAATCTCAAATTATTGTCAAATCATTTTGGCCAATTGTTTATTAAATTGAGGATATTTTTATCATTTTGGCCACTTTTCAGCCACGACTGACTGGACCTAAAAATGGTCCTAATGTACTCCTGGTGGTCTTCATTTTGGTGGGTAGATCGCATGCTAAGGTGAAGAATGTTGAACAGAGCTCTAGAAACTCCAACTTTCTTCTTCGTCGAGTTTGGCCAACCCAACCCGAAAACGGGTCAAACCCAGACCCAACTAAACCGGCCCAGGTTTTTGGGCCATGGACTTCAGCCCAAACCCTATACCTATTAACCCTTTAAACCTAGAACCCAATTACCCTAGGCCTTTGGGCCGTGAAAACCCAGGCCTAAACCCAAGAGAAAATCAACCCAACCTAAAACCCAGTCGGCGCGTAGGTCGCGGGTGAGCATCTGCCTTGGCCGGCACATAGAGCACACGCGCCTCCACCAAAGGTACTGTGCTCCGCTGCCGTCCACAGCGTCTCCGACAACTTTTCCAACGAACTTTCCGGCGACCCAAAATGGCGCATGGCGGCTCGTAGAGTACCCGATGTTCCCCCTTATGTTTTTCGACATCCCGAATTCGTTTATGACATCCATTTTCTGAAATTTAATCGTTTGAATAAAGTTTTATTAATTGGACCCTTTATATGCTTAGGTGCATTTATTATGGCGTTTCCGTCTTCGCTAGGTTGCATAGCTTTTTGATAACAGAGTAGTGGACCCCTTCTAAAATGTATGATTTTACTATTAGAAATGCATACATGAAAAACATGATTTAATAGTTTCGTTTTATGAAATGTTTATGAGTAAATTGGATTTACGCTTTATGATATTCATGCTTTATCAATTTTACATTCTTTGTAGTATATATGATTGATGAATATATACTACGAATATGTTTTATGATATGATGTCTGAGCTACTAAGCTCTATTGAGATACACACACACACACACACACACACTTATATTTTGGAAAGATTATGTTCAATGATTTTTGTGCTTATCTAGTGGTCACTATATGCCTACAAGCAAATGATAGTTCTATATGCCTTTGGGCGATACTAATGCCACTATTTACACACTATTTATGATATATGTTTTACGAAGGTTTTATGGCATGCTAGGGTTTTCGGAAAACCTATTATATATTATACTATTGAGTTTTCATAAACTTTGGGGGTTAGCACGTTAATGAATAACTGTTTTAGTATTACTTATATATCAACTTGGTCCACACATGTTTTGTTTTGCATCCCTTCAGGACTTAGAATTAAGGCGTACAATCCCGGCGTCAAGGCACTTCTACATTGGCATCTTCGAGTCCTCTCGGTGTAGGACCCGTTCTTTTGTTCATTTAATATTATATTTCCTTTTTAGTGTCCCAAATTAGTTGTATGCTCTGAACACGTTCTACAATTGCATATTCATTATAATTAAATTTATAAGTTTTATTTATGTTAGTTTTTTCATTCTAATATGGCTTCGTCACCTTCGGGTGTAGGTCAGCACGTGCCTACCTTGATATTTGGAGGATATCAAGGTCTAGCGTGTCATAATTGATGGCGGACAAACTCAGGGACCACTTCTATCGATTTCAAATCTTCGAGACTAGAGTAAAGAGTTAAAACAATCTTAGAGACTAGTTTGGCTAAAATGCCTTTTTTCATTAGTTAGGATTTGTGCTTTCAATTACTCTATTTCACAATAATTTATGTTGTGTTTTGATAAAAACTAGCAGATTCCCACACACACACTGTGTTAACAATTTCATTTCATTTTTTTTTATTACGAAGTGGGATTAGTTTTTAAAAATCTAAAAAAAAATAGTTATGAAAATTGGGATAATGATGAGTGGTTTCTCTAACGTGGGAATAGCTTTTATTTTATTTTACTTTTAGTTTTTAAATACGACATGTTATAGTAACCTGACTGTGAGGTTGCTGTAAAAAACAGCAAAATTTATGTTCATGTAATTACTAAATTGCCCATATTTTTTACTTGAGTTCAGTTTGGTGATGGGGTTAAAATGATAATTTATTGGAATTTTGGTTGACAAACGGAGTTTTATTAATAGGTAGTTTAGATTATACTTAAATAAACTAATAAGTTTCACTTTAAAATTATTTATTTTATACTTAAACAACAATGTATTATATTGCTACTGTTACATCCCACATCGCCCAGGGGAATGGATCCTATAAACCTTATATGTATATTCTCATCTCTACCTAGCACGAGACCTTTTGGAGGCTCACTGGCTTTGGGTTCCTTAGGAACTCCGAAGTTAAGCGAGTTTGGGCTAAAGCAATTCCAGGATGGGTGACCCCCTGGGAAGTTGTTCATGAGTTCCCAGAAACAAAACTGTGAGGGCATGGTCAGGGCCCAAAGCGGACAATATCGTGCTATGGTAGAGTCGAGCCCGGGATGTGGTGGCGGCCTAGGCCGGGATGTGACAATTTGGTATCAGAGCTAATCCATGGCCGGAAGTGTGCCGACGAGAACGTTGGGCCCCTAAGGGGGGTGGATTGTTACATCCCACATCGCCCAAGGGAGTGGATCCTATAAGCCTTATATGTATATTCTCATCTCTACCTAACACGAGGCCTTTTGGGAGCTCACTGGCTTCGGGTTCCGTAGGAACTCCGAAGTTAAGCGAGTTTGGGCTAGAGTAATCCCAGGATGGGCGACCAACTGGGAAGTTGTTCGTGAGTTCCCAGAAACAAAACCGTGGGGGCATGGTTGGGGCCCAAAGCGTATAATATCGTGCTATAGTGGAGTCGAGCTCAGGATGTGACAGCTACAAAGGATGTTAATAAAAGTGTTTTTTAAAACTGCTTCTAAACATGTTTTTTAAATAAACAATTTCAAACGAGCCCACTATATCTATCTAGAACTCATATGAGTTTAAATAAGTAAAAATGCTACAAAACTGAGTTTAAAAGAAAAATGATTAGGCATATACCAAAAATAAAAAATATATATTTGGGTTTAATGGGCTTCGAAGAAAGAAATAACTTGGCATTACTGTGAGTGGTACTCAAGTTTCGTCTCTATACTAGACACCCATTAATTTTATTTAAAAGTAAAAGGACTCTTATACTCGTGTATAAAACTACCAAAACGAGCTTAATAATTTCTGAAAGAAAACAATTATTTTCTTTGGACAACATGGTCATCAAACGATTGATGAATTTTGCAACTATTGAATTTTATTTTATCGTGCTTATCTAATTCACTTTGTCATGCTTTTCTGAAAGTGTTCTCAAATAGCACAATGAAAAACATAGCGACAATCTTGAAAACAACAAAGTAAATTTTTTTGCATTTACTTATTCGATTCCTAGGTTCATATTCTTTGTGATGATGTTGGATACACCATAGTTTGTAAGAACCTTGTTGGATTAATACACCAAATCTAGATGGTATGCTCTGCAATCAACATTTTTTTAAAGGAATCAAATAAAGAAACAAATTTAAAGTCGAATCTTCTTAGAAGTTTAATAAATTATTTTGAGTGAAATGTGTGGAAGTAAATTTAGTTTCCAAAGAAGAAAAACAGTTGTCCAAAAACAAATGAGGAGTGATCTGAGATGGGTCGCAATACCAAACAGGATGAGGCCATTGGGGCTTTGATATCTTTAGAAGGATATAGCTACTGTTGATTTTTAGTTTCAACTATTTTGTATATTTCATCGTAAGAAACAAAGAACAAGGGAGGAGCGCTTATAGAGAGCTCAAGAGTGGCTAAAAAGCCAATGGACAAAGTCTAGAATCAGACCACATAAAGAACCAAAGAATAAACTAGCTAACCCTAATACAAGTTATAATGAAACACAAACCCTGCAATTAAGGAACAATTAGAAAAGTGAAAGCTGCAACTCACACATGTGATTGTGAGTTGAAGAAGCAACATGATCCTATACGGAACCTATAAGGAGATGTACATCACTTTCAATAGCTGCCAACCCAACTTCTAACCTTGTTTGCTTTGGAAAATGGTTTTCACACTTCTTTTGTACACAATACACTATTGTTTATCTTTGTCTTCGATTTTTTTTTAATTTTATTTCATTTAAATGTCAAAGATAGACAAAGTTGTGTAATGGGAGAAAAAAGTATACATGAATTAGTTTTTAACTTTGTGTTGTTCGTTCTCCTTTTGTATTTATATATGCATATCACAGTTACAAAATAAAATCAAATAAGATAAAACTTATATATATATATATATATATATATATATATATATAAGTGAAAGAGGATGGAAAACTAATACCAAAAAAATTACTTGAAATTTATAGGGTAAATTACAAAAAACTACCTCAACTATTGGTGTCACGACACTTTCATACCTCATCTTTAAAACGTAACAATGTCATACCTCATCTTTCGAATTTGGTCCAATGTTATGCCTCCGTTAGCTTGGCTGTGAATTTGTCAGTTAAGTGCTGATGTGGCTTAACCCGGGGCCCATTTCCTCGCCCAGATGGATCCCACGTGGCACCACACCCAATGTTTTCCTGCCAAATGGCATCCACGTCAGAAAACATATTTGTTTTTTTTTTTTTGGTAATTTGAAATTCAAATTTTTATTTTCCCGCCAAAAAATAAAGAAGAAGTGATATATACCATTTTAAGCACAGATTATCATCCTTGACCTCAAATTTGAAAAATCTCACCAAAAAATAATGATATAACCACAACAAAACAAGTGTATTCAAGCACAAACTACTCAATCATTTGCAAGAAAAATATGAAATAGACCAAATTAAGCATAAAACCTGCTTAATTATGCAGAAATTGTTAAATCTGTTAAAAACACTAACAGAATTCACCTAGCATCTCCAACCAACATTACAAAAAAGTGGAATTCATAAAAACCTGCTACATCATCCATTCAATTCACAAAAGACCTATTGGATGCATAAAACCTGTTCTAACTTCACAATTCATTCACAAAAAACAGCCATTTGTGCAAAAAAAAAGGTGGCTGGATTGGTTGGTATTTCTGTGCTTGGTGCCTTTGGATGATTCAGTTAGTGGATTGCTTGGTCTTTCTCTGCTTGGTGCTTCTAGGCGATTCAGCTACTGATTATGATGCCTAAATCCAAAGTTCATTTAGAGACCAAGCAAGCTTTTTAACTAAATCCTAATGTTTTACAACTAAGGAAATGGTTAAGTTTTCACCTTTGTTTTCCTTGTCCTCTTCCTTGTTTTAGGTGCAGTTTGTCCTTGAGCGGATGTGGATGCCTACAAGCAAGTAAACATAGCCGAATCGATATCAAACAGAAGCAAGATCAAAGATCACAACACATAACAGAAACATTCACTAAATCCAATCACATCTACTCATCTATTCAGAAACACATAATAACATCAACTCATCCAACCCATTTAGATTAAACATGCAAAGGTCAGAATTTGATCCCCATTGATGAGAACCCTTTTCACAGATCCCAGATCAAACCAAGTAATGCCATGTTAGAAAATGTTACCTGTTTGTCCCTTGGAGGAAGATGTCTATGATGGGTTCTTGCATTATGACCTTCCTTTTTGCATATGGCACATTTCAAAGTGCCTTGCCCTTTCCTTCCTAGCTTAAGTGGCTGAGGAGGACCTTGAGGATCATCGGTTGGGTTTGAGGGAGTTTGTTCACCTTCATTGTCCCTCTCAGCAGTGTCCTTGTTTCTCTTCTTCCTCGGCCTTCCAGGTTGCCTTGTATATGTAGGAGGCAATATTGGTGGGTTATCAGTTTCCTCCCACAAAGACATCCCATTCATCGGCATTACTAAATGAGAATACACCTCCATGTACCATGCCTTCAAATAATAAGGATCGACATAGTCCTCCGGGCTTTCTCTTTTGAAATTTATGGCCGATATTGCATGGTTGTATGGGATTCCTGTCAAGGCATACTTTCTGCAAGAACAGGTCTTCTCAACCAAGTCAACCACATATTGCTCCCCCCTCCAGCATCAACTTGAAATTTAGCGCCCCCTGACCACTGTGCAATGCACCTGCCACTTTGAATTTTGGCTTCCTCCAACTTCTTCTTGATTTTAGGACAGAGATCCCCAACTTTGTTCACCATTATATCTCTTTTCATCTAAATTCTCTTCATCAACAGTGTATGAATAAGGAGCAACATGGTCACAATCGGTTTTTGTCTCGCCCCAAGTATGACAGCATTGAAACTTTCACAGAGATTATTCAGCAACATGTCACACTTGGGATGTGTTTCAAAATGGGACTGGCTCCAATGATGTGGAGGCTTCTTCACCAACCAATCGTAGGCCTTTTCATAGAGCTTATTCAGATCTTCCATTGCTTTTTTGAAGTAGGGAACTGTTGTTGTTCTGGCTACTGACCACAAAGCATCCTTCAATGTTTTCCCTTTGAACAGATTTCTGAAGTTGGTATACAAATGTCTCACACAAAATATGTGGTGGGAATGAGGGAGGACTTTTTGGAAGGCCGGAATTAACCCCTTTTGCTGATCACTGATAAACGTCCATCCTCCTTGATTAACAATCCCAACATCAACGGCCAATAAGTCTAGTTGGATTTGGTTCTTAGAATTATTGGCCGTTGATGTTGGGATTGTTAATCAAGGAGGATGGACATTTATCAGTGATCAGCAAAAGGGGTTAATTCCGGCCTTCCAAAAAGTCCTCCCTCATTCCCACCACAGATTTTGACTAGTACTTAGCCTAGTACTTAAATTATTGACTTTGTTGCTTAGCCTAGTACTCTGTGAGTCTGTTATAGTAGTAGTGTAGTACTTTGTTTAGTTTGTACTATTGGATAAAAAAGATAATTTGATTGAGTTCTTTTGGTATGATTTATATTCACTTATTTATTCTATTTCTTTTTACTATTTTTCAGGTAGCATTCAAGTCTCTGGTGAATTTTTAAAAGAAGAGGTTGCAAATGCAGCGATAATGAGTGGAAAAGTTTATACTTAATTTTATTAGTATTAAAGTCTTTATCAATTTCTAAGTTAACATTTTGTTTGGACTAGCTCTTAACTTACCAACCGAATCCATCTACTTTGACTAGCTATAGTATCTTGGTTGGGAACTCTATCCATTTCCAAAGACGAAGTTGAGACAGGTTGGAAACTCTCTCTTTCTCTCCTTTTGTTTTAGTTCCCAAGAAAGTTGATTGGATTGAAGAAAATGGAACAAAAAGAAATGAAAAAAAAATTGAAATTTGTTGGTGCTTCTGTTGATGTTGAATTTGTAATATATTAAGACCCAAAAACTAGGTAAATGGCTAACTTTGATGTAAATTGATAACAGCAAGCCACTAGGTCAAAAAACAGTGAGTCTTACCTTAGAGTTTTTGGGGATATCATAATTGATAACCATATCCACTAATCGAATATCCAATCTTCTGCTTGCCGCATCAATTCTTCATGCGTGAAATGTTAGAGACTCATAAATTTATCAACTCGCAAGTAAATGATTTTTATGCAGGTTGTAGGAAACAATAACGCTATAAAGGCATAATTTTTGTATATTTTAGTCATTTAATACATGTATGAGTGTAAAACAATAAAACTATGAAGTCATAATTTGGGATTTAGGTTTGTATGACAATGATTAGGTTACATTTAGCAGTACAATAGATTTTCTTTTGCTCCATGTGCTTACATATATGCTTTACTCCATGTGCTTATGTCTATGCAGATAGAGATAGCAATTAATGTGGTTCAAGCATTAGGAGTAGTATTTAATCCTCAAACTTCGTTTGGAGGTGTTCAAGAAAAACTGAAGTCTTTCAAGTGACAAATTTCTTTGTTATCAGAGGCTTATTTGGTATTTCATCTGTAGTTTGATATTGACCGTAGCTTTGTTCAACTTGTAATACATTTTGATAATATGATTATTTATGAAATTATTGTATTATAGTAAATGTGTAATTTTGCTCAAAGTAAACTAAAGTGCCAAAATTATGTGGCAGGTGTGTTTTCTAATCCAAATTAATCAAAACCCATCCCTCAACAATCCAAGAAGTTAGTATACATCTGACGACAACTCAAGGGTTTTATTGAGGCTATCATTACTTAAGCCGCACGTTTCTGCATGTTCAATGAGAGACGGACACGTAGACACCATGAACAAAAGTGCTTCTCTCTCTTCTAGGGTTATAGTTCTTAAACCCGTAAAACTTTTGGATTAAAACCTAACACAGGGCAAAAAACCCTAACAAATACAGTGAACCAAATTTTCTTCGATGTCATAAACAAACAAACATATCGGTAACCTAATCCCACTGGTCCTCGTGCTGCGCATGACATTAATTTGGCTATTATCTTATCCTTTACGTGACCCTTAAGCCAATCAAAGCTTTAGAGATACAGGATATACATTACATTAATCGAAACTTTATTTTTTTCAAAGAACAATGTTAGATAGTTCAAACTGTCAAATAATGTATGCATATCATGTCAATTAATTAATTTATTTCATCGAATGTTAGTTATGTAAACTATTTGCTACATCATATTGTTCGCTAATGTAGTATAGCAACGTGATTTTCCTAGCATTAATCTTTCTAAAAAATCGCGGAGCGTTCAAATGAATACGCAAGGTGCAAGCATGTGTGTGTGTATATATATATATATGTATTATTATATGTCAAAAGTGGATAACGGACGTTTGCATGGTGACATGCATGAGCCATCCCTTTTTAATTGGGTGACTTAATAAAACATACGATAAATATATATTTTATTAAGTCAAACTATTTGGACTAATCAGATCATGTATATCTAAATAGCATCATTCTATATTATTGAAAGGATAAAATAAGTGTGCATATCTCAATCCGAGCAAATGCCCCGTAAGTTAGAGAGTAAAAGTTGGGAAAATCATGTTCCGGTCTGTATATAGGGCATTGTTCTTATTTAGAGATGTGTATTATATTTTACTTGATTCAAAACCACAATCCTAGCTATTTTTACCTCTCCAATATAAAGTTCAAATGTGATCAGTGATTGACTGATACCAATCGAGTATTAATTTACAATATCTTTTATATTGACAATATGTCAACCACTCAAATACCGACAATGCATTTCCCTTAATAAATAAAATAAAAAAAAATAAAAAATAAAAAAAACACCAACAATGCATTAGGTGTTCTGGATTATTACATCTCATCTGGTATCCAAAAAAAGTTTCCCAAAAAAGGATTCAATTGAGATTTTGAAGACGTTTAAAATTAGAACTCTATACAAATTAAAGTGCATTAATCAATTAGAAGTTTAAGAGATTTTGAAAAGTCTATAAAAATCTTACTAGTATTCAATGAGGATTTTAAAAGATTATGAAAGTTTCGGGTGTATATTCCATCATGAATTAATTTTAAATTTAAAAAAAAAATTGGTAGATCTTCCAAGGATTTCTTAGTTTAGTTTAATCCTTAATTAGCAAATCATGGTTCCATAGAGTCCATTTAAACTCCATCAAACCTTCATTCATTTAAACTAGTTTTTTAAATCCACAAAGTTGAACCGAATTAATCTATATTTTTCATATAGTAATTCATGCATGCAACGACTTGGGTTGTTGCATGAGGGATGCACGGCGCAGAAAGTCATAGTCCGGCCAAGAGATCATTTCGTCTGAATCTCTCAATGTCCGAGAACCCATACCTCAAGAGCCCTTCCTTATACAAGACAACAACCGCCGCCAATACCCTTCTCTTCCGCTGCCTTTAAATACTAATGGAAAACTCATGACATTCTCATCAAATTCAAATCATCGTCACTTGAACACATCAAACTCCATACATTACTAGCTACAACCCTAATTAAGTTTCCAACATCCCATCATATTGCATTCCTCAAAAATACTATCAGCCCTCAGTTGGGGTTTATTGTCTTTTGTGATCCTTCTGTCTGTATTCCGTTCTCCTTGATAGACGATTTATTAGGTGTTTTTTGGCCTCGTGTCATCTTATAATTTCTTTTGGTGGTCCCGTATCTCACCAAAAAATTATTGCCAGCCCTTTGAGTTATTCTGTCTCTCTTTTAAACCAAAAAAGAAGGCAACAATGGCTTTACAAACACATTTGTTATGGTCATTTGTTGTTGTTTATGTTGTTTCCTTTAGTACTACTTCATGTTACGGTAGTAGTTTCCAGGAGGTCAGCTCACTTCATAGTTACGTTGACCATGTTGATAAAGAGTCTGGCTACAATTCTAGGGCTTATCCTTCTTACATGGACACCATTGAAGGTTTCAAGTCCGTGGAATTGATCAGGCCAAGACCTCAGCTATTCAGTTCAAGGAAGCTGATCAGCAAAATCACCCGTGGCATAGCGACATCATCAGCTCCGGCCAAAACGATTAGCGTTGACGATTTTGGAGCTAAAGGGAATGGTGCTGATGACACACAGGTATATTTAAACATAAGACACGATGGGCTCACAGGCTTAATAATATCAGTATATTTATATGGTGATGCTAACTGTAACAACCGTCTGGTCACATTTCTGTTTTGGTACAAATTAATAGTTTCGTAGGTGTAATTTGGATCTAACCCATTAACGATTTACGGATCAGTAAATGTGATGCAACTAGCAGTACTTAACTGTTTAATTTGATCGAACTGAAAAAATTAAGTTTACGTAGGAGTTTGTATAATATTGTTTAATTTGATTCTTTGTATGTATGTGCTGGTTTAGGCATTTTTGAAGGCATGGAAGGTAGCTTGTTCTTCCAGTGGAGCAATAGTTCTTGTGGTGCCACAGAAAAGCTATCTTGTTAGGCCAATTGAATTCTCAGGCCCCTGCAAATCTCTACTTACAATGCAGGTAATTATTAATTCAGATAATTTGTGTTTATTTATATGTGAATGTGAATTTGAACTATAAATTTTGAAGATTATAATAATTAATTAATATTGCTTAAATATTTGGAAAAATTCAGATTTATGGAACCATAGAAGCATCAGAAGACCGATCACTCTACAAAGACCTAGACCACTGGCTCATGTTTGACAACGTCCAACACTTACTAGTTGTTGGTCCCGGAACCATCAATGGCAATGGAAACGTATGGTGGAAAAACTCATGCAAAAGAAAGCCTCAGGTACGTATGTACTAATTAATCAAATCATTAGCTCTAATTAATACTAATCATGTACTAATTGCAATCTCTTTCATTGATTTACAGCCCACTTGCTGTAAACAAGCCCCCACGGTACGTGTATATACGTACTTTTAATCCAAATTTTTATGTGAATTTTGATTAATTAAGCACGATTAAGTTTGGAACTAATTAAAGTCGTACATGCAATCTGCAGGCTTTGACCTTCAACAGGTGCAACAACTTGGTGGTGAAGAATCTGAAGATCCAAGACGCTCAACAAATGCATGTTTTGTTCCAAAACAGCTTCAATGTTCACGCTTCCCGTCTCACAGTAACTGCACCAGAGGATAGCCCCAATACTGATGGAATTCATGTTGCATATACCCAAAACATCACTATCTCGAGCTCGGTTATAGGAACAGGTGTGACAAATAGCTCGTGACGCTTTCAAAGTCATCATTTTGGTTTCGAAAAATACATATGATCAATCAATACATTAAGATTAAAAAAAATTAATCCATATTATACATAAGTTTAACAACAATTTCTTCATTTGTGTTTTGAAGGTGATGACTGTATTTCTATTGTAAGTGGGTCTCAAAGAGTTCGAGCCACAGACATAACTTGTGGGCCAGGCCACGGAATCAGGTAATTTACAACCCTAGTCTCCAACTTCTTCAAAAAGTCATTCTGCATTTCTCTCGTCAACATATAATCAATGATTATTTTCGTAGAGGGAAGTGCGGAATGAATTTCTTATAGTGCCAATAACAGCTAACCAGGAAATATTTCGATATATATTAATGGTTGTTTTAATTTTGTGATCAGTATTGGTAGCTTGGGAAAAGACGGCTCAAAAGAGACTGTTTCAGGAGTATTTGTGAATGGAGCTAAGCTTTCAGGAACCACCAATGGACTCAGGATCAAGACATGGCAGGGTGGCTCAGGCAGTGCAACCAACATTGTTTTCCAGAATGTGCAAATGAATAAGGTCACCAACCCCATCATAATCGACCAGAACTACGGTGACCACATAACCAAAGACTACAAACAACAGGTAATATTAACCAACTAATTAGTTTCCAATCAATCCGTTAATTTATCCGGCGACGAAACCTAATAACTTTCTTGATTGTTTAACTTTGTTCTGGCAGAAATCTGCGGTTCAAGTGAAAAATGTGTTGTACCAAAATATTAGAGGAACAAGTGCTTCCGGCGATGCGATAACGTTTAACTGTAGCCCAAGTGTTCCTTGTCAGGGGATTGTGCTGCAAAATATTCAACTGCAGAGTGGAAGAGCTGAATGCAACAATGTTCAGCCTGCTTACAAAGGAGTTGTCTCTCCAAGATGTTAGAAACTAGAGCTCATAATTAAGGGCACTGTGAAATAGTTTATGCATTCTCGTACCAAATAGCACATAAATAATTGTTTGTTGGTTGGTTTGTAATTTTATGTTTAATTTGTCAGAGTACATAAACATATTCATAAAGAAAAAAATACGACCGTCTCTACTTTGTTAGAAGAAGTCCTGAGTTCAAATATTATGAACAAATGTTAATAAAAATGGAAAACAAAGAAAGTTCGAGTCGAGTTGGCCCGGCTAGCCTAACCCGAGTACCTATCCGACGAGAGCACCTTCCAACCAAGGTTTCTCCACAGACACCATAAGGCTAGAATCAGAGAAAATATGGAAAATTGGTCTATTAAAGAATATAAGTTACAACTATAGTTTTTAGACAGCATTCGGAAGACATTTTTCGAGTTCCAAGTGTATAATCGTTACTGTATTTTGGTTGTGGCCGGGATTCCTTACATCTATAATTGTATCCCAGCCATATGACAGAGCCTGAGAATGGTTAACTCAACCTAGTCTAAAATCGGATTTTCATTTTCATCATCTAAGAGGACGTGTGTGGATGGGAAAGAAGTTCGAAGTTGACAGAAATGAAAGGTTTGCACAAATGTACGTGGGGCTACCTGAAGGGTTCAACAGGAGCAGACTCTTCGAGAGAGAGTGCAGCCTTGAAACATTCAGCACCTGTAATGAAGAAGATGGCGTACCCTGATATTTGTACAGTATACCAAGGTTATACCATGCAGAATGGTTCGTTCTATCAAGGCTTAGTGCATTCAGCAGAAGGCTTCGGACAACTGTGTGAGAGTAATGTGAGCTGCCGCCAAGATGTCTGAGGACAACAGCCGTAGAGATCAAGCACGGTACATGGGAGGGGCCAATGTGAATATGCTCTTAGAGATTCTTTATAGAGGCCCTTCCTTTCATAAAGTAAACCTGCAAAATGCACAAAGTTCCACATGATTAGAGCAGCAGAGCAGCAGAAGTTTCCGCAAACACAAATATACATAAATCCATATGTTTCTTTCACAATTGTTAATGCTTTAAAACCACGATAACAAATTAATTAGTGAGCAATCTAATCCTTTCTAGACAAGGAAAATAGAACACTTTATCAAGATATTGATTACCAAAAAAAGAAGAACACAAACCCGGTGATTATCTGATTATACCTGTGGCATGGCATCTGTCAGCAGAGTAAGCACTTCTGCATTTAGATTTGGACAGACAAGCCTCAGCATCACGCCATTGTGAAAGATTTATATAGAAATATGCCAGGTCATTCCATATTTCCAAGTTCAACCTTCCAGATAAATCTATGGTACTCTGTCATTAACAAAACAAACACGATTAATTGCAGTCGAACAATATTATCTGTAAAATCATATCAACGAGAGATTACAAAAACTGTGTTTAGAAAACAGATGCATAATTATCCCAACGTTAATGTCAGTGTATCAAAAGAAGATAATTTCGTGACCAAGCACTCACATCCTAATCTGAGAACATGATTTATACGCCTACTTCTCCTATTCCTTTCAATGAAAACAAAAGCTTCATAAAAATTTGTTTGAATATGATATTTCAACTTAGCTGTTATTCCCTTTCGTTCTCTCATCACATCAAGGTTCCAGTATGCCAACTGGTTATAAAACCCTTATTACTATCATTTGGTCAGAGACTCAGAGGTTCATGAGTAGTGATGATCATTCCAAAGAATAATTTCAGTATCTAAGGTATATGAAAAAAATATCTACTCCCTAAACCGTTGTACAGATAAAAAAAAAAATTTAAAAAGAAAGAAGGGAAACCCTGTCTTTCAAATAGTTTGACTCAAATAAATGTGAAAATTAATCAAATGATGTACGTTTGGAAACTTCTTCCCGTAACCAAAGCTTTTATTCTCAACTTGAACAAAAGCGAGAATGTGAGTATAGGTTGCAATGGCATTTTGAAACTGACCCTGGGCAATTTGAAGTTTGGCTTTGGTTCTCAGTAGTTCTCCTTGTTCCCATTTCCCTGTCTGATCCAAAGCAGCCTTTATGATCATTTGAGCATCCACAAACCATTCCTGAGCTGACAGTTTTCTGGTCAATAATAACCAACCTCTAACATTACAACCACCTTCCAGCTTTAGCATTTTCTTTGCACAATCAAGTGCAGCATCCAACTCTCTCTGCTCAGCATTTTCTAGGCTGAGATGGTAAAGAACAACGGGGTCACTCATTGTTGTCATTCTCCCAGAAGGCCTGACGTGCCTCATCCTGTCTTGTCACTCTCTCACAATCAGCAATCGCTGATTTAGAATGCACAGAAAGTGATATGCCCAACAAACAAGTGGCGGTACTTTTCAAATGATCACATTTACCATCCAAACTTTCAAGAGCTCTGCAGGCAAATCCTACCCTTTCTTCTGCATGACTGGGACTGGGATTTTCCCCACATATCTTCAATGCTAATAACAAAGCTGGAAAACACATTGGATCCTTGCTCATACTCAACAGTTTCCTCAGTAAATCCAAAACAACTGAATCCTCACCTACTCCATAGTAGCAGAGAGCTAGCTTGTAAAACCTTTCTTTCCGATCCATAAACCCAGGTAGCAGTTCTTCAACTTGATTAGCTAAAGCCATGGTGTCACCTGATACAGACAGAGCAAACGAAAGATGATCTAAGATTGATGGATCCCATTGAATTTTTTGAAGAGAAGCTTTTCTAACTAGTATCATTAGCAGAAGAATAGCTTCTTCTAAACTGTTTCTGGGTATGAATGAACTGTCCATTTGGAAGCGTAGGTTTGGGGGGTTTGCTTCACACCCACTATACAGAAGCAAAACAGCAAAGTCCTTCTGAATCTTTGCAGTAGTTTCTACCTCAAGGTTCCAGTGATGGAGTAGAGCCTGTCGGTAAGACAAGATAGCTTCATGCGGACAATCAGACAATTTCCACAATTCTGGGAGCAACTCAACATTCTTGCTTATAATCTCCTGCAATTTACAGTCAGCGCCAAAGTGTTGAGGCAAGCCATCTGGAAATGAAGATTCAACAATGTCCAGAACAACTTTGCAAGACTGAGGAGCTTCTACAAGAATAATTAAAAGTATACATAAGCCATGCAGTGATGGCCTGATTCCAAGCAAAGTACACAGATTCCTTTGTTTATTTTACCCGTCCTAGAATCCTAGGTAAAACACTCAAGATAATGGTGAACCATAACAGAACATTATTTTAAACTGAATTGGTTTGACAGTGACAACATTACAAAATGTCACAAAAACAGATTTATATTCTGCAAAGAATGAAAATGTGTAAATCCACTTTTTACCTTTAAACCTCCCAATAGCCTCCAATGATTTTGCCTTCAGAAATATCGCTTCAAGAAGTAAAGTGACAGCATTCATAGACAATGGCGGAGTAGAAAAACTTTGAGAGCGCCTTTTACGATGCTCATCTCCTCTGGCAAGGGTGATTTTAATCGTCGGAGTCAATGCACCAATATCTATTCCTCCAAATACATGTAAAGCAGCTTCTATGTTTCCTTTCTGATATTCGTATCTTCCTAATGTCGCTCTTGCTTCCTGAAAATTCAAATTTTATACCTTAAACTAAACAAACAACTTCCAAGGTCACCATTATAAAGATTACATAGCTACAGATAGTCAGGTTCTAGAAAACAAACCTCATAGTTCAAACAACCACTCTCACGCAGAGATGATTCAGCTTCTTCTATATTGCCAGCGTTCAGTTTCTTTGTAGCCTCCCCAGCTCGTGACGAAGATTCACTTTATTTATGATCCTTGGTTGCAAGGGATGCATTTTCTGGAGGAACCATTTCATCTGCCGTTCTTAATTGCTCTCCTGGACGGAAACACTTCAGTACCTTTCCAAATTTCGAAGAAGGTTTACCCCTCCTCCCGGTTTCACTACTCCTCCTTCTCATGATGCTTCACTATGCTCCAAAATCTTCAACCACCAACAATAACTCAGGAACTTTTATACATAAAATCGAAACATGCCCGTTACAACAGTTAACTTATAACTATTAGACCATGATCAAATTAAGATAATCATCAATCACGCAATCAAACACTAAACCTCGAACTTTCGCATATAATTACGACAATCACAACCAACTAATCCTGCATATAACCACATTTCCAACACTGGAAAAATAACATATTTACAATTCAAAATTAACATAGAGAAAATTCAACACCAAACGATAAACACATAAATTTAGCAAAATTCAATACCAAGACCCTAACTTTATCAATCACCTAATTAAAACACCAATAAAAACAAAACCCCATTAATCCCACTTCAGAAATTCCTCCAACATCATCCAATTCCCAACCCACACCCACAAAAAACCGCCAATTGGCACCATCCAAAAATGGGAAATTCACGATAAATTTCCAACACCACAGCCAAAACGACAATCCGAAACCCAAGAAACTGATAAAAACGACCTTTAATTGTACAAAACCCCAGTGAAAAATGCAATCAATCAACCAATCACCTTTTGTCTTCCACAAAGCAGAGGCGGCAAATGCATTACTCATACTACTTCAGTTTGATTCCAATTCCCTTTCTACCCTTCTGATTGCTTGCTTAGGAGTGTGATTTGGGGAAGACAAGGGCATTGAAATTTTTTGAATTGGAAGCTTGAGGATGAAGATTTTGTCGAGGGGTTAAGAAAATGGGGGATTTGGAATTAAAGAAATCAAAAAAAAGTTGGGGGTTTTTGGAAGTTGGGAAATTCTTCGTCCTTGGGGACCCGCCGGTGTAGAATCTATTTACTTTTTACCTCGGCGGCTAAAGGCTCGTTGTTCGCTGCATGGAAAAACGGTGGCGTTTTATGACGCGTCGTTGGCGTTAAACGGGATTAGGCTGATTTGGTATTACTGTGTTTTGAAAAAAAAAATGATTTTGTTGTGTTATGAAAATAAGTAGCTGCGAAATAAAGTGGTAGAGTGTTTGTTAAATTTTTTTGTAAAAGTGCTTTTGAAAAAAAAAACAGTATTATAATGTTTGATAAACTTTTATGTAAAACAAATATGAAAAAAAAGCTGGTTTTTCAAAGTTGGGTTTTGCAGCTTTGTGTTTTTGGTTTTTTTTCACCCAAAATTGTGAAAAAAAACTGAAGCTGAATGTTTACCAAACATAAAAATGCTCCCAACTTTTTTTTATTACCATTTTTTTCAGAATCACATCAGTATTAAATTAAAGTTAACTACACTATTCCAAACATATATGCTATTTAGACACACAAAATTAATTTTAAGTTGAATGCCACATTTTAATATCGTTTTATAGTAGGCAATCAATGTGTTGAGTTTACAATCTATGTACCTTTACGAAACTCAATTTATGCATTCCACATGTTATGTTTAAACAATTTGATACGTGAGGAAACCTAAGTAGTAATTAATTGGCACATATTCGAATTTTCAATACCGAATTTCTTTTTGTCGTCTTTTTTTTATAGAAACTTTTGTCGTCTTGCATGCGTCTGTTTTTTTTTTTAACTATTATTTTATTAACGAAAAATGAATGACTTATAACTATTACAATAATTTAAAGAATAAAGAGTTTCGAACCTGAGACGTATGAATATAAACCCAACATCCTATCTACTAAGATATTGGACCACATGCTTATATTTTTTTTTGTACAACAACTTGCAGCAAAGACTTTCAATAAAATTCGCTCATTTGCTACTTATAAAATAAAATTTTATATAATATATTGAAAAGAGGTTATAAGTTTGAATCCCTCAACTTTGTTTATTTCGAATTGAGAAATTAAAATAAAAACCTACTTACAATTCTAATTAAGTATATATGTTCCTCATATCAAAAAAAGTTATTTCTCTTTTGAGAGTAACCTAATCCATTCGTTATTTGTGTTAGCATGTTATGTTTTTATTAATTTCAATTCATTTATGTTAATATATCTCAAGTTCCATATCCTATTTGGAATATTACTTTTATGTGACAACTAATCATATTCCAAATTGGACTACCCCTTTCACAAAGTATAAACTTTCAAGAGGCATTGCACTCAGAACAAGTCATAACAAAGTTCATGTTTTTGCCTACATCAACCCTACACCTAAGATTTTGGTATAAGCGAGATCAAACCGCAAGAGGAGATTCGAACTCTAATCTTGAGTGTAGCAATAAATATTTCCAATTATTATAGCTCAATATTCTTTGTAAAAGTCAAATTTAATCGAACTTAATCAAACTATCATTGTATTTTCATCTTATTCAATTGTAGTATCACGAATTGAAACACAATCCTTTGATTTATCGGATGGTGTGAGTGAAAACATTTTTAGACAATATGAAGCATGTGGAATGAAAACTTACATGAAATTGGGGTTAAACAAGGGAATTGGATCCCATCCGGATTCACTTTGTGAGGATTCTAGGGATTTACACATCTTAGTTATTCATCGTGTATCGTGCGGTTAGAAATCATTTGATTTATTTTATTTAACACAAATGATATCTAACAAAAACTGACCGCACATTATACTATAAACGGCTAAGATAAGAATCTCTACAAAATGGATCAGAAGATGAGCCCTTTCCTTAAACAGAATCTAATCCAAACTTATTTTGACCTGCCAACTCCTAACCTCCATAGAAAACATAGGGGTATTTACGTCATTCTATACATCCGGGCATTCTCGTAGTTTCTTATACAATCATGGGCAATCCTTGAACTCCGCATCTATAAATATAGGGAACCCAACTCCTCCCATTCCTCAATTGTATCTTTCTCCTATCTCGATCGTTCTCTCTCCCCCAATCTTTCTCTCTCTAGCTTCTCTCTTTGATACAATATTTCTCCAGATTCCGGCCACTTTCCCGTACGGCCTCTCCTCTCCCACCCAAATATTTTCTTCTTTTTTTTTTCTTTTAATTTAAATTTTTTGTTTATTTATTTGGTGGGTCCTGAATTTTTTTTTAAATTCCCTCTTTTGTCCCAGAGTCAGTTTACTTTTTGCTGGGAAGTCACCGTTTTACCCCTCGATCGGTGACGTTTTGGTTTTTACTCCCAAAAATTATTTTTTTAATCGGATTTGTTATCCTTCTTGGGTTGGATTTGTGGTCCCTTTTTTTTTATGAACTGCTGCTGCACACGTGGCATGCACCAAGAGAGCGATCATATGAACACCAAAACGATGCGTTTGCCACCTCGTCGGATTTCGACGACCAATGCTTCAAATAATACCAACAACATCAACAAGCGCAAGGAGAAGGAGGGTGACTTGGACGCGCTCCAGCAGACCAAGACGCTCAAGCTGGCCCCGCCGCCCGGTCAGCCCGGTCAGCTCCTGGCTGGCTATCTGGCGCACGAGTTCCTCACCAAGGGCACCCTCCTCGGGCAGCCGTGGGACCCCTCCCGAGCCGAGCCGGCTCCTTCGGGAGTCAGCAGCAGCAAGATCGAAGCCGAGCCGAAGTTCGAGAGCTTGGAGAGATACGTGGAAGTCGCTGATTTGCTGAAAACGGAAGGGGCCCACTTGGCTGGCGTTGTGAATCCAACTCAGCTCGCTGGGTTTTTACAGTTGCGAGGCAAAGGAGAGCTTTGTGGGGGACGCGTGGAGTGCAAGGATTAAAAATCCATCTGGCATTTTTGGCTCCAATTATGGAAATTAGGATTTTTGTAGGGGGCAAAATGCAAAAGTAAAAATGTTTAATAGTTGCAGGGGCTTTTTAGGTTGGCAATGCTTTATGAATCTGTGTCATTCTCTTGTCATCCAAATGTATGATAAAATGTCATTTCAATTTAACACATCGTTTTTTTACTTTTATACGCTTATCAATTTTTAATTATCAAATTAAATGAATTAAAAAAAATTAAAAGATAAAAATTAACCAGAGTTGTGTGAGATAAAAAAAACGTATGAATAACACTACCAAAAAAACTGTTTGCACATTCATTATTTATCCCCTTGCACATCTCCTATTTCTAGCCACACGAAATTGAATGAATCGAGGGTGAATTGCGGGACATAAACAAGCAAAGCCGCGCTGTGTATAAAACGAAGAGTGAAATTTTTTTTTCATACGTTATTATCTTAATAATAGACACCTGTTGTTGTTACCTATCGATATACTCTCTAGTTTCAAATTGAAAAATGTAACAATCTTAACACTAATCTTTCAGTTCCTTGCACTTCAAAATAAATTATCTATAATTTTGTTGTGAGTATCAAGATCGCTGACCATTGAGTATTGATGAGTAAGAATTCAGAACACGGTGAGATACGTCAGTATTTAATCTTAACTTTGAACAAGTGTTTCTCTATCTCGCCTCTTTCTTTCCATTTGTTAACAATCTTTTTAGAAAATAATTTGTTGTCTACAGTTCATTTTAGTTAGATTAATATCACAAATTTGTAGGTAAATTACGTTTTTATCTTATGAATCAAAGTTCCATTTCAGCCTTGCGAGGCCCGCATCGTCACAGTACTTAAGCCTTGAGGTTTGGTCCTGCATAGGAGAGCTTCTTCTGTCCGGAACCCGGACACAGCCATTTTTACGGAAAATTTTTATTCGTGACGGAAATACGGATGGTACACTACGTATTTTGATGCAAGTAGTGGAAAATTTTAATTTTTATGTTATTAACCTTTTAACACACGTAACTCACCGTTTCTATAAAAACACGTGGTGCAGCAACTCTTGTAACGGTCACACTAAAAAATCTCTTATTTTTTAAGGAGGTGGGACCAAATTTTGGAAATTGACGGACTTGACAAATCAGAGAGGTGGGGGTAGAGAGCGTGTTTTGTGAGTGGTCTGTCGGAGACACGTGGCCCGGCCTCCCTATTCAAAAATTTCTCTCTGCATAGGGGCGGAGCAACCCAAGGATCAACACGGTCCCGGTCAGCTTCTCCTCTTCCAAATTTCTTGCCCCTCTTTCTAGCGTAAAATGCGCCTTCTTGTTTAGAAGTACGTTTGTATGACACCTCAAAGACAAGCATCATTTTGCAACATTTATAAATATAAAAATTTACCTTAAACAGTAACAAAAACCAATATTAGAAATGCCACACCTAAAATAACATCGACATCTAAACACTTAAAAGTCAGTTGAAGTAAATTAATCGGACGCCATATATTAATCCATCGAACATTAGTTCAGCAACAATATTAGCCGTCCAAGTTGCATGTACTTCTATTTATTTTTTAAATTTGAGTTGAATAAATCAGAGAAGAACCAACGAACATAAATAATTAGTGTATGGTTGTGATTGCTACATGCTGTAATCGTTGTGATTATCCTATGTACAGTATTGAGGCTTCTGTAGTTGTTATGTATTTAGCGTTTGTTACCAAGAAGCTCATTGCGAGCACCGGCCAGCAAGGCGGTCGGATTCATCGCGGCCACCTTGTTCCTCATACTTCTGGACGTTGGGAAGTAGAGTGCTTAATGTGGTTGGATAAGGAGAAAAAATTGGTTGTGCCTACATGTCGACCGGTTGATCTTCCTAAAGAAATCCAACGAAATAAACTTGCGCTGGCCTGTTCCCTAACTGTCTCCTTCTCCGTATGTATAAGCAAACATGAAATATGAACAAAATCTAATTTTTTGTATCAATTTGGGAACATCTTCGCTCCACCAAAAATTGACTTATAGAAAAGAGAGAAACGTACACTTTTGAGATTTTTATTGTCTCAATGATTCGCTCACAACCGGGACCCATTTCCAATTGAATAAAAAAATATTCGATGCATTGATTTCCCGTAAAACGAGGAATCCTCCAACATTTATTTGATTTCACGCAAATTTAGAGGAAGATTCTTTACTCTCTTATTTTTTATACACTTTTATTTTCTCTTATTTATACGGTCACAGTTAATGTACGTCAACATTTTATATTACTATTATTTTTTGTTTTATTATTTATGTAAAAAAATTAATATAAAATGTTGACGTGGCTTAACCGTGACCGTACAAATAAGAAGAGAATAAAAGTGTATGAGAAGTGGGAGAGCAAATTTTCCAATGCATCCCTCGTCAACAAAAGACTGTTTTAGAAAGATAATAATTTTAGCACCACGAAAAGATGTTTTATAATGTGTTTAAACCCTTAGCTTTCCATGAATTTTAATAGGATTAAGGAAACAAAATATGAAGAAAAAAAAATCCTTAAAACCTTAGAAAATTGATAAAACCCAGTAAACGTATAAACGTTGGAAGTTGACTTAAAAAAAACCCATAATTTGTTGTGGTGTTTTGAGTTGGTGAGTAACTGAGTATAGATCTGGTGTTTCTATTGGGTTGGGTGTTCCTTACACCACCTTCTTTTTGCTGTCTGCCTTTGTTGGCAATGTTGCTCATGGATTTCCACGAGCTTCTTTCAATTGGTTGCAGGTTCTTTGTTGTTTGTAGCTGTGCTAGGATTGAAGCTTGGGATTGGATGTTGGTATCGATGAGGCGAGGCTTAATTAGGGGCAAGAATTTGTGTGAATCAACATGCACAGTTGCCGTTTTAGTGGTTCCAACAGTGGTTTTGGCAAAGGATGCAACAGAATTGGCTGTTTTCAATTTTCTTTTCTTTCGGTCTCAACTTCTGGTTGGGCCACTGTTGTTTGTTTGTGTTTTTTATTTTTGGGCCTTTTTGTTGTAATTTTTGATCCTCTGTATTGTAAAGTTTGTTGTTACTGGTAATGGATGTTACCTTTGATCAAAAAAGTGACAATTCATGGGCACAAATCGAATAATAGAGGTCAAATCTGCAATCCTTGACTTTCACTACTGAAATTTACAGCTTTCAATGAAATTAATTTACTTTGTCATCTGGATTTTGATATACTTCGAAATTGCTTTGCTTCCTCTAAAAATCTAGCTCCCTCACTTGTTCTAAAATTTTCTTTCACGTCATCATTGAAAGAGAAAATATTCGCGTTAACTGAGAAGTCTTTCAAAAATTTGAAGAAGCACTGTTTGTACCATAGATGATCAATCCCGACACTACTAAGTCTTTGCTACGTGCTGAGGCAAGTCTACTAAAGCACACCTGCCGAAGGCGTGCCCTCCGAAGCACACATGCCAAATCAACTCACCCCCTCACTCAGCACTTATGCTCCACGCCTCTTGCCAAAGCTAACCAGCTATATCCCAAATACCACAAATTCAAGTAGATCCCACCAATTAAACCCCTAATCTAGCAGGAATCAACTTAAAGACCACAACTTTTTTAAACTTTACCACATTTAGAACACTAAACTCTAAAAATTAATTTCTCAAAAACAATGCAAAACCTCCGATAGGTTCCTCTTAAATAGTTCACATAACGCACCGATCCAACAAAACAATTGAGTTCAAGCCAATTGAGGTGGAAAAAACCTAGCTGGGTGATGGACTAGTCAAATTTGGGAAATGGGTTTTTAGGAATTGAAAGCAAAATCAAGAGGGTGTCGTCGTTTCTGCGTGAATATCCATTTGAGGAAGACGAGCGAGTCTCTCAGTGATAAGAGAGTCTTAAAGTACATTTTAACCCTTGCATTTAATAGATATTTAATGGAAGCATTACTTTTAGACTAAATTCGTTAATGGATTACACCATAAGAGTTTAAATCTTAATTTCTTTAGCACAAAGACTATTTTTCAATTACCTTACCACCACGCGTTTATCCGATTAGGCTTAAAAAAATGATATGAAGTCGTTACTAAAAAAAGAGCAAGCAATGTTCTTTTTGATAATATAACAACCGACAGGAGGCGGGTAATAAAAAGGGGGGGAAAAGGGGAAAAGGAAAAAAGCGGTTGAGTTCGGTGAGGCATTTCCACAAACACTTGGACTGCTCACGGAAACCACCAATAAAATGCTGCGCCTTCAAACTTGTCTCCCGCCGATGCTATATATTTCTCCTCTGCACCGCACCCGCACTCTGAACTCTCTTCCTTGCTGTGCTACTTCGAGAAAATCCGATTCGGAGCCCGACCTCAAAGCTCGCTCCAATCCGAAACCGAAATATCGCAGCTGTAAAACGGAAACTTCTGAACACGAAGGTGAAGAGCCAGGCGAGACGTTTCCAGTGACGATTCCGAGAAAGCCGCGGCGCGGGCCCAGGAGCGAAGCGGCGGCGGTTGAAGATTACGTGCGGGAGTCGCTTGATCGGACGTTTGCGTCGATCAGAGAGCAGAACCCAGAGATTGTTGAGAAGAAAGATGAAGTAATGAAGGAGGAGGAGGAGGATTTTGGAAGGGAGAGGAGCATGGTGGTTGTGGAAGAGAGCAAGGATTGGCCGTTGGATGCCGATGTGGGGTGGGGGATTCGGACTTCGGAGTACTTCGAGAACCACCCAATTCGAAACGTGGTGGGCGACAATGGGGTTGAGATTGATTGGGAAGGCGAGGTTGAAGACAATTGGGTGAAGGAGATCAACTGCCTGGAGCGGGAGAGCTTTGCTTTTCACCCAAGTCCTCTTCTTGTTCTTGTTTTCGAGAGGTACAACAGAGCAAGCGAGAATTGGAAGGCGTTGAAAGAGCTTGAAAAAGGCGGTCAAGGTCTTCTGGAATGCCAAAGATCGACTGCCTCCTCGGGTATGCATGTTATCGACCTCGTTAATTTCCAATTTTGCAATGATTTAATTGATGAATGTTGTTAAATTTAGGAACTTTAGCACCAATTTGGGTTTTTGATTGATGAATGGTGTTAAATTTAGTAACTTTACCTTCAATTTGTGTTTTTGCGTTCGACAGTCGGTTAAGATAGACATCAACATTGAGAGAGATTTGGCTTATGCTCTTAAAGTTAGAGACTGTCCTCTTCTTGTTAAGAGCTCGAAAAGGCGGTCAAGGTCTACTGGAATGGCAAAGATCGATTGCCTCCTTGGGTATGCTTGTTATCGAACTCATTAATTTCCTATTTAGCACCAATTTGTGTTATGTATTGATGAATGTTGTTAAAGATGGTAACTTAAACGCAAATTTGTGTTTATGTATTGATGAATGTTGTTAAAGATGGTAACTTAAACGCAAATTTGTGTTTATGTATTGATGAATGTTGTTAAAGATGGTAACTTAAACGCAAATTTGTGTTTTCGTATTGATGAATGTTGTTAAATTTAGTAACTCTACCTGCAATTTGTGTTTTTGCATTCGACAGTCGGTTAAGATAGACATCAACATTGAGAGAGATTTGGCTTATGCTCTTAAAGTTAGAGACTGTCCTCAGATTTTGTTTGTACGAGGAAACAGGATCTTGTACAGAGAGAAAGGTTGGAAGTGGACTTGTGTGTTTCGATCATTTTCTGTCAGCTGTTTGCGAATTACTATATTTTCTTGGTGTTAAGTATGTTTTGCTTTTGCAGCGATTCAGACTGCAGAAGAACTGGTTCCGATGATCGCACATTTTTACTACAATGCAAAGAGGCCCTCGTGGATTGATGCCAATGAGTTATCTTCGCCTTGCTAATGGCATTCTGGTACCTAAAATTTGCACCGATTTAGATGTGTTTTTGTTTCTTTATCCTTGATTATCGGTCCTAATGAGTTTTGGCCTCAGGCAACGGATTATGTACTGGTGAGATCGTTGGTTTACGTACAAGTTTGAAGCATGGAGCGTGATCGAATGTAGATCGCATTTGCAGGTAAAAGCTGTTGATCCCTTGGATATGTGTCTTGAATGAGTGTTAACATCGAGAAGAAGGTTATAGAGGTTGTTGAAATGGTATGGATTGCCATGATGCAGCCACCACCATCTTCACCGTCCACAAAGAAGAATTGGAAGCTTTACTAGCAAAAAATTAGTGAACGAGGAAATCAGATGAGCATAACAAGCTCCTTGAAACCCTATATAGATTCTTAACCCTATTATTTGTTAGGAGATTTTTTTATCTTCATTTCTTTTTTCCACTTTATTCATGAATTTGTGTATTTATTTTGCCTTTTCATTTTTATGCCTTTATTGAAGCTATTTTTATGATTATTATTTTAGTGTCCAAGTAAGCAAATAAGGGAGACTCATTGTTGCTACATGGGCATTGAACGGAAAAAATAACTGGGACTTCAAGAATGTAACATTTTTAATAAGTTGGACAATTGTTTGAAATGTTTAAAAATGGTTTAACTAATTCGATATAACACTAGAAGTTAGGGGATTACTTAATTGTTTTGTTTTATAATAAAATAAATTAAATAACATATAATATATTTTAGTATTTTATTAAACATTTTGATTTCTTTTTGGAACAATAAACATTTTGAAATTAAGAGATTGAAAGTCTGAAACTTTGAGTTGAGTTAATTTGAAAATAATTTTTTATTATATGATCATGTTCATTAAAAAATTCAATATAGTTTTGAATTTTTTTCATTTTGTAATAGTTAAAATTACAAATTGAACCAAACTAAATCACAACGGTAGTGATTGCAGTACGTCGGTTTTTAGCCATTGTGATTTAAAATTTAGGCAAACCGCAATGTGCAAGGGGTACGATTTGAATCTAAAATTGAAACAATTCGTCCAGCCTAAAATAAAGGTGATTTGAACGGTAAACGCAATAAGTTGGGAAAAATATTCATACAATCCACCACTATTTCAAAACTTGACTAGTTTTTTTAAATTTTCATAGAAATAATGAAAACCATAGAAGGAAAAGACAACTCAAATAGCATAATAACAAAACAATAAAAAATCATTAAAAAAAAAGGAAACTAATGAAAAAGGCTTGAAAACTTTGAGTTTTAACGATAAGGACAAAATAAAGAGTAAAGTGAATAGTACCAGGATTGACTTTTTAGTGTAAAAATGTGGTTTTTCGTTAAAATGAACAGTACCGGGAGCTTTTCGTTAAAGTTCCCTAAAAAAAACCCTAAAACGGGTCAAAAGCAATTTTGATTTTGTTTTAATTAGAAAAAAAAAGAAGAAAAAAGCACTAGGGATCCCTTTCGCGTTCTCAATTCTCAGAACCAATCGCCTCTGCGTCCGGCAAACGCTCTCTCTCTCTCTCTCTATCTGTAGTTGTTGTTTGGGTTTGGGAGCTTGCAACAATGGTGAGAGGATTACTGAAGCAGCTGACCTCCCGCTCTCTCTCCGTCGCCGGAAAATGGCAGCAGCAACAGCTCCGCCGCCTCAACATCCACGAATATCAGGTCTCTATCTGTGTGCATATTTCACTCGCACTTACAGTCACAACCAAACTCTCTTATCTATCAGTCTCCGATCTGTTTCTGTTTTAATCCTCCATAAATTCTGGAAAATTGAAAAGGACATTTTTTTCCGATTTTATGATAATATTCATTTGTTTCAATAAATATTTTTGTTTAATTTCGATTAGTTCATATAAAATTGCAAAGCTAACAGTAGTGATCAGTAAAAAAGTAGAACTTTAAATTGTGTTATATTTTGGATAGTGTATATCAATCAAGTAATTGGGTTGGATTGTACTTGTGTGAGAATCTTGTTTGAAGTTTGATGATGAATGCCTTTCATTTTCGGTTGAGATCAGGGGGCTGAATTGATGAGCAAATACGGGGTCAATGTCCCGAAAGGTGTCGCGGCTGGTTCCGTCGATGAAGTCAAAAAGGCAATTCAGGATGCATTTCCCAAGGAAAGTGAGGTAATCATTGGAGATCATAGTCTTTTCATATTTCAGATTTATGAATCCCCAGCTTGCAATTGGTAAACATGTGAAAGTTCGAAATTTGTTTATCGCTTTATCTTATTTTCTAAGAAAACTACTGCAGTGGCTTTAAAGGAGAAATGCTAACTTGAATTTTGGTGCAGTTGGTGGTTAAAAGCCAAGTCTTGGCTGGTGGAAGAGGCTTGGGAACCTTTAAAAATGGTCTCAAGGGTGGCGTTCATATTGTCCCGACTAACCAAGTTGAAGATATCGCTGGTATTTAAAGCCATCATTGCTAAATGTGATTGGATTTTCATAGTTTTATCATTAACTATGGACCGAAAGTGTCAACTTGGGCTTTCGTACAAATAACTAGCATATGTTTCATTTACATTCCTGATTGGCCCTCAAGCAATGCATGCATGTTAGTTTACAATAAATCCGTCATATTGTTACTGTATGGTTAGTGTTCTGTATAGTTCAGGCAGTTGCAGCTTAGTAAGATGTGGTTCTGCTTTGTCCTTTTGTGATGCTTATTGATCTCCATTTTATGCTTCTCATGCAGCCAAGATGCTTGGGCAAATTCTTGTTACCAAGCAAACAGGTGCTCAGGGAAAAATTGTCAGCAAGGTTGGTATAGCAATTTCTTTCAAGTTGTCCATTCATATTAACGTGAAGCAATGCATGCATTATAGTTCCCGAGCTTTCAGTTTTATATTAAAATTTGGAATCTTTGTGGCCGAGGATTCCAAACTTCACTTTGACTTTATATGAAATGATGCTTGGTGCTAAGAAGCCCCAAGCCCCAAACTTTCTTGAACTCGTAATAACTTCATTTTACTCAGGCTTTGGTCTCTTTCCCTTGCTTGTACAGGTTTATTTGTGCCAAAAGTTATCACTTGTCAATGAGATGTACTTTTCTATCATTCTGGATCGCAAATCTGCTGGCCCAGTATATTTTCAAACTCAGTTCTTTGTGTTTGCTGCAAATTACTGATCATATATTTTCTCTGTCTTTGGTAACTTAAGTTTTCATCAAAGTTGAGCTTGCTAAACCAAAGATGCTTAATTTTTTATCCCATTTTCCAGCTTATAATTGCTTGTGCAAAGGGTGGAACCAGCATTGAAGACCTCGCTGAGAAATTCCCTGATCAGATAATTAAGGTGGTCATCCTCATCTTAAGTTTTGATGCTGTAGCACTACTCTTTCCTTTTCTGTATAGTTATTTAACTAGTTTCTTGTTCATCTTTATTTTTTGTTTTGTTGTTTATAGGTACCCATCGATGTTTTCACCGGTATTACAGATGAAGATGCTGCAAAGGTTGTTGATGGTTTGGCTCCAAAAGGGGCTGATAGGAATAGTTCAATCGATCAAGTGAAGAAATTATATAAGCTATTCAGTGAGACTGACTGTACACTGCTGGAAGTGAGTATAAACTTCTTGGCTCTAGTAACTTTACTATTTAAGCTTCCCAGTTCCAAATTATTTCGTTTCACATTTGTCTGACATTTGAATTTGGACAGATCAATCCACTTGCAGAAACTGCTGATAACCAACTAGTAGCTGCTGATGCCAAGTTGAACTTCGACGACAATGCTGCTTATCGTCAGAAAGAGATATTTGCTCTTCGCGATCCATCGCAGGAGGATCCCCGAGAGGTGTGTTGTCCTTTTCAGTGGATAGTCATCTTTTTGTTTGAACCCATTTAAAGCTGATTAGTATTATCATCTTATGCTATCCATTGCCACTAATCATCCCATCTTCTGTATAGAATTTTTGTTGGCATAATTCATTTTTGTTTTATATATATATCCAGTATGTCCATTTCAAAATTTACTGAGGATTTTTGCTGTTGGTAACAAAAAGTTTCGCACACATTTTACTAATTTGAAATGGAATTTACTGTTACTAATCATGACCTGGGTTGGGTAGGTTCGTACACTCCTCTTAAACCTGATTCCCACCCCTATTAAGTGTGGAGGAAAGTGGGGACTCATTAACAGGGATTATAAAGTTCCCATATTGTCTACTGGATATAGTATATCGTAAATCATGACGAAGCCCACATGCCACCGATGAGCTTGTTTGCTAGAGATGCTTTGTCTAGGCAGTTGTAGGTTTTCTGATACACGGACAACAGTACACCCTGTATTTAATTATTTTTCTCTGGTTTCTTTTGCTTTTTGACAGGTGGCTGCTGCCAAAGCAGATTTGAATTATATTGGCTTAGATGGGGAGATTGGTTGCATGGTGAATGGTGCTGGATTAGCTATGGCTACAATGGATATCATTAAGTTACATGGGGGAACTCCTGCCAATTTTCTAGATGTTGGCGGAAATGCTTCTGAAAACCAGGTAAGGATGCAATCATAGGATTTGATGAACTGCTTGTTGGACCTTTTTTTCGCACTGCCGTCATCAAATCTTTTCCTTTCTAGTTTTGTTTTCTCGTTTGGTATCTGGATCTATTGTATATCCACCTTTAGTGTGCCTTTGGGTGTAAGAGGGTTTACTAGATTGTGAAGTGCCACGTGCATGCTAACTCATGTTCAAAATATTATTTTTTATTGTTCATATTTCTGTTAAATAAAATGTCAATTTCTTAAAGCCCTTACGAAACCCGGATATCTTTTGTTTCTCTAATTCTAGATTATGTGAAACAGGTTGTTGAGGCGTTTAAGATATTGACTTCTGATGAGAAGGTGAAAGCCATTTTGGTCAATATATTTGGTGGAATAATGAAATGTGATGTGATTGCAAGTGGAATTGTCAATGCTGCTAAACTGGTTAGCAATACTGTTCTGTGTTTTTTTTCCCTTAACTTAAATCTTTATTTCACTAAAGTGAAATATCATTTTGAATTACGCTTGAGAGATTGAATAATTGCCGTGGGAAAATACAATTTGGCACTTCCTTCCCGCAAGGGAAGGCGTGGAAATTTTTCTAGTTTATTGAGCTCATAAACTCTAAATTTAACAGTTTCGTGTAATTATATGGCCTCAATCCAGTTTTGCTGAGGCATTAACATTTGTTCATCCTTGTTCAAGGTTAAACTAGAAGTGCCGGTGATTGTTCGTCTTGAAGGCACGAACGTTGACCAAGGAAAGAGGATTCTCAAGGTACCATTAGAAACTTAATCCTGATGTATCAGTAAAAAGTTCAAAACCGTCGGCATCATCCAAGATAAAATGGAAATTTTACTGTCTGTTAATGGCTATGCAGGAAAGTGGAATGGCGCTAATTACAGCAGAAGATTTGGATGATGCTGCTGATAAAGCGGTTAAAGCGCTGAAGAAGTAGATCACTCGATTCTCATTCTAGTTACATATCGATATGATTCTTACTTTTGCGGTGGCACTGATGTGCTCTGTTTAGTGTTTTTGCTTGTGAACGTTGAAACTACGTAAAACACCATCTGCGTAGTTTGAGCAAAAATTTGAAATTGTTTGAAGAGAAGTTTTGAGGCTGTATCTGTTGTCAACAAGGAAATTTCAATAATCCAGCTTTCTACAAATTTATTCAAGTTTTTCTTCTTGCGGTTTATGTTTGTGCACTTTCCTTTGCATCCGGGTTTGAACCTCCTTTCAATAGTTAGATTAATTTAAAGTAAAATTGTCGTTTTCAAAAGAACTCACTGGATCATTAGCAAGTCTCTTTCAACACACTATTATAACAGAACACTTTTATTGCCACCATTTTATCTTATAAAGGTGCTGTTGTTCACACGTTTGTTTTTATCTCTCAAGCACCCCTCTTGATTTTTGGACGCGAGAAGTAAAAATAAATGAGTGAATAGTACTAACCTTTTAAATTTGAGTTCAAAGGCAATGTAGGTTTAAGTTGGGCAGAACCGTGCTCTCCATCTGCACCTTAGTTTGAATATATCTTATCGTGGTTTAGATTAAATAAAAAATGGCTCGATTTTGTATTGTTTAGGTGCAACATCAAAATTATTTTTCATGGTTTATAATTTATAAGCACCCCAACAAGAAGAAAATTTAATTACTAACAAGCATGGATGGAGCCAATGAAGGCTCACTGGAGGCAAGTGATTTGTTTGTTAAGTTGCCGACTATAATTAATACACACGCATTATCTTTGAAGAAAATATAGGTATCTAATGTCCAACATACCTTCATACTGCATATACTTCATATCAATTATTATATGAGCAAAAGTGCTCTTGTTTTGTCATTCAAACCAAAAAACTTCTCTACTGCGTAATCATGTATTAATATTTTTCTTATCACTCTACCACTTCCCACTACTATACTGAAATTTTTGTAACATTAGAATTGTGATACATCATCATTTGAAATCATCTTTATTATCATATTGGGCATAAGTCATTCTGTAATAAAGTTTTCTTAGTTGATTTTCGAATTGTCCCCACTACAAAAAATTTCTAGCTCCGTTCTTGCTAACAAGATATATATTTTTGCTTGTCCAAAGATTGTGCAATCTTCTTGGAAATGCAATAAGCAGTGGATTCAATGGTGATCATTGGATTCACACCAACTGCAGTCGGAAGCAAACTTGCATCGCAAACAAACAACCCTTTTGCCTCCCAACTCTCACCATTTTCATCAACTCCTCCTTCCTCCTCATTAGCCCCCATTCTGCAACTCCCCATCTGATGAGCAGATGAGTAAACTGTCCACAGCTCCTCCCTCGCGCTCGGCCCTGCGGAGGTGACAACCGTGTCCAAAAACTCCTCCAAGTCCTCCTCCTTAACCCCCTTGCATTTTATCCTCTGCCCGTCGTTTCGATGTGTCCCCACTTCAACAGCTCCTGCTGCAATCAGGATCCTCAGAGCCTGCCTTAGCCCTGCTAGAATATTTTCTTTGTCTAATTGGTCTAATGTGTAGTGGATCCTCCCCTCACGCTTAACCACGCCCGAACTGCGGTCTCTCACCAATGCAAACAGGTTAGCTGTTCTTGCATACTTCTCTATCTTGTCCTTCATGTCAAGCCTTGAAATCCATGGAGACAATGTAGCAAATGAGGCCGGCCCTAGCACAGCAGTCTCTATAATCGCGCGTGCATTTGCGTCCTCAGAAACCACTTTGTGGATTGAAGTAATGATCCCTCCCTCGTATTTTTTTCCTTTGAACTCCGATTCGGATTGAGGAAAGTATCCCCAAGACATCAGAACAGGGTGGAGGTGGAGGTTCCGGCCAATATTCCGATTCACGAGTCCACTGGAGATCATTAGAGGAGGAGTCAAGAGAGACCCACATGCTGAAATTGTCACTTTTGCCTCGATTTCGAGCATCCTTATTATGTTCTTGCTCAAAGATGTTGCTTGCACCCCAAGGCATCGCTTTCTTCTACCTCCATCATTGTCCTTCTCGAGTATAAACTTCTCAGCTTTGCATCCAGTTAAAATCACCGCACCACATTCCACAGCATCGACTAGCCAAGTCGAATCAGTCCCCTTCTTGTCCCCTGTTGGACACCCATAATTGCAAAAACTACAGTAATGATCTGCTGATGAGTTCCTTGGAACTGATTCAACTTTCAATCCAAGATTTTCGCACCCTTTTCGCAGAATTCGATTTTGGAAATTTTCTTCGGTGCAACTCTCCGTGACACCGATCCTCTTACACACAATATCCATGGCAGATTGGTAATCCTCGCTTGCATAAAGTGGAATCTTATGATCCACAGACCACTCACGAAGAACATTATTTGGCGTTCTGATAGATGCAGACCAATTTACCGCAGAGCCTCCTCCAACTGTTGAACCGGCTAAAATCATTACCATCCCATCTACGGACGACATAATTCCACCAGATTCGTATAGCTCACTCATTGAAGGGCCCTCTAGAGAAGAGTAATCTTTCGGCACGTAGTAGTTCCCTTTCTCAAGAACGACCACTTTTTGGCCAGATTGAGCAAGAACTGCAGCTGCAACTCCTCCGCCACAACCCGAACCAACAATGACAACATCACATTTGATCCTGTGGATGTTGTTTCCTGCATCGTCCGCCACTTCGAGGCCTTTCTTCGTGAGAGATTGGACGAGGGTAGAATCGCTTTCATACACGGTTTCTATGATTCCCTCATCAAGAGGTCTCTCCTTTGGGATTTTAACCAATTTTTCTTTTTTGTCGAATTCAAATCCAATCGCTTTCCATGCTGGGTTTCTTGAGTTTTCATCAATCTGCAAACCAAGCAGCAAAAGAGGAACAAAAACTTCAATTTCTACTGGAAAAAGAGTGAAAGATGAAACAAGGACCAATATAATAGTTGAAAGTGTACGTCAACTAAAGAAGCAGAAGTGGAGTAACGAAGTGAGTATAAAAGTATGGAATCGGATCCCCTGAGCATAGGAACCGGAACCTGTTGAGCAGGCCATTTGGGTAATTGAAATTTGATTCAACAGCTACAAATAAGAGGCTTTTCTAAAAGTTATAATAATTATAACCGTTGGATCAAATTTCAATAGTCACCTGCTCAGCAAGCTCTGGTCCCATGCTCATGAGGGGATCCGGTTCCTTAAAGTATATAAGTTAACAATATTGTCCTTTTGCTTTGCCCTATCATTATTCAAAGTCACGAGGGATGAAAGCAACGTATAACATAAATTATCTAAGTTAAATTATTTATCAAAAAGAAACAATGCCATAAGATAAAGGTCAAAACTGACATGCCATACCGACACCGGCTACGACACTGGTATGCCAAACTACTAATGTCCGCGGGGAAGCTGGACATCGAAGCTAGAAGATGCTTCTAAGCCATGTGAAAGAAATTGGGCAAAAAATAATAAATTAATGGGAGAAAAGGTTCACTTTTTGTAGTGGAATGAAAAGTTTTAATCAAAAGACAATAACAGAGTCAAGACAAAAAAAAGAGATAATTGTATTATAAGTACCGAACTTTAGTTCCTACTTGAAGTTAAGAAAAAGTTAAGAATCATGGCTTTGCAGCTATCAAAATTGTACTTCAAGATAAATTACTCCTCTATTATGGTTTCACTATAAAACAAAACTCTACTTGAAAAATGGCGAACTAACAAAGGAAGGCTAGTTGATATAACGCTTTGGTTCCTTAACAATACTACTAAAGAACACTTTTTTTTAAATTTTTTTTTATCATCAATTAAAGAAACATAATAAAGCTAATTAGGAGTAAAATCACAAAATCACAAGTTGAAGAATGCAGAGTATCAAACAAAAAGCACACAAATAGAAGCTACAAAGTAAAGAAACTTCGGGATAGGCCTAGACCTCTCTTAGTCCTCAAGTGGCTCCGTCATTGACTAACACACATCATTGTTATTAATTCGAAATATTGTCACAGGATCGTATTCAGTATAAGTAAATCCTTTTCTATTGCGGTGCTAAATATTCAGATGGAAAATTACCCTGGAGAAGAAGGTGTAGAAGCAGAACATTTTGACCACCATAAACATCAATCTGATTGTGATGACAAGCTTTCCCCTTGACCATTTGTTGAGGACTTGTTCTCTTTTGTCCAATGACATTTCAGAGAATTTGTGAATGAATGGCCATTTCCAGTCAAAGCAAATTTTCCCACAAAGCAGAAATGTTCCTAATCTCAATGATAGCATCTTCAGAAATAGCCTCATTGCATCCACCCCTTCTGGTAGAACTCTCTTCACTATCAATTCTGCTACCTGTTTTACCAAATACTAAACCAATTAATTAAATAAAATACTTAGGCTATGTATTTCTAATTATAGAGGAAATCACGGTTTGATACATGTGCATAAATTTTTTTTTTTTTTTTTGTGACTTTAATGGGAAAATAATTGACTCCTTATCTTATCTTATCTTGTTTATGTTTTTGGTGAGTTATTTGTGCATGCATCAAACATTGATGAAAGCCAAACAATATTCTTTTAACGAGACTGAGTTATTTTTGCATACACGTCATACTCTAATTTAGCGATAAAAGAAAAAAAGAGTAAATTAAACCAAACCCCCTCAGGTTTGAAGTCTATTACAACTTCATACAACATTTTTAAAACGTTTCAATTTCATACATCTAGTACCATTTTATTTTAAAATAACACATTCATTAAATTTTCCATCTATTAGTCTGTTAAATGCTGACGTGGCTGACACACAGCAATTTTTTTTTACTTTTATACATTAATAATATTATAATATTTAACTCTATTAAAAAAAACAGAAGAAGAAGCAGTAGACAGAGACGAAGAAGAAGGAAGAAGGAAGAAGCAGAAGAAGAAGAAGATGACAGAGCTGCAGAAAAAGAGAAAGAATCAAAAGAAAGAGAAGAAGAAGAAGGAGAAGACAATGGCTACTAGATATATGAAATTGAAACGTTTTAAAAATACTGTATGAAGTTGTAATAGAACTCAAATCTGAGAGAGTATGGTGTAATTTATCCAAGAAAAAATGATTACTTACAAAACAATATTTATTGATCAACCTAAGAAAAGACCAAAAACATAACAAATTGAATATTTTACAAATAAAAAAGGAGATCAAAATTTTCCAATAAACTTTAACACAATACAGTGAAACAAGATATGGAACTGACCTCATCTGGGATGGGAGGCTGAGAGCCAGAAGCTGTGTAGTAGTTGGAGGAGGAGGAGGAGGAATGAAGGGCTTGGTGGTCATCTGGGATGTCCTCCAATGAGAGAGGAGGTATAAGAGCTTCACAGATAGCAGCCAGTGATTGCATTTGAGCTGAAGAGAAACCATGGCTGAATTTGCTTTCCCTCCTTCCTCCTCTCAACAATGGATGACAACTCTCTCTCTCCTCCATATCTCTCTCTTCTTTCTCTCCCTCTCTCTCAATAATAAGATTACTTTGGTATTGTTTTCAATGTTGTCCTCGTAGGAGCGTCTTTGCCTCTTTGGCCTCATCTATATATATATATATATATATACAAGGCCGGGGACGGATTCCCATTAAAAAAAAAATAGAATACGATCTCCACTGTTATATTGGTTTTAATGAAATTGTGTGGTTGAGATTAAAACACAAGCTACATAATCTCATTAAAATTAAATTCAACGGTGGGGAGTATGTCTTCTTTTTTTTTTTGAAAAATGAGGTTCCCTCTCCTTAAAGGCTCTGATATATATATATATATACATATATATATATATATATAATGTATATGTGTGTGTATATATATATATAGGGGTGTGTTATCCACACACCTAATTTTACATCTCACACACTCCTTGATAATTTTTATCTGTTAATTTTCTTCAATTCAGTCAATTCAACGGCTAAAAATTAAAAAAAATGTGAGAAGTAAAATAGAATCACACACACCGAGAGAGAGAGAGAGAGAGAGAGAGAGAGAGAGAGAGAGCCGTGTGGAAACAAACAAATAAGAATTTGTGACACTCTAGAACAAATTGGAAAGTACGTTTAAATCGAACACTCAAACTCATTCTAGAAATGAATAAAAAAACTCATCAAATAGTTAGGAATATTAATTGTAAAACAGAATGTTCGGTTACCATATTTAATGAGAGGCAATATCTCTCGAATTGAAAATAATTGATTGAGTAACCCCGATAAATCAGATGAATTGAAGAAGATCAACAGACAAAAATTAACAATGATGTATGAAAAGTAATTTGGGGTATGTGGATAGCACATTCTAAAGTGTAAACAACAACTCCTTAAAGAAAAAAGATATGTCATGAGTTCAATAATTTGTAAATTGTGAATTTGGTTGATCGTGGTCACGGAGTAGGAGGAATTCCCAACTAGCCTCCTCCGAACCCGAACAAAATGAATACCCGTATTTCACCACTTGTGGTCCATTTAAAAAAAAAAAATTGATTGAGTTGTTGAGCAATGATCAAATTCATTTTTTTGCATTTTACGGTGTGACAAGAATATTAATCTAAATTTTGTAACTAAATCGTATCTTATGTTAAATATTCAATATTTACGCAAAAAGTTTGACTCTCATCGTACCCTTCTCTTAAATTCGAGATAAGAATACTCTTGACAAGTTTTTCAAACATGCTAATTAGCATTGTTGAAGAATAAAGTGTTTAATTCTTCAGCCCCTTCTTATACAGTCTCTAGGACTTAGACCTACACAAGGCATTTCACAGTATTTTGAGTGAGTGTGATACATACATATAAGAATTTTACAATTTGTGTTTGATACCTATTACACCAGTGTGAGTATAATATTTTGATATCACACTCATGAGTTTAATATGTTAAAGTCATAAGTTCAATATATTGGTATCACACTTAAATTTTCCGACCCTCTATAAGAGTGATTCATATATGAGTTCAATATATTTATATTACGCTTACTTTTTTCGGCTTACTGTGAAAGGTTTGTGATATATAATTTCAAGATAAATTTTCTTTCCAAAAATAAGTTTACTATTGTTTTTTTCTTCCTAACCATCGGAATCGAAAGAAAACAAAAAATCATTTTCCAAACTTAAATCTGTGACGTTTAAAAAGTTAGGTCTCTGTCTCTCCCTCTCTCTCAACTGTCCATTCAATAGGACCATGTGTTGAGGATGCATTGCATAGTGCATCATGCGGACCACAATGTTTGGGGACCGCCGATCTGTGAAGGTGGTTAGCAATTTTGACTCCAGCTCTTGTTTGAGAGTATTGAGAGCCATTCACAACGAGAAAAATTAATAGTAGTCACTAGCATTAATTATTCATAATGAATTGAGTAAAAAACATGGCGCGACTAAAATGCATATCCGTGTCATTTTGCAAACCTCATTTTGGGAATTGGATTCCCTCCGAGGCAAACCATCGGGATCCTGCTGACCTACTAACATGGGCTATTGGATCAAAATTTAATAACTACAATTATTATAATTTTTAGAAGGATCATCTATTTGTAGCTGTTAGATCAAAATACAACGGCCTGTGTTATTGAGTTAAGAGGATCCCAAGAGTTTGCTTCGGAGGAAATCCAAGTCCCTCATTTTGTACTACTAACATCGACGACTACACCTAAAAAAGCTATCCGCTGCAAGTAAAATTAACAATAGTCGCTACATAGAGTTTGAATAAAAGGGAGGCTTGTCCATAACTAATGAGGTGGGTAAAAAGCATATCAATTACTTATGAATTATTATCCATTAATAAGTGTTTATCTACATGATTTTGTAGGTTCATTATAAAAAAATAACTTTTCTTCCAATTATCAAAATTAATTGATGTACTAATATTCAGAATAGGAAAACTAATAAAAAATATTTGAAAATTTTGAATTTTAATCAAAATGACAAAAAAATGTTATAAGTAAATAGTGGTAAGAGTGACTTTTTAGAATAATTTTTTTTTGTTAAAATAAACAATACCAGAAATATTTCGTTAAAACTTTTTATTCAGAACACATTTACAAGCACACTGCCAATTCCAGCCTTTTTCTATTTCTCTCCCATCAACTTCAAATTAAATACTAGTCATGGCGGCCCCATTATGTATATATGATTCTACCCGCATAAACCACCTCCATACTAACATCTACTATATCCGTAAAGATTTTTTTTTTCTTTTCATCGAAGATAATTTCCATTAATTAAAAATTAGTAGAATAAATAAAAAGCTCAAAGGTAAGCCAAATACAAGCACATCCAAAAGTAAATACCAAGTCCAAAAATAGCAAGCCCACAACAACAAAGATCCTAGATCTAGAAGAATGCAGACTCCACCACGCCAACTACGCCACAATCGCCGATCCGTCACCACCACCAAGAGAAAGAACCCACGAACAAATTGGATGAATGGAAAATGAGAGTGAGTGAGCCACTTGTGAAAAAAGCGCTCCTATAATTCTACCAAACAGTGCTAAACGCACTTTAACAAACACCAAAGTGCACCACCGAAGAGAGATGCACGATGGCCGAGTAGCAGAGATCGGCGTTGGAGGATTGACGATGAAGAGAAACATCGAGGGTAAAAAGGAATATAAAAGTCCATATTTGAGACAAAACTCAAGGAAGCTAGATATTAAAGGCCCAAATAAAAGGGTAAGCAAAGAGACGGATGAATGAGGGGTCAGAAGGAAAGAGAGGAAGCAATTGTAGAGGAAGGTGGTGGAAGAGGAAGGATGTAAAGAGGAAGGAGGGCTAGGAATCTTGAGAGGGTGGAAGGCAGGCTAGCCGCTGACCCCAAGCCGGAACCAGGGCCGGACAGCCAGGAGGCTGGCTTGCAGAAATTGGGATTTTTGGGAGAGAGGAGAAGGGCACGGGGCGAGAGAGCGAGAGAGAGAGAGAGAGAGAGAGAGAGAGAGAGAGAGAGAGAGAGAGAGAGAGAGAGAGAAGAAAGGAAAGAAAAAAGCGCTACACGTGCTATAGGCGCCCGTCTAGGCAAGCCTCTCTAGGCGCCCGTTTAAGTCGCGACTCTCACTTAAACAGAAAATAGGCAACTTCTATTTTTACATTTTATTTCTTCAAGAAATTGAAAGGAGCTTCTTGGATGCATGGATGCACACTCATTATATGCTTGTTCTACACGTTTTGCAATATGTTATAGTACTTTATTATTTTGTATATCGTTTTATTTTTCATTTTATGTATCCCAATACAATTATGTAGACATTTATTTATATGTTATATAATAAATTAAGTTAAAATATATAAAAATACTGTCATAGGCCCCCGCATAGGCTCTAACCCTTTGCTCACCGTCTGACTAGCACCTGACATCTTGTAAAACCTTGCATGTAGGTGTCGGTATGCAATAGATACGACTACATCCATCTCAGTTATATGATTGGTTGAGTTTATTGTGTTTGATCTTAATTAATAAAGATTGTTCTAAAGTATAAATAGTTGTGCCTCTCTTACATAAGAACGGAGCTTGGCTGCTGAAAAATCAGCAGCTTATACTGCTAGTGAATCACTAGTGGACATGTATTCAAGTAATTGATTTTTAATCACAACTTGGACATGTGTCCACCCGTGATTCGTTAGCAGTAGGTGCTGCTGCTGATTTTTTCAGCAGCCAAACTTTCTCCCTTACCTAATATAATTAAGATCATTTTGTTCAGCCAATAGGGAAAAGACTATGTTCTTTTATCGTATCAAAGCATGTTGTCTTATGCAAATGGCCATACATGTTTCACATCATTCATTTTGTGTTACAACATGTTAGGCTTGAAAATTCGTCACACATAAGAAGGAATTGAGAGTATAAATCACAAATCGAAAGAGACCTTGCATGTACTTATAATAAGTGGACTAGTCCTCATAGTGAAGCCTCAACTTCCTTTAATAAACACTTTTTCAGAAGGTGCTTCTAGAATTTTTTTTTTATTTATTTTTTGCCAAACACACAATTAAAAGCGTTCTTTGTTGTCGAAAAACACTTAATAGCTCCTCCAAAATATCCCAAACAAACCCAAAACCTCAGTGTTGGGAGGAAAAATGGACTTGTAGTGCCACAATTATTAGACCCACCAAGTAAATGACAATAAAACAAGCCTGGCTGCTGTGCCTCAACCCAACCCTAAACCATTATTTTTTTTTCTTCTAAAATTTTACTATTATTAGAGAGAGTGAGAAGAGTTCAAAACTATTACATTAGGAGAAGATAAGTTTCAAACCAGAAGCGCACATAGATAGACATTCAACACTATATCCACTAAGATATTGGACACATGCATAAAGCCCTAAACCCTAGCCGCTTTTCGTTAAACCAGATCTTGTCAGGAGTTGTTGTCATACTCTTGTTTGAGTTATAACACTTGTACCTCCTCTCTTGTAGTTTAATCTTTGTCCTACACGGATTCATAAAGTAGCATTATAAATATCAATGACCTGCAGACTCTCTCCATTCACAGAGTTATTGTTTTCGGCTACATTCTCTGCAGTCTAATCAATTAACAAGATGAGGTTCAGATCCTACGACATACTGGTCAAGAAAACGTCCGACAAGGAAATCATTATGTTCAAATTAAAGAGTTCAGATACTATCAAGCATCTCAAGGCCATGATCCAGTGCATGGAAGGCGTGCCGGCTGAGCGACAAACCCTAGTTTACAGTGGCAAAGTGCTGGATCGTGACAACGAAACCCTAGCAGCGTGCAATGTTGAAAGTTGGTCTACTGTTCATGCAATCTTTTGTTCCGAGAAAATCAATCCCAAAGTTGATGGTGTGAGTATCCATGTCATGGTGCCGGGCTGGGGACCGGTTTTGGTGGACGTAAAACTGTGGTTTACTGGCCGGGAAATTAAGGCGGTGACAGAGAGCGTGGTAGGGTTTGGTTTGGACGATTACATGGTGAGCCAAGGTGAGGAGTTTGTAGAGGATTGCATGAGGATTAGTGAGTGCGATGTCAATACGTACCTTCCTTTTACGTTGTTGTCAGTAGGGAATAGATTTCCGATTATCGCCCGTGGATGCGGTTGGGAAGAATCGATTTCGGTGAGTGAATCGGATACCGTTCGTGATTTGAAGAAGATTGCTGGAAAGTTTGCCGAAGTGCAACTTGACAAACTATGGCTTTTTCACGGTGACCATACGGTTTATCTTGATGATGATGAGAAAACCCTAAGGTTTTACCATGTGAACAAGAGATCAACGATTTGGGTGTTCGGTTCCTCTTCGAAACTGTCCATCAAGATGCCGCAGGTTGGAGAAACGATCGCGCTTAGCGTCTACAAGGTCAGTACCATAATGGACATCAAGCAATATATTTGTGAGAAGATGGGGATCCCATGTAAAAGTCAGAAACTTATTTACAAGGGGAAGTTGCTTGATGAGGCCGAGTGCCTGAAAACCTACAACATGGAAAGGAATTGTGTTGTTTATGCAGTTTTTCGGTGTGGCGATCAGGCTGCAGGAGTTGAAGAAACCGAAGAAATAAGCTTAACTTTTCAGAAGACACAGAGCAACTCAAAAGAATATCTGGTGAAGCACTCCCTTTTCCGAGAACTGGAAAGAAAACCAGACCCCAAACCAGAGTATGATGAGGATTCATTTGAAATCAAGTTAAGTTCTTCGCATACAGTTTTTGATGTCAAGGTAATAGTTGAGAGCATGCTAGGCATCCCAATTTGTGACCAACAACCCTACTGTTACGATGAAATGCTAAAAGATTGGGAAGGTATAACGGATTGCAACGTTACAAATTGGTACTTTTCGAGCTCTCCATTGACAATCTACGTCCGAACACCCGATGTTACCGCACTGGGAATTCCAGCTAAGAGTTTGGACATCATTGATGATGTTTGGATTCCCCCACCAATGATTGAAGACATTAACGGGCAGCCATGTCTCTTCCTTGATGGCACTCGCCTCATGGGCGCGAAAACGCTAGCTCAGTATGGCATACAGTCAGGTGCTGATTTATTGTTAGACTGTTTGGTGCAGATCAATGTGACGGGGCCAGACGGTACAATCACAAAGGTGGATGTGAACCCTTCTTACATAATCAAGGCAGTGAAAGAGAAGATTGAAGAAATATGTGGCATCCCATACGGGTTACAAAGCCTCACTTACGGTGATGAGGAACTTGACGACAACATGACTATAGGGCAGTATGAGGTGCTCTTCGGCAGTCTATGGGCGCTAAGATGGAAGTTCTCTCGTAGCTGTTGGTCGTTCTTTTGGCCTTCATACAAAGCACTGCACTGCTGACTAGCTTATCTTCGTGAGCACGTCCGCGATGAGTCGCAGGAACTCGAGAAGCCATGATTTTCTCTAGCTTATTTCATTCAATGTCTTTTGTTTTAGGTTTTCTATCTCCCCTCCCCAGTATCTCAATTAACCTTTCAGTTTATGCTGGATATTGCCGGTGGTAAATTTATCTACTGAATGCCAATAACTAATTTTTCTACTGAATGTTCTTGACATCTTGTTGGTAAATCTTACAGCTGAATGTTAATTAGGATTAAATCATAGTGCAATCACATGAAGAAAAAAATTATTATGTTCACCAAATCGTCCGAAAAATTTCTTTCATTTTGTGTTTGATTTTCGGTGTATGTGTGTTTTATGCTTTAAGAACTTAAGCATGAAAGAGATACAGCCTCATTATCACTTATCAGTCATGAGGAAGCGGATCTGCTGTCGCAAGTAGAGAACCTGCAACGGGCATTCAACCCATGAGTTATCAAATCTAATCTGTGCTTCTTAGTGTGCGTGTTGTAAAATAATTAGGTTAAAAGGACTCCATGCTGCTCCCTAAAAGAGTACTTTTGGGCAAAATTAAGTCTTGGGTGCTGAACTGATCAAACAATGGAGAAAAATAAGACTGGTAATGAATAGTCGAGGCTCCGAAGATATAGAATTTACCTCCTCTTGAAGCAAAGTTGGTAGACAATCGGTTGATATGAGACAATTGATTTCTGCCAGTAGCCTTTCTTCTCTAAGGCCAGACCATGTTTGTTGAGGCAGAGCCAATAGAAGTACTGTTAGAACATCACCCGTAGATGGATGCATCCCTATGCAGCTACCTTGAAAATAAGAACACAAGCTGCTTGGTTCGGTTTGACATGAGGGAACCAGCATCTCAACTGCTTGTTCACCGCCATTTATTGTTACAGTCCCCGACACCACTGTTACCGGCTTTTCACCATTGCATTTCAAGAGTTTCACGTCAGTTTGCCTACAGCACGGTCGATCAAATGAACTGACACTCCCAGAAAATACTTGTCCTCCTTGGCAGCAAGCATTGGCAGCAATTTCAGGCAATGTATCTTTACCACCTTGTGATATGTCTTTACAGATTGATTTAGAAGCCAACCATTCGCTTACGTGTCTGAAGAGTTCTGTTTCTCTTACTTGTTTTAATACCTCTTCCTGAAATGCCAATTAGAACCTCAAAATCACAAATCCCCATCTATGTATTTCTTTTCATTTCAAGTATAAGAAGAAATGGACAGGTATAGCTTAGAATGTCATCAATCTAACACTCTCTTTTGCTTTTCTGGAAAAAAAAAGAAAAAGAAAAGACGGGAACAGAAGCAGAAAACCAGAATGCATGCATGAAAACATGAATAAAGAAGGGGCTACAACAAACCTTGACAGCGAGCCTTCCTTTTTCCTCTTTGTCTAATCTCAGATTCCCATCCTCTTGTCTCCGAACTTCGGCAACCCATTTAATGAACTCTCTCAAGTCAGCAGGTGGTGATTTGAAGACAACAGAGATTACATTCTGAACATCTTTTATATCTTCCGACTTCAACAAGAGAGGAACATCTTCTGTTAAGTAATTCGCAATACTACTCCAACCTTCATGTCTGCAACTCTGGGAACAATTCACAGTCACAATAAGATCTAATGTTTTATGGCAAGTGGAAATAGAATAATAAACCAAAAATGTGTAACCACAAAGGATAAACAAATGTCTATCGTGGAAAAAGTTAGCAATAGCAATGTATATAGAAACAAACAGTGTGGATTTTGTATTCATCCGATTTTAATCATATCTAAGTTCATCTGAAGGTCTCTTTGCATTCATCCGAGTTTAGTCATATCTAAGTTTTTCCACAAGGATACCAGTGTAATTCTGAAATTTTCACATGAAATATCACAGGAATACATAAAACAGATCGGCCTACAAGAGCAATACCACAGTGTAGAGAATAGACGGGCTTCTGTTAAGCCTTGAAATGATCATGTACCTGAAAGAGTCAAATTTTAGAATGTAAACGGTTTGCAAGTGAAGTAATCAATAGGAAAACGATAAGGTCCCCACTGTAGAATTTAATACAAAAAACTACAGCCTATGAGTCTATGACCCATATGAATTAACAACTACGAATTAAAGGAAGATATTATACAAAGACAAAAAGTGAGCAAGAAATGCTACTGCAGTTTGAAAAACAAAAGTCTATGATTATAAAGACCTGAACCCTTTTAACCCCGACAATTTAATATATGGAACTTTAAAAGTGAAGGGCATACCCCCGACAATGTCCAGTTGCTTCATCAATAGTATTCATTCCCTCCCAAAGTAGCGAAAGGGGAACCCAATGAGGAGGATATTTGAATCGAGCAACATCCAAAATGAGAAGCATATCTGTTCCGACGTGATAGCCACCAATCGGTGAAAAATGACCACTTCCAGTCTGTAACCAGATAGATCAGTGCTAATATGTCACTAATGATCACAAATACAACTCAATGATACAAGATAAAAAAAACTAACTCAATTTCCTAGATATGCAAAGACAAAACTCCAATGTGGAGACAACTATGTGGTAGAAAGGACCAATCTCACAAAACCTGGCTAAATGCAGCTCTGTGGTAAGATGTGATGACATGACAATCCTCTGAAGAAGTACATGTTATGACATGTTTACGAAATTCATCCACCGAACTTTCATCTGTTCGTAATGCCTTGACTTCAGCTCCGTTGCAATGTGCCAAGCATGCAACTTTCCCGAATGTGATGCCTTTGGCTTTGACCTTTGCCAAAGGCTCACAGCAATCCAGCATTGAGTCATCAAACCACCTCCATGGGCCTAAGCTCACAAAAAGTCACAGGCCATCATCAGGCAAATAAACAAAAGACTCGTTGGGACTGCTTATGTAGGTAGCACTTTTGCCGTGCTTTTATCATAAACATGTCAAAAAATTTATTGTAAATCCACGTGCTTCTATGAAAAGCACTTGAAAACTTTAAAGTGTTTCATGAAGCACCTGCTAGTTCAACGACCAATAATTGGTTTTAAGTTTTTATGCCAAACTTAGTCAGACACGTTTTTTACTGTCAAAAAGTACTTTTAGCTATTAAAGAAGCAGTCTCAAACAAGCCCGAAGTATAGGCCTTTATAATCCAAAGGGCATTTGGAGCACCAGAATTGAACAAAACCCTAAACCCAAATCCTAATTTAGCTCTAAAATCAAAAAGTACATTAGGGAAATTGGCAAATTGAGAAAAGCAATCACCCTTCCATTTTCTTCCGGGATCAATGGCGAGGGCGTTGAGGACAACGGCGAGGGTGGCCAGCCCGCAATACGCAGGCTCCGACTGCGTTTGGTAGTAAGAGATCAGCTTGAAAAACCCCTCCATGGTTCCATTTCCAAGCGCTTCGGTAAATAGCTTCTGTAAAATGATAAAATTAAAATTCACATTCACATACCCAAATGCAATTCATTCCGTTCTAGAGAGAGAGAGAGAGGGAGAGAACCTTTCCTTCTGGGGAAGCAAATTCGATTGCAGGAGGAGAGGGAAGCTCCCGGCGGTAGAGACCGACCACCGCCATTAATCTCGAGGTGGGAATTCGATTCAGAAACAGGATTCGAATACGAAAGCGAGAGTGAGTGGGATTTGGAGAGTGAGATTATTCTCGAGGAAAAGTGCATTACTTCAGCTTTTGGGCTTTCAGCAAGCAAATAATATTCCGTCCTTTTTTATTTTATTAAATTTTGAAAACGCCGTTGTAATCCGTTGACCTTTAATTTGTGGCGGGTGACCAATCCCCTCTCTCAGCCCCTCTTTACCTTTTTGAATTCAAAAACTCTAGACTCTTCCAAGGACGTATAGCAAATTTTGTGCTTTTTGGCGGTGCAGACCGACGTGCCGTCGCGTTGGTGATCGCTCCAATGTTTTCAAAACATTTCGTGAAATCAGTTTTTATCATATATTATTTATATTATTTAGTTTTTTATGAATGAAAAATAAGAGTAATGTGTCATAGTTGAATTTAAATTCATGAGTTGTATCTGTTCGTTGAAACTTTAGGCAACAGTCATAATGTTTCAAAAAGGGTGCCTTGAGTTCTATATAAACTCAAGCATCCCACTTGTCTAATAGAATTAAAAAAATAGAGAAGATTTTCTCAATGTCTTTGTAGAAATTCGAGTCGTATCTTAAGAGTACGGAATATATAAAGTTTGCCAGAGTCTGATGATTGAAGTGTTCTGACTTCGGATTATAGATGATTGAATCTTGGGATACAGACGCCTACCGAACTACAAGTATAGGGGCGAAATTCTGTCTTTAGGACATTACATTTATGCAAGCCTCAATCTCCAAGTTTATCAGTTTTTCTAACTCTCTCTAGTTGTTTATATTAATCTCATATATAATTGATGTCGTAAATTTCTTTATGATTATTATCATTGAAATTATATTATTATTTTTTATATTTTCTAATATTACTCCAACAACGATGAACGGCTGAGATGTGGGGATTCCTAAGATCCCCACATAATGGATCCAGAAGGGATCCTTTTCCCTTTTTTTATGTACAAATACTAAACGGAGAATTCGATACCAAATTATTTTGAATCGAATACTCTTAACTATGGTCATCTTATAATATCTGAGTAGTAAAAAAAACTCGCATTATTACAGTTGTGAGTCTTGTGACCATATCATCGATCCAAATAGTCATGACACATGACGATTGAAATGAGATTTGGTATTTTTAAGCCACCAAATTATCGGTTTTCATTTCAATTGTGATCATAACCAACCTATGTTAAGGATACGATAGAAATGAAAAATAAAAAGATTTTAGCATAAAGATCCTCATTGGTACACAAATCAATTATCAGACTCACATTTGCTTTTAGCATTTGAATTAATCAAATAAGAATAATTTAAAAAATAAACAGGAACGTGCATAAACAAAATATGTGCGAAGTGTTGTAGGCCTATTTGATTGAGCACTCTAGGGATTAGAGAGAGAGGGGGCCGACTATGGTTATAGAGAAAATAGATTGATTTAATTATAAGGTGTGGTTGATTTACCCCATTGTGCCTTTATTTATAATAGTAGGATAGGCAAAAACCTTTTCCTTTAGGATTACAACATTTAATATGTAATCTACTCCTAATAGGAATATAAGATACATTCACATATCTACTAGGATTTACACAATCACATTCCTATTCTAAATATGATTGTAACACTCCCCCTTGAGTGTGTAAATACTCAACGCACCATCGCATCAGATCTTTAACAGATAAGGTAGAATAGTTGATGAAATCATTAGCACAACGGGTGATCGCGAGTCTCAAACTTAAGGAAGTATGCATTTGTAATAAAACTCACAAAATCTCGCTATGGTAAAACCCAAGGCATGATAAAAATCCATAGACTAAGAAGAAAAGTGAGAAGTATGCATAATGTCTAAAACAAACGTCAAACAGAACGAAAGTAGTGAACTCAACGGAGTATAATCATCCCAGGATTGGTGCCTCATCAAAACCTCGTTAGGTAGCAAAAACTCAGTGGGAAAAATGCTCCTAATAGTAGGAAAAAGAGTACATTAAGATCATGTGAGTATACTTCTAGATACTCCCCCTGAGTTAGACATAACTTTTAAATAAGAGAACTACAAGCGATTCAACTCAAATAATTTACGCATATTGATTCCTTGGACAAGCTTCTTAAAAGTAGACTTGGGCAATGACTTGGTGAAGAAATCGGCCATGTTGTCCTGGGAATGGATTTACTTGACTTCAATGTTCTGATGCTGCTGCTGGTGTGAGTAAAAGAACATCGGCGCTATGTGCTTGGTGTTGTCTCCCTTGATGTATCTCTTCTTCAACTGCTCGATACACGCTGCATTGTCTTCAAAGATCGTCGTAGGAAGGTCAACGACTAATGTAAGACCACTAGTACTTCGGATATGTTCCATAACTTCTCTCAGCCAAAAGCATTCACGCATTGCTTCATGTAAGGCGAGAATCTCAGCATGGTTCGACGAAGTTGCAACTAGTGTTTGCTTGGTAGACCTCCAAGATATAGTGGTGTCTCCAACAGTAAAGACATAACTCGTTTGAGAACGTGCCTTATGTGGGTCAGACAGATATCCAGCATCTGCATAACCAACAAGGCGAGAATCAATCCTAGGAACATAAATGGCGGTAACACTCGGAGATTCATGGATATAGAACAAGCCCAAATCCGGTGTACCCTTGAGGTAGCAGAAAATGTCTTTAACATTACTCTAGTGCATGCGCATGGGTGCATTGCTGTATCTTGCCAAAAGATTAACAGCAAAAGAGATGTCGGGTCTAGTGCATTGAGCCAAGTACAATAAAGCCTCAATTGCACTCAGGTAAGGAACTTCAGGTTCTAAAATCTTTTCCTCATACTCTTTTGGACGGAAGGGATCTCGTTTAGCATTTAGAATCCAAACGACCATTGGTGTACTCCCTCAAAGGCTTCGTTTTATCCTCATTAAAATGACGCAACATCTTTTGGGTGTAGTTCGATTGATGTACTAGGATTCCATCTGAACAATGCTTGATCTCTAGGCTGAGACAGTATCGAGTTTTTCCAAAATCCTTCATCTCAAATTCCGATTTCAAGTGTGAAGCAATTTCCTCAAGCTTTGCGGGAGTCCCGATGAGGTTCATGTTGTTGACATAAACCGCAACAATTACAAATCCGGAATGTGACTTCTTTATGAACACACATGGGCATAGTTCGTTGTTCACATAACCCTAACTTGTCAAATATTCACTCAGATGGTTTTACCACACCCGCCCGGATTGCTTCAATCCGTAGAGTGACCTCTTCAACCTAATTGAGAGTGTGTTTCGTGGTTTAGAACTATTTGAACCATTCAATAGAAGTCCTTCTAGAACTTTCATGTATATTTCTGTATCTAGATCCTTATAGAGATATGCGGTTACCACGTCCATAAGCTGCATATTCAGTTTTCCAGAAACTACCAAACTAATAAGGTAGCAGAACGTTATAACGTCTATTACGGGGGAATACGTCTCCTCGTAATCAATCTTAGGGAGCTGAGATAAGCTTTGTGCTATGAGGCGTGCTTTGTATCGCACTATTTCATTATTCTCATTACGCATTTTCACGAAAACCCACTTGTAGCCAACGGGTTTCACGCGTGGTGGTGTAGGAATAATAGGTCCAAACACTTTACGTTTCATGAGCGAATTGAATTCGTCCTAGATTGCTTATTTCCAGTTTGACCAATCGATTATACGTCAGCATTCATCGATGGAACGTGGTTCAATGTCATCGCGAAACATAATGTCCGTAGCTACTAAGTACGAAAATGCATCGTTGACGATCATCTCATTCCTATTCCAAACCTCATCCAATACTACGTAGTGGACCGAAATCTCGCGATTCTCGAGAAGCTGGCATGTTTCGTCTGAAGCATCACCGTAATCTAGAATAACCTTATGCATTAGAACGGATGAGTGAGCGATGGTCGAATTCAAACTAGGGTCACTAGTTCGACACACTTCAGTTTCAGACTGAGCAGTGCGGGGATCTAAATGAGACATAGTGGGAGCATACCACGATAATTCGTGGCGTTCTACGGGAGCGTTAGCATGTTTATCTCCTCCTAACGACGGGAAGATTGTCTCATCAAAGTGACAATCCGTAAAACGTGTGATAAAGAGATCTTCTGTCAAGGGTTCTAAGTAGCGAACAATTGATGGCGAATCATAATCGACATAGATTCCCATTTTCTCTGAGGACCCATTTTGGTACGTATCAGCAGCACTATTAGCACATAATGGCGCACCCAAACACCCGTAAATGCGAGACATCAAACTCGTTTCCAGTGACCAACTGTAACGGTGAATGTGGTTGAGTAGTAGTGGGCCTTAGGCTGATCAACATAACTGCGTGCAATATTGCATAGCCCAGGCAGATACCGGTAGTTTGGTTTTCATAACCAAAGTCCGAGCTATCAATTGAATGTGCTTTATGAAAGCTTCTGCCAGGCCGTTTTGGGTGTGAACATGGGGCAAGATGTTCCATATCAATCCCTACTGATATGCAATAATCGTCAAAAGTTTGTGACGTAAACTCTCTAGCGTTATCCAGTTGAATTGACTTAATTGGATAATTAGGGCCGTGAGCCCTTGGCTTAATAATTTGAGCTAGGAGTTTAGCAAACGTGGCGTTGCGTGTAGACAATAAGCAAACATGTGACCATCATGTCGATGCATCAACCAACACCATAAAGTATTTAAATGGGCAAGTTGGTTGGATAGATCCATAAATGTCCCCTTGAATCATCTGAAGAAATTTAGGGGGTTATGAATAATCTTTGAATTTAAATGGGCAGGTTGGTTGGATAGGTCCACAATTGTCCCATTGAATCATCTGAAGAAATTTATGGGGGGTCATGAATAATCTTTGTATGTGAAGGTTGAGTATTCAACTTTCCTAAAGAACACACTTTGCATGGCGAGAGTCCAACATAGGGATGTAACTTATGCCCATGTGATGATTTGAGGATACGACACATCATGTCATGTCCAGGATGTCCCAAACGGTCATGCCAAAGCAACAAAGTGTCCTGGAACTCGGGCATAGGGCCGACCACACTGTGGGCTTCTATGCCGCGAATGGTTGTGATGTACAACCTACTTGGCAAACGTTCCAACTTCTTGTGAATACGCTTCTGGCCATATTTGTATGAAGTGATACAAAGGAATTCAAAACTATGATCTTTAGTGGTTTCAATATGATATTGATTATCTCGAATATCTCTAAAACTTAGCAACGTTCTTCCGAAACGTGGAGAATATAGTGCCTCATTAATGGTCAAGATAGTACAATTGGACAACATGATACGTGTTTTTCCGTATCCTTCAATCAGGGTGTATTGGCCTAAGAGAGTTGTCAAATGAGCTTTATTGGGTATTAAGTTAGTAAAATAATGTCGTTCACCCAAGATGGTATGTGTGGTTGCACTATCTGTCAGACAACTAACTTCCCCACTAGACATACCAAGAAATAAATTGATTAAATTGGTCAGATGTATAAATATAAGTCCATTCATTCAATTAAGAAATTCGAGAAAATAATATCCATTCAAGTAACAATCCAGATTTCAAAACAAAGCAAAACCAAACAAATTATTCCAAATACTTAGAAAAATTGTTCAAAATTAAACCATAAACCTAGAAAATAGGGGGTAGGGGCCGGCTACTAGGGGTAAACCGTGACATCCCACATCGCCCAGGGGAGTGATCCTTAAATGTATATTCCCATCCCTACTTAGCACGAGACCTTTTGGGAGCTCACTGGCTTCGGGTTTCGTAGGAACTTCGAAGTTAAGCGAGAAGGGGGCTAGAGCACTCCCATGATAGGTGACCCACTGGGAAATTGCTCGTGAGTTCCCAGAAACAAAACTGTGAGGGCGTGGTCGAGGCCCAAATCGGACAATATCGTGCTACGGTGGCGGAGCGGGCCCAGAAAGTTGTCTCACCTGGGCCGAGATGTCACATAAACACCCTAAAAAACATGCCTAATTTATTCATCGATAGGAGTTGATGCCTCCTGAAAATCTGATATCTCCATTGATGTAGTTGCATATTCTGGATGATCCACAACTGCAAAGTTAGACTCACGACGAGAATGATACTTGGTAATAGCCTCAGGGGAAGCTCGGCATACGTGTGACCAATGATCCTTTGATCCACAGTGGTAGCACATGCCCAATTTAATAGAAGCAGGCCGAACAAGAGCTTTGCCCTTATTCTTGAAGTTTGGGACCTTAGGGGCGAGTGGTGGACACTACTGGGCGCAATTCTTCCCTTAGGTGTGGCATTCTGTTGACCTTGGGCCCATGGTAGGGCTTGTTGCCCATTGCCACGGTCATGATGATTCTTTCGTCGTTTATGGCTGCTAAAATGAGTCGCATGCGTTTCAAATGCGGCGTTCGAGCCAGTCGATCGAGCTTGATGATTATTCATCAAAAGCTGATTTTGCTTTTCAGCGAGAAGTAAAACAGAGATCAAATTTGAAAACTTGGTGAACAAAGATCAAATCTGAAAACTTGGTGAATTTTTTTGCCATATATTGTTGTTGCAGGACAATATTGGTGGCATGGAAGGTAAAATAGGTCTTCTCCAAGAGATCTGATTTGGTTAGTTCCACTTTGCAGAATTTCAACAATGAACGGATTCTACAAACTTCAGAGTTGTATTCATTCATGGACTTAAAGTCCTGGAAGCTAAGAGCTGTCAGTCGTGTCTTGTTTCAGGAAAGTATATATCTTTCTGGTGATCGAAACGGTCGACCAGAGCAAGCCAGAAGGTGCGTGGGTCCTCCTCAACAAGGTACTCGATTTGCAATGCATCATAGATGTGTCTTCAAATGAAGATCATTGCATTGTCCTTTTGAGCTTTGTCAACAGGTGCCTCGATGATGGCTCTAATGCCCTTTGCAATTGGATGGACCTTCATGTCTTGAACCCTCTTCAGATAGTTTCTTCCAAAGACTTCTAGAGCGGCGAAATCGAGCTTGTTCAAGTTCAACATGTCCCTAAAACGGAGGGAGAAAAACATGATTTAGTCATATGGTAAACCATAGACATATATCATAGAACATACAGGTTCTATAGACATGTATTGGTTTAATTTATGCATGAAAACTACAGGTTTCATGTGGTATGTTTTGAATGAAAACTTCGGGTTTCAAATGCACTAAATTTGAAACTATAGGTTCAATTTAGTTTTATGAACAATTAGTTCATAATGAGAGGTTTCTGCAAGAAACACAGAATGCAATATACAAATTTACATATAGTGGATTTGAGGTTCTTCGGGAACTTAAGTGTGAGAGCTTCGTTACTACGAAAGTATGTCACGGTTCAGAGTATAAAAATAAATCATTGAATCGTTAATGTCCAAAAGTGATCTTCGGGTCAATAATTTTGGATTCATTATCAGATTAATGAACTGCAAGTCATTTTTAATTAATTCAATAAATCGGGCCATACAAGGTCGATTGTAAAAGCAAAATAATATTAATACATGTTAATTTATTTAGAATGCTAAAATAATAGCATGTGTGTTAAAAAAAAATGCCCCAAAAATATTTGGGCTCGGGTTGGGTGCCTAGAGTAGAAGGCAAGGCCCAAAAGGGCCTCGAGAGTGGATTGCAGGCCACGAGTAGCGAGAGAAACCCCAACCGCAGCTGGGTTTCATTATGGGCCTAAGGGGAGAGCACGAGCAGGTCCAGCGCAGTGCTGGCCTGTGGGTTTTGGGCACAGGAATGCAGAGCCTAACCACAAAGAAAAGGGCTAGTTGCATGTGTGCTGATCGCAGGGACCAAGCCCAGCCTTGTGGGCTGGCGTGGAGGACAAGGGTTGTGGAAGAAAACCCAGCCAACTGGGCTGGATTGGATGGAGGCTGCGGGCCTGGGCTGCATGGAACCTAAGTCGAGGCTTAGTTTGGTCCGAGAGGGAGCAGCGAGCCACAAGACAAGGTGCAAACGGGCTTAGGGCTACAGGCCTAACAAATTAACCCCAGGTTGAGGCCTGGTGATGACGTGCACAGTGGTGGTGCGATGGTGTGCCGCACAATGTCCAATTCCCTTTTTTTTTCTTTTCAAAATCCTCAAGGGTTTAGGAAAACCCTAAATATGCTTCTAATTTAATTTGATACTTTGACTCACATATTCCACATAACAATTTAATAGGTAATCTACTCCTAGGAATATAAGATACATTCTCATATCTAAAAGGATTTACATAATCACAATCCTATTCTAAATATGACTGCAACACGAAGATAATTTTCCCTCGCATATCGCCACTATATTTAATATTTATATGAGCCCTACAACTACAAAGCACGTATAGCTTCAATTGAATTTGTAACCCAATTCATCTTTGCACCTCAATTCTCAACAATTCTGTGAGAGTATAGAGTCAGACCAAACTCACACAGGAAAATTGAGTGGCATTACATTAAATTCAACCAAAAACCAGTGATAAAGAATTTTGATCGTAAAATACTGTGCAAGCATCCTAACATCGGTATTTCACTTGGCACGCAACTCAGTCAGCAGCTTCATCTGAGGGAAACAACCGGCTCTTCGCCATGACTCTTCATGATCATTCAGTTCTGTAATACATATAGCTTTATGCACTGCCTCTATTTGTCTGTAAAACTTGATGAGTACATCCGAAATGGGTTAATGATGCATTTTTTGCTTGATGCAGTTGGCGATAATAGGAAAATCAGAGTAAACGTGAGAGAAGTCTAAGAAAGAGGAGACCCAAGATCTTCGTCTACCCTATCCTCTTGGCATTTCTTGAGGAGGTGGAGCTGGCGTCGCAAGTGCAAAACCTGTGCCAAGCCAGTAGGTAATGTTATAGAATCTTGGAAATAAAAGTCGGGCACAGATTCGATTTATCTGATCAAAGACACAAATTAACTGGAAAAATTAGCTGAAAACTACAAAATATTTAAAGTCACCTCTTCTTGAAGCAAAGTAGGAAGATTTACGGTGGAAACAAGGTTAGATATTTCTTTTGAAAGCTTCATGTCTTTGATCCCAGACCATGTCCCTGGGGGCAAGGCCAGTAGAAGTGCTGTTAGAATGTCATTGCTAGCTGGATGCATCCCAATTGCACAAGAACATCCTGAATTTGTTTTTGACGAAGGAACAAGCATGTCCATCCTCTCCTCAGTTCCACCATTTACCACTGTCCCACTCACAACCGTGACTGGCTTGTCGCCATTAGCCCTGAAGCATTTCACACATGTTTCCTGACAGCAATACACCCCCGAGAAGGCAGAGTTCCCCGACAAAATTTGTGCGCCTTGGCAGCAAACACTTGCAGCAATGTTGGGCAAGTTTTCTTCATGACCAGCATATAAGTTTCCACAGCATGAATGTGCTGAAGATAATAATTCTGCCACGTGTTTAAAGAGGCCAGTGTCCTGGACTTGTCTCAGTACCTCCTCCTGCAAATAAAAACTTGGGTATTGAGATTAAAACTAGAAAATAGTTTGGGGTTCTTAAAAGTATAAAGATCAGACGATTTTATGCAGGAAAAGGGAAAACAAAGAAACTGAAAATAAGTAAATGTTAAGCTCTAGAAGACAGATCACCTTGACAGCAAGCCTAGCTTTTTCCTCTGGGCTTAAGCTTTGGCCACCATCCTCTCGTCTCCGAACTTCTGCAACCCACTTGATGAACTGCCCAAAATAGGATGGCAGCGACATGAAAACAACAGAGAGAACTTCTTGAATGTCTTTCACCTCCTCTGATTTTAGAAGAAGAGGAACATCATCCATTAAGTATTTTGCAACACCAACCCAATTCTCATGTTTGCAGCTCTGCAATAGATCCCACAGAGAAATGGATAAATATCTTCAACGATCATACAATAAGTAAGCAATCCAAGATTTTTTATAACTCGAGCACACAAACATAAATACTTTTGTAAAACACAACATAAGAGAGAGACGGGATACAACAATGACAATTTAACAATTCAAAACACATCATATAGGTAGAGGTCATATTCACTAAGACAGGAAAAAGTATATAAAAAATTAATAAGCTGCAGAGAAAAACATGCACATTCAGACAACCAGGATGAACTGTGTGCTAGTGTACAGGGGAGTTTGGTTTGGGTACGGAATCATCAAATTGCCAATCATACCAGGGTATAAAGTTGTCCTGGCTCGCTGTGAGGCCTGGATATAAGCATGAACCTGCACAAAAAATGTAATTTAATAATTAAGAATGTTATTAACATTTCTAACATGCATATACTATATAATTGGGATAAAGGTAATATTCACCAGCACACATGAAAGCATACCCTCTGCGTTGTCCAGTGGATGAATCAACATTATTCATGGCGTCCCACAGAATTTTGAGGGGTACCCAATGGGGAGGATATTTAAAACGTGCAACATCCAAAATAAGCGCCATGTCTCTTTCAGCATGATAGCCACCAATTGGTGAAAAATGACCAGTACCGGTCTGCAATAAAAATTTGATTCATACTAGTCAACACCTGGTCAGCTTTCCAAGAATTGGGGAGTGTGACACGGGGTCATATGAGCAGAATCCATAAACGAGATAAATCATCAGTATAGCAGAATAGTAATTAAAAAGGAACTGACTAATGGTTCCACCAAAGAAAATTTAGGGCAGTATAGTAATATAACCTGTTTGAGAACTGATCTATCGTATGATGAGACCACATGACAATCATCAGAAGTTGAACATCTCAACACATATTTACGAAACTCATCAATTGTGCTATGATTTGTGCGAAAGGCTTCAACTTTTGCTCCAGCACAGTGAGCCAAGCAGACAAGCTTCCCAAATGAGATGCCTTTTACCTTGACAGTATCCAAAGGCTCGCAGCAGTCTAACATAGACTCATCAAACCATCTCCAGGGTCCTGTGAGAAGGAGCTCAGTTTGTAATACATATGGATTATAGGATCTAACTTGACAGAAAATCACTAAACAGAAACGTTTATTACATTCAAGGCGCTTGCAAACCAGATGGACACAATAATGAGAGGCAACAACTGCTATAATGTGTAAAGCATTTTATACCGCGTAAAGAATAGTAAGGAGAAACGTCACACGGTACTAAAGTGTCAGTCTTGTAAGAGCTAACCAAGAACAAATTCTTAAATCCACAAAAGCTATGTTTTATCATTCTAAACTTATACTCAAAAGGACAATATAGCAATTAGTCTAAGACAGTTTTATCATCAACAAGTCAGATTATAACGACCTGGACAATTTCGAAAGTCAATCTAGTCAAAATTTATCCAAAAGAACTTAAATGGATGCTATTAACTGGATGACGAATATAACGAAACTTGACTTTGTCGATGAATTTTAAAATGCCATTCACTAGCTGGATCAACAAAATGATACCTTCAATCCTATTAGCTGATAAAACTTAAACTTTACCTTTCCATTTCCTTCCGGGATCAATAGCAAGGGCATTCAAAACCATGGACAGGCTCGCCAATCCACAATAAGCGGGCTCTGATTGTGTCTGGAAATAAGAAATCAACCTATAGAAGTTCTCCATAGTTCCCCTCTGAATGGCTTCAAGAAAAAGCTCCTGCAAATCGAAAACCATCAAGTTTAGTAACAGAAAAAAAAAAAAAAAAAAAAAAAAAAAGCTCTGAACAGAAACACAGCACAAGCCGAAAGATCATTCACTCCCTAGAAAAAACACAAGAACAAACCATACAATTTTACTTAATGAATAACCTGCTACATTCCCAAAAACACAGGCAGCCAAACAAACGCTGGATCATACATACACTGAACTCAAAATTCTTACCAAAGTTAAACTCCAAACAAAAATTGGGGAAAATGACAAATTCACATTGTATTATAAAAATGATATCTACAGAAAAATTAAAGTTTCAAGCTTTAACGCTAAATGTTAAGCATCGCCAAAAAAACATTTTTAAAAAATTTGGGGAAATTAAAAAATGATAAATTTGAAGAAAAAGTAGTGAAGGGGTGAGGAAGCTGCATCTGAAGGTTGTACCTTTCCCTGTAAGGAAGCAAATTCGACTGCAGGAGGAGAAGGAAGGATTCGTCTGTACAGCCCCGCCATAGCCATATTTGTTTTTTTTTTTTAACTAAAAAAATTAAACAAATAAAACGAAGAAAAAAATTGGGGAAGAAAATCAGATCTGGGTAGGACTGAGAAAATTGAAGTGTCAAGGTCAATGAATTTTCAAATTCTCGATTTGTCTGGTGCGTTGCTAGGGTTTTAAGTTTTGGGTTTTGGTTCGGATCGGCGTCGTTTTGGTTGGAAAATTCTCTGTTGCGTTCAATTAGGAAAGGAAACCCGCGTAATAAAACTGTTTCGAAATGTCACGGTTGTGAGAATATGTTGTTTTTTTTACGATGACGTGGCTTCAAATTATATTGTTAGCTAACATGTAACTTATTAAACCTGATTTAAAAAAATAATAATAATAATAAGAGAGATTATATTCACACACTCCAAATTACTTCTCCCACACCCTTTTAATTTTTTAATATTTTCTACACAACACTAACGCTTAATAAAAAAATATTAAAAAATTAAAAAGGTGTGGGAGAAGTAATTTGGGGTGTGTGAATATAATCTCCCTAATAATAATTCTTCCAGTCAATAATCAAACGGCAAGGATAAGATTGTCGTTTTCTCTGACAGGGGTTGCTATTGCAAATTTGGTAAAATTCCAATGACTGACTTTTCCTTACTCAATAGTTATATAAGGAAAGTAGAAATCCCTCTTATCAATAGTGGCCAAGGTAAAAAATATCCATAATATTTCGATATTTTTATCGAAATTTTCGTATTTTTGGACTACCGATATTTCCGATGTCATCAATATTTTCATCGAAATTTCTGTGTTTTTTAAATTTCTATATTTAAAAAAACACCAAGGGAATTCAAACTCCTCCCATTTTACTCCTTCAATACCTTGACCACCATATCACTTATGTTTTTGTGAAAATATGCTAAAATATTTATATATATGGTTTTGTTTTGAATTCTTTTTGCAAGAAACAAATTTGCACATGACAATAAATTTTTGACAATTTCTTTTCAAGTATCTACTTTTGAACTACTCACCACGTTCACTCACCTAACTAATTAGTTGTAGTCATATTTCTATATATATGGACAACGTCAACCAATCTCGGATCTATATGGGTAGAAAGAATCCGAGACTCAATCTTCAAATGATTTTGCTTATGGATAACGTCAACCAATCTCGGATCCATATGGGTGGCATGTTAACAATTACATGCAAAACTATTTTGGGGATTTATCATTTGATGACTACTCTTCACAATACACTTACTCTACATATAGAGATGATGAAGATAGTGAAAATTTTGAACCTCATAGGAACTCTATGTGGTACTAAGTCAGTCATGTATCTTACCATACAATGTATAAAGTGTAAAATATTGTACTAATTCATTATATATAAATTATTATGGTGTGTTTAAACTTCTTTCATTAATTACTACATATTTTCTACATTCACAATGTTTGCCAGCTCGCTATATAATCAATTTAAATCAGTTAAATCCATCATGCAATGCATTTCCTTCTAATTTTTGTGATAAACTAATAGATAATTGACTAAATAAACATCTTGCAAAGTTTCAACAAAAATTTCCAAGTTTTTCTTACAATTTCCGTAGTTTTTATTCAATTTTTATCGATATAGATAATATCCCGATATTTCCATCGAAACTTCCGTGTTTTTGGACTACCAATATTTCTGATATCATCGATATTTTAGACCTTGATAGTGGCGAAGGAAATTAGAAATCCCTCTTATCAATAGTGGATAAGGAAAGAAAGTATGATAATGATATTCGCCTAATGATAGCCTCATTTTTATCTCTAATCTCATTTATGCTTCAGGAAAAAGTTTAATCTAACTGCTAATGATTAATATAATAATACAGGGATGGCTGTTCTGTGATATTTTTACTTTAAAATTAGGGTGACCTACTAATTTTGTCTTTGAATTAGCATATCAGTGAAAATTAGGTCTATAAACTATTTTTTTTTAGAAAAATCAGTCATTTGAATTATAAAAATCTACCAATTACATTCCTAATATTATATTCAAAGCTAGTATATTTAATTTTCCGTCAATTTCAGTCACATTACTTGCATTTGATGCACATTGGATGGTAGATTGGTAGTTTTTCATAAAGTAATAGTGTATGAAGTTAACTTTGGAGGGTAAATTGATAGTTTTTTTTATAAGAAATAATGTAACTTAACTTTTGAGGGTAAATTAGACGTTAGATTCGCAACCTATCTGAAATGTTAAGGGCTTATAGGCAAAAAAATAACAGTATTACACTCTAAAGTGTGTCGAGTGACTTAAGTTGACTAAAAATTGGATAAAATAACTTTGAATATAAATAGTATGGATGAAATTAACAAGTTCTAATAAATTTATGGATTTATTTTCAAAAAATAAAAATAAAAAATTCATGGACCTAATTTTCATTGAGAGATAGTTCATGAACTAAATCAACACTTCGCCTTAAAATTACTATGTTGATTAAGTGAAAGGAATTACGCGACGTCTAATAAGTTTAAGATAATGTCCTTCTGGATCTTCGGTTGATGTAACCTCTTCTAAAGGGGTAGGGAAATCGAGTTAGATAAATGAAAGAGTCAATTTTTGGGTGGAATGGAATCCACAAATGGAAAGTAGCAAACAGGTTATGTCCTAAAAAACAAAGATCACGGATTTGGCACTCCTCCTCGTATTGTTGTATACGTGCATGAAATTTTTAGTATTAGTTGACTTATAAGCTTTGATATTAAATGATTATTTAGGCTGTATAAACTTTTTTATTATATAATTTTTCTTTTTCTTTTTTTGCATCTTAAATCATAACACGAGTACGTTTACCAGTTCGAACGTTTCACTCCCAACCTATTGCAACTATATTCACATCAAACCTTTATATTTTATAGCGACGCACACTTGATGAAAAAAATTCAAAAAATCGAGTTGAAAACGAGTCAAAGGTATCTTCAAAAAGTATTGATAAACAAGTGAATGACTAATTATTTTAAAATTAGATTTTTCATTCAAGATTGGATTTAAGTTTTGGGTTAGCAATACCTAATTCATCCAAAATATGCATGAACTCAATCTATGATAAACAAGTGAATGGCTAATTTACCTGTTCATATCGAAATATGGAGAGAATGCATTCCCTGATACAAAAGAGTGATAGATGTGGCCACTTTTTGGTATAGAAATTGGGTTGGTCAAGCTTTTTAATTTCTTCAATTTCTTCAATTTCTTAATATTAAGAAATTTTAATTTCATAATTTAGGTTAGAGTGAACCGCCAATTTAGTCCTTATCACTTCATTGAAAATTAGGTCTCCAAACTACTTTTTCAGAAAAATCAGTTCTTGAATTATAAAAATCTATCAATTACATCTCTAATATTATATTCAAAGCAACTATATTCAATTTTCCGTCAATTTAAGTCGCATTACTTGCATGTGATACATATTGGAGGGTAGATTAGTAGTTTTTCATAAAGAAATAGTGTATGGAGTAAACTCTGGAGGGTAAATTGATAGTTTTTCATTAGAAATAGTGTAAGTTAACTTTGTAAGGCAAATTAGACATTAGATTCGCAACTATATGAAACGTTAAAGGTTTATAGGCGAGGAAATAACGGTATTACACTCTAAAATGTGTAAAGTGACTTCAGTTGACGAAAAATTGGAAAAAATAGATTTGAATATAATAGTAGGGATGAAATTAGCAATTTTTAATAAATTTAGAGACTTATTTTACCGAAAAAATAATTTAGGGACTAAATCGGCACTTTACCTTTTAAGTTATAATGGGCTAGCAATATGTGGCTCATATTCGCTTTTAGTGAGAATCGAACATAAGATGTTTTACTTACCAGTGAAAATGAATACCACTAGACTGTAGTACTAAGTGGTAGATCTTTTTTTTTCTTGAACAAATGATATTATCTATATTTTTATTTACATTTTCCGACCAAAATAGGTATTTTACATCTCATTCCTCGAAGAGCTCTCCAGCCATTAAGAAATATAAAATGAGGTTCTAACACACAAACACTAATGTGTTGTGTTTACATCTCATACTTGCACTGAGGTTCTTAATTATGAAAGGCCATTAAAATAATAAACCCAAACATAATAACCCTAATGTGTTTTAACATAAACACAAATTAACCTACTAATTAACCCTTTTTTTTTACAAGCAATATTTTTGGAGGAAGAAATTGAACACAAAACAAAATCTCTGTGCAACGGTAGACACTCTTAACCATCGCGAGAGCTACATGGACACGATACATCAAAGCATAAAGCAAACTACAATCACGAAAACACGATTTATGCAAGAAGTAGACACTAATAAAGTGACACTAACCTTGCCCTCAGAGGAAGAGAACTCAATCGAGGGAGAAGGAAGAGGTCGTTTGTAAAACCCAATAGACATGGAAATCTGTTCACTTTTCTTATGGTTCAACCCCACAATTCTATTCAATCCGTGAAGAATGTTGCTACGGTTTTCCGTGACAAAATCGTTAGAAATTGGGAGGAACAAAATGAAGGAAGAAAACATGCTTGTTGTGATGAACTGGCTGTACAGTTTATAAAGAGCAAGGGACGAAGCAGTATATGGACTTTTCCAATCTGTGACGCTTGAATTGGAAAAAAATTTCATTGTGACGGAAACACGGGTGATGTTTTTATAGAAGCTGTGAGAAATTTTATTTTTTAAGTTATTAACTTTTTGACACACATATCTTACCATTTGTATAGTGACACGTTATATATCACTGCGTATACCGTTCACATTGAAAAATCTCTCACTGAACTGAACTGCAATATGTTTGAAACATGAGATATTGTTTTGGTCAATGAGGTGCTATCCACACACTATTTTTACTTCTTATACATTCTTTATTAATTTATTTCATTTAATCTTTTAATTTATTCGATCCGACGACCAAAAATTAAAAAAGTGTGTGAGAAGTTAGCACACTCTTTGATATGCATCGAAAAATCATTGTTGTCAATAACTAATAAAGAGGGAAAGAATGTGGAAATTAAGAGACGTGTCTGGTTTCTCTTCCACTATTATTCTCCGTACGCTGACCGAGCTTCTGTTCTTGTCCGTTTGAGGAAGATCCTATGGTCATAATTTAATTATACATATTTTTCCGTTCTTCCTTTTTCTCTACGTCTCAATTACTCAACAGGCATGGATGAGAGGGAGAGATGAAAAACCTCAAGATTTCAATTGCCAAGTAAGAATCAACTTTAAGGTATACCCATATGGTCTTCGTCAATTTAGTTTAGGATGAAAAAATTAAGAATGGAAGTCAAACCCAATTGGGAGAAGCAACGTTAAAGAAGAGAATCAAACTTAAGATGTCGAATATACGAATGAATGTTCTTTGTCCAAATAATTTACAAGTCTCTCGTTATAGCTGCTGTGTTTTTTATGATTGAGTTGAATACTTGGATTTGGATCAGTCGTTATGTCTTTGCGCTATTGGGTCCAAGCCCGTCTAAGTTTCCTTTATATATAAATGATAGAATAATCTACACTATTCATTTAAATTACAAGGAGAAGAAAAAAATCAAACACAGGATCTCGAGTGTCAAGACGAATGTTATAGCCAACTGAGTAACAAGATAGACCCGTCTAAGTTTAGTGGTCGTATGGTAACCGAGTTGGTTGACCTAATTGATTTGAAATCAAAGCATATGTGCATGAAATCTAAGTAGGAGTCTTTCACTTGCCTCATTGAGTTTTATTACCATATTTATATCATATTACAAGTACGGTATAAAAATGCGATTTTGAAATGCTTTTAAACCGTGATGTCAAAATATTTGGCATGAAAGTAAATTGATATTGGGCGTGGCCCGCGACCAAAAGATTAGATTTGGACTTAACTCACACAGGAAAATTGAGTGGCATTATATTAAATTCAACCAAAAACCACAGTGATCAAGAATTTTGATCGTAAAATACTGTGCAAGCATCCTAACATCGGTATTTCACTTAGCACGCAACTCAGTCAGCGGCTTCATCTGAGGGAAACAACCGGATCTTCGCCATGACTCTTCATGATCATTCAGTTCTGTAATACATACAGCTTTCTGCACTGCCTCTATTTGTCTGTAAAACTTGATGAGTACATCCGAAACGGGTTAATGATGCATTTTTTGCTTGATGCAGTTCGCGATAATCGGAAAATCAGAGTAAACGCGAGGGAAGTCTAAGCTAGAGGAGACCCAAGATCTTCGTCTACCCTATCCTCTTGGCATTTCTTGAGGAGGTGGAGCTGGCGTCGCAAGTGCAAAACCTGTGCCAAGCCAGTAGGTAATGTTATAAAATCTTGGAAATAAAAGTCGGGCGCAGATTCGATTTATCTGATCAAAGACACAAATTAACTGAAAAAATTAGCTGAAAACTACAAAATATTTAAAGTCACCTCTTCTTGAAGCAAAGTAGGAAGATTTACAGTGGAAACAAGGTTAGATATTTCTTTTGAAAGCTTCTCGTCTTTGATCCCAGACCATGTCCCTGGGGGCAAGGCCAGTAGAAGTGCTGTCAGAACGTCATTGCTAGCTGGATGCATCCCAATTGCACAAGAACATCCTGAATTTGTTTTTGACGAAGGAACAAACATGTCCATCCTCTCCTCAGTTTCACCATTTAACACCGTCCCACTCACAACCGTGACTGGCTTGTCGCCATTAGCCCTGAAGCATTTCACACATGTTTCCTGACAGCAAAACACCCCCGAGAAGGCAGAGTTCCCTGACAAAATTTGTGCGCCTTGACAGCAAACGCTTGCAGCAATGTTGGGCAAGTTTTCTTCATGACCAGCATATACGTTTCCAGAGCATGAATGTGCTGAAGATAATAATTCGGCCACGTGTTTAAAAAGGCCAGTGTCCTGGACTTGTCTCAGTACCTCCTCCTGCAAATAAAAACTTGGGTATTGAGATTAAAACTAGAAAATAGTTTAGGGTTCTTAAAAGTATAAAGATCAGACGATTTTATGCAGGAAAAGGGAAAACAAAGAAACTGAAAATAAGTAAATGTTAAGCTCTAGAAGACAGATCACCTTGACAGCAAGCCTAGCCTTTTCCTCTGGGCTTAAGCTTTGGCCACCATCCTCTCGTCTCCGAACTTCTGCAACCCACTTGATGAACTGCCCAAAATAGGATGGCAGCGACATGAAAACAACAGAGAGAACTTCTTGAATGTCTTTCACATCCTCCGATTTTAGAAGAAGAGGAACATCATCCATTAAGTATTTTGCAACACCAACCCAACTCTCATGTTTGCAGCTCTGCAACAGATCCCACAAAGAAATGGATAAATATCTTCAACGATCATACAATAAGTAAGCAATCCAAGATTTTTTATAACTCGAGCACACAAACATAAATACTTTTGTCAAACACAACATAAGAGAGAGATGGGATACAATAATGACAATTTAACAATTCAAAACACATCATATAGGTAGAGGTCATATTCACTAAGACAGGAAAAAGTATATAAACAATTAATAAGCTGCAGAGAAAAACATGCACATTCAGACAACCAGGATGAACTGTGTGCTAGTGTACAGGGGAGTTTGGTTTGGGTACGGAGTCATCAAATTGCCAATCATACCAGGGTATAAAGTTGTCCTGGCTCGCTGTGAGGCCTGGATATAAGCATGAACCTGTGAAAAAATGGAATTTAATAATTAAGAATGTTATTAACATTTCTAACATGCATATCCAATATAATTGGGATAGAGGTAATATTCACTAGCACAAACGAATGCATACCCTCTGCATTGTCCAGTGGATGAATCAACATTATTCATGGCGTCCCACAGAATTTTGAGGGGTACCCAATGGGGAGGATATTTAAAACGTGCAACATCCAAAATAAGCGCCATGTCTCTTTCAGCATGATAGCCACCAATTGGTGAAAAATGACCAGTACCCGTCTGCAATAAAAATTTGATTCATACTAGTCAATACCTGGTCAGCTTTCCAAGAACTGGGGAGTGTGACACGGGGTCATATAAGCGGAATCCATAAACGAGATATATCGTCAGTATAGCAGAATAGTAATTAAAAAGGAACTGACTAATGGTTCCACCAAAGAAAATTTAGGGCAGTATAGTAATATAACCTGTTTGAGAACTGATCTATCGTATGATAAGACCACATGACAATCATCAGAAGTTGAACATCTCAACACATATTTACGAAACTCATCAATTGTGCTATGATTTGTGCGAAAGGCTTCAACTTTTGCTCCAGCACAGTGAGCCAAGCAGACAAGCTTCCCAAATGAGATGCCTTTTACCTTGACAGTATCCAAAGGCTCGCAGCAGTCTAACATAGATTCATCAAACCATCTCCAGGGTCCTGTGAGAAGGAGCTCAGTTTATAATATGTATGGATTATAGGATCTAACTTGACAGAAAATCACTAAACAGAAACGTTTATTACATTCAAGGCGTTTGCAAACCAGATGGACGCAATAATGAGAGGCAACAACTGCTATAATGTGTAATGCATTTTATACTGCATAAAGAATAGTATGGAGAAACATCGCACGGTACTAATGTGTCAGACTTGTAAGAGCTAACCAAGAACAAATTCTTAAATCCACAAAAGCTATGTTTCATCATTCTAAACATATACTCAATAGGACAATAAAGCAATTAGTCTAAGACGGTTTTATCATCAACAGCTCAGATTATAATGACCTGGACAATTTCGAAAGTCAATCTAGTTGGAATTATCCAATAGAACTTAAATGGATGCGATTAACAGGATGGCAAATATAACAAAACTTGACTTTGTCGATGAATTTTAAAATGCCATTCACTAGCTGGTTCAACAAAATGATACCTTCAATCATATTAGCTGATAAAACTTAAAACTTTACCTTTCCATTTCCTTCCGGGATCAATAGCAAGGGCATTCAAAACCATGGACAGGCTCGCCAATCCGCAATAAGCGGGCTCGGATTGTGTCTGGAAATAAGAAATCAACCTATAGAAGTTCTCCATAGTTCCCCTCTGAATGGCTTCAAGAAAAAGCTCCTGCAGTTCGAAAACCATCAAATTTAGTAACTGAAAAAAAATGGTTCAGAACAGAAAAATCATTCACTACCTAGAAAAACAAAAAAAACAAACCATATTATTTGACTTAATGAACAACCTGCTACCTTCCCAAAAATACAGGCAGCCAAACAAATGTTGGATCATACATACACTGAAATCAAAATTCTTACAAAACTTTAATCGCACACAAAAATTGGGGAAAATGAAAAATTCAGATTGTATTATAGAAAGGGTATCTACAGAAAAATTAGAAGTTTTAAGCTTTAATGCTAAATGTTAAGCATCGCCAAAAAAAAAAATTTAAAAATTGGGGGAAATTAAAAATTGATAAATTTGAAGAAAAAGTAAGTAAAGGGGTGAGGAAGCTGCATCTGAAGGTTGTACCTTTCCCTCTAAGGAAGCAAATTCGACTGCAGGAGGAGAAGGAAGGATTCGCCTGTACAGCCCCGCCATAGCCATGATTTAAAAAAAAAAATTTAACTAAAAAATTAAACAAATAAAACGAAGAATAAAATTGTGGAAGAAAATCAGATCTGGGTAGAGCTGAGAAAATTGAAGTGTCTCGATTTATCTGGTGCGTTGCCAGGGTTTAGGGTTTAGAGTTTTGGTTCGGATCGGCGTCGTTTTGGTTGGAAAAATCTCCGTTGAGTTCGATTGGGAAAGGAAACCCGCGTAATTAACTGTTTCGAAATGCCACGGCTTTTAAGTCTTCCAATCAATAATCAAACGGCAAGGATAAGATTGTCGTTTTCTCGGGAAGGGGTTGCCATTGCAAATTTGCTAAGGGAGATTATATTCATACACTCCAAATTATTTCTCCTACACCTTTTTAATTTTTTAATATTTTTCTATCAAGTGTTAGTGGTGTGTAGAAAATATTAAAAAATTAAAAAAGTGTGAGAGAAGTAATTTGGGGTGTGTGAATATAATCTCTCATTTGGTAATCCCAATATGGGATTTTATTTGACTATAAAATTAAAGGAGTATTTTTGCTCACTACCATTTAGTGTGGTGTATGCTCACTACATTATTTATTATCGTTAGATGAGATTGAATTTCAAGATTTTTATAATAAATAGGCACAAATCTCAAAATTCAAATTCATTTAATGGTGATAAATAAGGTGATGAGCATATACCACACTAAATAGTGGTGAGCAAAAATGCACTCTAAAATTAATATGTTAATTAAGTGAAAGGAATTACGTGATGTCTAGTATGTTAAAGACATTGTCCTTCTGTAGTCTTCGATTAATGTAATCACTTCTAAAAGAATATGGAAATCGATTTACAGATAAACGAAAGATTCAATTTTTTGGTAGAACCTTAAATAGAAAGTAGCAAAAGGTTACGTTATAAAAGAAATATTACGGATTAGGCACTCTTCGTATCGTGTACATAAATTTTAATATTGATTGACTTATACGCATTGATATTAAATAACTATTTAGGTTGTATAAGCTTTTTATAAAATATAAACTTTTTCTAAATACATTATCATAACACGATTATGTTTACCAGTTTGAATGTTTCATTCCCAACCTATTGCAACTGATATTCACATCAAACGTTTATACTTTATAGTGATCCACATTTGATGCAAAAAATTCAAAACATCAAGTTGACGATGAGTCCAATTTATCTTCAAAACGTATTGATTGATAAACAAGTGAATGATTAGAATTTTCTTTCAAGATTGGATTTAAAATTTGGTTTAGCAATACCTAATCATCCAAAATATGCAAGAACTCAATCTGTGATAAACAAGTGAATGACTAATATACCTGTTCATATCGAAATACGGAGAGAATGCATTCCCTGAGAGAAGAGTGATAGATGTGGCCACTCTTTGGTATAAAAATTGGGTTGGGTCAAGCTTTTCAATTTCTTAGTATTAGGAACTTTTTATTTCTTATCTAATTTAGGTTACTGTACTTCTTTTGCGTGTTTTGTTCGTGGTAAAAAAGACAAACGCACAAGTTTTTTTTTTTTTAACGAACGAAGAGTTAGATGTGGGGTTTAAGTGGAGAGTGTGGATAAAACAAACCAAAATCAAACAAGCTCAATGTGTAATGTTGGGATCACTCAATGTTACAGTGTGAATTATTATGTAATAAAGTTCCAAAATAATGTTAGTAAATGCATTTTATTTTAAGCGATCCTTTTTTTTTTTTAAATTTAACAAACAATATTTTTATATTTTTATTTGCATTTTCCAACCAAAATAGGTATTTTACATCTCATTCCTCGGAGAGCTCTCTAGCCTTTAAGAAATGTAAAATGAGGTTCTAACACTAATGTGTTGTGTTTACATATCATACTTGCACTGAGGTTCTGAATTATGAAAGGCCATTATAATAATGAACCCAAACATAATAACCCTAATGTGTTTTAACACAAACACAAATAAACCTACTAATTAACCCTTTTTTTTTAACAAGCAATACTTTTGGAGGAAGAAATTGAACACAAAATCTATGTGCAACAGTAGACACTCTTAACCATCGTTTGAGCTACACGATATGTCAAAGCATAACGCGAACTACAATCATGAAAACACGGTTTATGCAAGAAGTAGACACTTATAAAGTGACACTGACCTTGCCCTCAGAAGAAGAGAACTCAATCGCGGGAGGAGAAGGAAGAGGTCGTTTGTAAAACCCATTACACATGGAAATCTGTTCACTTTTCTTCTGGTTCAACCCCACCATCCTGTTTATCCTGTGAAGAATATTGCTACGGTTTTCCGTGACAAAATCGTTGGAAACTGGGAGGAGAGAAAGGAAGGAAGAAAACTTGCTTCCTGCGATCACTTGGTTGTGGAGTTGATGAAGAGCAAGGCACGAAGTAGTACGTGGACTTTTCCAATCTGTGACGCTTGAACTGCACTGCGACATGTTTGAAACATGAGATATTACATTGTTGTGATTTGATTGAGGTCAACGATGGAAATCTATGCTTTATTAGGGTAAGGCACAAAAATGGAAAACTAGAAAGATGTACGATTTGGTAATCTTCTGGGAATTAATAGATAAACGCTCAAGGATGATTTGGTCATACGATTGACACGGAGGAAAAGGGTGGGGAAATTAAGATTGTTTAATCCTTGACTGATGCGGGTTTGATTTCTCTCCTACTTTCTTCCTCGTACACTGTCCCGAGTTTTTGTTCTTGTCCGTTTGATGAAGATCCTATGGTCATGATTTAATATGTAAAACATTTCCCTTGTCTCTTGTTCTGTGCGAGAAATATTTTGTAATGTATCACTCCGTATTCCGGTCACATTGAAAAATCTCTCATTCTCTACGTCTCAATATTCTCTAGTGCATGCTCCCATCAATTACTTAGCAGCCTTGGATGAGAGGGATAGATGGAGAGGGAGAGATGAAAACCTAAAGGATTACAATTGCTAAGTAAGAATCAACATTAAATCATAACCATATGATGTTCATCAAGGGACAAAAATAAAAGCTTAGGTGAGTTTAGGATGAAAAAGTTAAAAATGAAGCCAAATCCGATTGAGACAAGCAATATATTAAAGAGGGAGAATCAAACTCAAGATGTCGAATATATGAACGAATGAATCTTTTGGGAATTAATAGATAAACGTTTTAAATATGAGTATGATTCATATGGTTTGATAATAATCCTTGTTGTCTCGGATTACAATAAAGAAGTCTTAATATGTTTTTAAGAGTTAATTCAATTGTGGTTTGGATTGAAACTCTGTGTTGATAAGCTCGGGTATAGAACTCATGCTTGCACAAGAATTTGGTCTTGTAATCCTTGTAGGATTGTTATAGGGTAATCTAGTAGTATAAAACCACAAACCCCTACTCTTGCAAAGAACGCTCTTATTGTTCTAATTACCTATAACTTGAAGAGCATTGAGCATGGCTGCAGGTATGTACTGGTGTAATTGTTTCTGTTCTTACATTTGCATTATATACACAATCAAAGGGTTGTGATTTAACTGATTAATCCTTGTGTTCTTGGTTGATGAGTTAATCCATAAGTTGATATTTCTACTTACATGTGGTATCAGAGCCAGTGGATTGTTCGTTTAAATTCAATCTTGAAATTGTTCTTTAAATCTGCAAAACGAAACTGACCTGAAGCAACAAGTATGTTTAAATTTGAATTGCAAGAATACGACGTCGTTTTTTATTAGTTTTTTTTTTTAATATTATGACTGTTGGCTTCGAAAGAAAAAAAAACAAACAAAAAAAAACAGGGTTTTTGACTGTTATCGAAGCAAAAGGGGAAAACAACCCTCGATTTTCCTTCTGTGAAGGAAAGATCCATAATCTGATATGGCAATTCCATCTTTCCCAAACACCACAAAATCAAAATTCTTGTGTATTTATTGCTTCTGCTGTGTTGATTGTGGTGTTTGCAAATTAAGGTAATTTTTGTTTCCTCTTAATCAATTTTGTGTTAATGATATAGATAAATTCTGTAATTTCTGCCATGATTAATGGAAAACGTTGAACGAAGATTATACAATGTATTTGATTCCATATCTGCAGTTTATTGACATGATGTTCCTTTGTTTTCTTGTCGCAATTGGAATCATGATCGGCGTGATGATTGAGTTTCTGTATACACAAATAGGTTGTTTAATCTATACATGTTTTTCATGTTCATGAGAAATTATATATATGACTAAATTGATTCATGAGCATTGTGTGTTAAGTGAAAGTGGATTGAAATCAAGAACTTTTGGTTCTTCTGTTGAGATTTCATTTTGAATCTATATGCAGGTTCACTTAAGACGCTCAATCTTGGTAGTGTGCCTATTCTCACTGGAGGCAGTAATTACAAGAAATGGAGGCGAAAAATTGGTTTATTGCTGACACTCAATGAGTTCGACATTGCACTGGATTCGCCCAAACCACCAAAATTAACTGATAAGAGTACCAAAGATGAGAAAGTTGATTTTGAAAAGTGGATGAGGGCTAACAAAATTGCATTATCAATTCATGAGAGTGCAATGACTGATACAGTGAGAGAGGGCATAAAGAAGCATGCTCTTGTGGTGGATTACCTCAAAGCCATTGAAAACAAGTTTAAGGAGTCTGAAAAGGCAGAAATTAGCTTGTATATGTCGATGTTGACAGCTTACAAGATTGATGGGAACACTTCTATCAAGGACCATATAACGAAGATGACAGATGCAGCAGAAAAGCTTAACTCAATGGATGTGACTATTGGTGAAAAACCACTTGTCTTCATGATTTTGCAAGCATCGCCAGCAAAGTATAGTTAATTGAAAGTGTCCTATAATACTCAAGACAAGACACGGACCGTTAATGAATTGATTGCTCAATGTGTGCAAGAGGAATCTCGACAGAAACAAAAAAAGGCAAGGAGCTTGAATCTGTCAATCTTGTGGATAAAGAGGCCTCTTATGCTTCTGGTAAGACATCTAAATTCTCTGATAAGCCTGGTAAGCCTACTAAAAATACTAAACCCTCTAAGTCTAACAATCTTAAAGTTAAACCTAGTAAAGGTAGAACTGATGTCTATACGTGTGGAGTTTAATTTGGTTGAAATTTCTGCTAATTCTTGGTGGTTTGACTCTGGTTCTTCAGTTTACATCACAAACACACTGCATGGTTTTGAAAAACAAAAACAAACTTGTCTAAATTCTTATAATGTTTTTGTAGGGGAAGGGTCAAAAGTAGAAGTTAAGGCGGTTGGAATTGTGAAATTAAAAATGAAGTCAGGTTTTGTTCTTAAACTAAATGATGTTTTATATGTCCCAGCAACGAGAAGAAGTTTGATATCTGCATAAAAATTAGTGAAACAAGGTTTTGGTTTTTCTTGTGATGATCAAACTGTTAACTTTTTTCAAAAACATAAGAGAAACATACTGTTATGGACAACTGTTTTGTAGGAAGAACTATGGAAATTAGATTGCATTATGGTGGGAACACCTGGTTTTGATTTAAACACGAGTATCAAAAGAATGCATGACACTAAGTTTTCGTATGAGCTTTGGCACAAAAGGCTGGGACACATTTCAAAAGATAGGATTTTGCAATTAACTAAAACTGATTTGATTCATGCACTTGATTTTAAAAATGCTAAAGAGTGTGTTAACTGTATGAAAGGAAAATTGACCAATACAAGGAATTTTGAGGCCAAGAGAAGTAAGAATCTCTTAGAAATTATCCATATTGATATTTGTGGTCCTCTTCCAATTAAATCTATCTGTGGAAATAGCTATTTTGTGAATTTCATTGATGACTTCTCTAGACATGGTTATACCTTTCTTATTAGTGAAAAATTAGCAGCACTTGAATGTTTCATAATCTTAAGATTGAAGTTGAGAAACAACTAAATAGGGAGATTAAGATTGTTAGATCTGATAGAGGGGGAGAGTATTTTGGCAGGTACACAGAGGCTGGACAACAGAAGGGTTCATTTGCACTCTATCTCCAAAGACAAGGCATTATAGCACAATATTCCACACCTGGAACACCACAGCAAAATGGTGTTGCTGAAACAAAGAACAGAACTTTCATTGGAATGGTACAGAGCATGATATCAAGATCAAATTTGCCTAGTTTTCTCTGGGGTGAAGCACTCAAGATTGCAAATTATATCTTGAATAGAATTCCCACCAAAGCTGTTAAGGGTACACCTTTGGAAATTTGAACTGGAAGAAAGCCAAGCTTTGGACACTTTCATGTGTGGGGGTGCAAATCTAAGGCAAGATTATATAATCCCAATGCGGAAAAGTTGGATTCTAGAACAACAACCTGTTATTTCATCGGATACTCAGAGAAATCCAAGTGTTTTAAGTTCTACTGTCCACAAGCACACTCAAGGATCCAAGAGACTCACAATGCAGTATTTATAGAAGATCAATATGTTGCTGATTTGATAACAAGTGAAGAATTTGTTTTTGAAGAGTTAAATGAGACTCAAATTGCTGATTCTTCAAGTAATTATATTCAAGTACCAGTTTTTCAAATATCTTCAATAGTTGAGGATGAAGATGCAACAATGACTGATGATGTTCCACAACCAGTTATTGATGGTCAAATTAAAACTACAACCAAAGCAGTTTTACATCAAAATGATCAAACTATGGAGCAGCCATTAAGACAGTCATCGAGAATTCGAAAACCAGCAATATCAAGTGACTATGTGTATTTGCAAGAATCTGAATATGATTTTGGTGATATAGATGACCCATTGACATATCCTCAGGCAATGGCAAGTCCTCAATCAGTCTTATGGGAAAAAGTTATGAAAGAGGAGTTGGAATCTATGTCAAAGAACAACGTATGGACATTGGTGAATTCTGATTCAAGTATCAAGCCAATAGGTTGCAAGTGGGTCTATAAGACCAAAAGAGATGCTGAAGGAAGAATAGAGAGGTCCAAGGCTCGATTAGTTGCTAAGGGCTTTACACAAAGAGAGGGTATCGGTTTTAGTGATACTTTTTACCCAGTTTATTCGAAAGACTCCATGAAAGTGATCATGGCATTAGTGGCCCATTTTGATTTACAATTGCATCAGATGGATGTCAAGACTGCTTTTCTTAATGGAGAATTGGAGAAAGTTATCTACATGAGGCAACCAACCGATTTTGTACAACAAGGGAAAGACAATATGGTTTGCAAGCTTAATAAGTCCATTTATGGACTTAAGCAAGTAAGTAGGCAATGGTATCTTAAGTTTGATAGAATGGTTACTGCACATGGCTTTATTGAGAACAAATTGAATGACTGCATATATTTTAAGTTTAATGGAACCAGATTTATTTTTCTGGTTTTATATGTAGATGACATTTTGAAAGCTAGTTCAAATAAGCAATTGCTACAAGAAACCAAAAACATGCTCAATTCTAATTTTGAGATGAAAGATTTGGGGGAAGCTCACTATGTGTTAGGGATAGAGATTGTTCGAGACAAAAAGAAAAGGCTTCTAGGACTTTCCCAAAAGGGGTATATTGAGAAAGTGTCAGCCAGATTTAATATGGAGAACTGTAATGGTGCTGATGTTCCTGTGAATAAAGGTGATAAATTCTCCCGAGAACAATGTCCACAAAGTGATCTGAAAAAGGAGAATATGAAGTTGAAGCCCTATGCCTTTATTGTAGAAAGCCTAATGTATGCAAGTATTTTCACTCCCCTGATCTTGTATTCATTGTTGGCTTATTAGGGAGATATCAATCGAATCCAGGTGAGATGCATTAGGTGGCTGCAAAGAAGGTACTTCGATATTTGCATAGGACAAAAGGTTTTCTACTAGTGTATGGGAAGAACAACACATTAGAAGTTGTTGGTTTCACTGATTCAGACTTGGCTGGAGATTTGGATGAACAGAAATCAACAGGTGGTTATATTTTCATGCTCACTAGAGGTACTATTTCTTGGAAAAGTGCAATACAAACTATAGTGTCTACTTCTACCATGGAAACATACTTAATAGCTTGTTTTGAGGGTATGAAACAGGCTGTGTGGCTTAAAAACTTTATTAGTGAATTAAGAATTGTTGATTCAATTCAAAAACCATTAAAGATGTTATGTGACAACAATTCAGCAGTGTTTTTCTCGAAAAACAATAAAAGGACTTCAACTTCTCGACTGATGGATGTGAAATTTCTTAAGGTTAAGGAAAATGTGAAAGAAGGTGTCATCATTGTGGAACATTTGGCCACTGGTTTGATGATAGCTGATCCTTTAACCAAGGCTTAGCCTAATGGAGTCTTCAAAGATCATATTGCTCGATTGGGAGTACTGGATGCTCTTGATAAGTGGGAGTAATTAATAATAACTGATATCAAAAGCTTGTGAAAGCCTGTTGTGGAGTGCTTTACAAGTAGGAGTATGCTGCACAAGGTTCTCTAGAACCTAAGTTCTATAGTTAGTTTTATGTTTCATGTTTCGTAGCTAGATTTTATTTTTGTTATCTAGTTAGTTAATGTTTTTCATATAGTTCAACTTTTCCATAAATCTGTGATCAGTTGTTCAATGAAAACAGTTTGATAATTCAATAAAGCTTAAGTCAATATTTTCGACATTTTGATAAGCTGTTGGTGAATTATAACCTTTTGTTCTTTATTTTGGGCTTTATGAGTGGGAGTGAACTTTTGGTTTGCTTGAAAGCTGTGAGATGTTGCAGCTAGCATGAATTGGACTTTGTGATTTATAAGATGAATCTGTATGATGTATTACAGAGGAGTTTATGAATTCATTGACTAATATGTATAAGTAGCATTCTGTTGGAGATATATATGTAAGACTTATGTGATCACCCTTTTGTCAAATCTGAGATGATTATTTACTATTGTGAAATCATACTCAAGTAGGAGAATGTTAGAGTATGAGTATGATTCATATAGTTTGATAATAATCCTTGTTGTCTCGGATTACAATAAAGAAGTCTTAATATGTTTTTAAGAGTGAATTCAATTGTGGTTTGGATTGAAACTCTGTGTTGATAAGCTCGGGTATGGAACTCATGCTTGCACAATGATTTGGTCTTGTAATCCTTGTAGGATTGTTATAGGGCAATCTAGTAGTATAAAACCACAAACCCCTGCTCTTGCAAAGAAAGCTCTTATTGTTCCAATTACCTATAACTTGGAGAGCATTAAGTTTTGCAGAGAGAAGAAGGTTGTGTGCAGATTTTCATGGCTTCTTCGTCGATGAGCATGTCTGCAAGTATGTACTGGTGTAATTGTTTTTGTTCTTACATTCACATTATATACACAATCAAAGGGTTGTGATTTAACTAATTAATCCTTGTGTTCTTGGTTGATGAGTTAATCCATAAGTTGATATTTCTACTTACAAGACGTTCAAGGATGATTTGGCCAATGATTGACACAAGGAAAGGGTGGGGAAATTAAGATTGTTTAATCCTCGACTGATGCGGGTTTGATTTCTCTCCTACTTTCTTCCTCGTACACTTTCCCGAGTTTCTGTTCTTGTCCGTTTGATGAAGATCCTATGGTCATGATTTAATATATAAAATATTTCCCTTGTCTCTTGTTATCTGCGAGAAATATTTTGTAGTGTATCACTCTGTGTTCCGGTCACATTGAAAAATCTCTCATTCTCTACGTCTCAATATTCTCTAGTGCATGCTCCCGTCAATTACTCAGCAGCCTTGGATGAGAGGGGGCGATGGAGAGGGAGAGATGGAAAACCTAAAGGATTACAATTGCTAAGTAAGAATCAACATTAAACCATAACCATATGATCTTCATCCAAGGACAAAAATAAACGCTTAGGTGAGTTTAGGATGAAAAAGTTAAAAATGAAGTCAAATCCGATTGAGACAAGCAATATATTAAAAAGGGAGAATCAAACTCAAGATATTAAATGTACGAATGAATGTTCTTTAACTAAATAAACTACAAGTCTCGTGTTATACCTGCTATGTTTTTAGGGAACTTTAACGAAAAGCTCCTGATACTGTTCACTTTAACGAAAAACCACATTTTTACACTAAAAAGTCAATCCTGACACTATTCACTTTATCTTTTATTTTGTCTTTATTATTAAAACTCAAAATTTTCAAGCTCTTTTCATTAGTTTTCCTATGTTTTTATGGTTGAATTGAATACTTGAATTTGGATTAGTCGTCGTGTTTTTGTGCTATTGAGCCCAAGCCCATCCAAGTTCCTTCTATATATAAATAATAAAATAATCGACACTAAATTCATTTAAATTACAAAAGGAAAATATCAAACACGGCCTTGAGGGTAAAGATAAATACTATTAACCAATTGGGTAACAAGATCAACCAGTCTAAGTTTACTGGTCGTATTGTAACCGAAAGCATATATGCATGAAATCTTAAGTAGGAGTCTTTCACTTGCCTCATTGACTTTTTTTACCTTATTTTTCATATTACAAAATTCCGCCTTGGAGTGAACCAAATTTCTCCCTTAAACCATCAACAAAAAGGGATGACTATCCTTATATATTTTTTAGGCCTCCCTTATGACTATGTGCCCTTTCTCTCCCCCAACGCGCCTACATCTTTGAAACTCTCTCTGTCGTCGGTGTCTTGCTCTGGTACTACTACAAAAAGGGATATTATTGTCGGAGTAAAAACGACAATAAACACCACTTACTGTCGGTTTATTGGTAAAAATCCGACATTAAATCGTGCAATGTCGGATTGAGGAACCGACACCAATGTTACCGTCACAAAAAGGGTATTGACGTCGCTTAGGCTCCTTAATCCGCCACCATGAAGCAAAGTAATATAAAACAAAAAGGAATAAAGGCGTCACTTAAAACTGACATAGGTACTGACGTCGCTTATAAGCGACATAGAAAGGAACAAAGGCGTCGCTCCAAACTGACATTATGTAACAAATAAACAATTAAATATCACAGTTATTGTCGCTTCCAATCGACATCACTTGAGTTAAATAAATAAAATAGTCAAGCTGACGTTGCTTATAAGCGACACTAAATATATTAAAAATAAAAAAATTAATTAATCTTCGTCAGTTTTTAAAGGTGTCACTAAATATATTAAAAATAAAAAATTTAAGTAATCTTCCTCAGTTTTTAATTAATAATAATTACAAAAAATTATATAAAAATAATTCCAACTAATATATCATATTCAGGTCAAGGCAACCATTACCAAAAACTTATAACAAACATTTTATATTTCACATAGCATACAAACACCAAATCTGTCATAACAAACACCAAATCTGACATTACAAATACAACATACAAAAAAAGAAAAGAAATAAAAACTATAAATGTTAGCACAAGTGTCATACATATCCGATAAGAAAGCGAACCACACTACTCAGCAGAACCGGAGCCCGAATGTGACCAAGATCCTTCTACAGATCCTCCTTGTAATCCAAAATCCATCGCCATGTCAACATCTAATGGAGCACCTACGAGCATTCTAGAAAACACTTTAATTGGAACATCTGGGTAAATCACATAAGAAAAAGGCATATCGGGTCGATATACATGCATTTGATATGACGGCTGCTACATGTATGACATGGGTGGCTGCTGCATGTAAGTCATGGGTGGTTGCTGCATATATGTCGTGGGCTGTGTCAGAAACATCGGATATGAAAAAGGTTGTTGATTATAGCCCGTATACGGATATACAGGTGCACCAGGAAGTTGCTTATTTTGGGCTAAATGTTGGGTTCCTTGCGGGTATGGATATGGAGGACGAGGCTGACACTGGCCTGACTGTTAGGTTCCCAGGCTATACGATGCTAGCAACTGTAATCTTTGTAGTACCATCGTAAGCAATTGATTTTGTGTCTGCTGCTGGGTGCATGTTTATTCAAGCTTAAACTCTAAGTTCGCCATCCGTTTAGCATTAGCTTCATTCTTCCTTCTCAATTCATTGTTCTCAGTCATCAACACTACTACTGAACTCTTGGATGATCTTCTGGAAGAATTAGAACTAGAAGCTGAAGAAGATGCATATGAAACCATATCCGGAGTCACCCCATGTCCATACCCTCGTACTCGATTATAATGCTCAGGACCCATCATCTCCACATAAACTCGGGTCCTTAGCTCATCACTATCTTCTTGCCCAGACTTAATCATATTTTGAATATTCCCCTTCATAGTTGCCTTGCTGTAAAAAATTTAAATATAAAAACTCAACTATAGATAATAAATTTAATAACAATGATAAACTACCACGAATAAGTCAATTACCTCAGTGCGCTCCGATGTTTCATCAATCCAGGTGCTATCTTTTCGAGTATGACAATGACGAAAAAACGAAACAGGATCCACCTCATTCCCATGCTTTTCCGCTATAATTATAAGTTAATAAAAAAAAATAATTTTCAGCAACCATCAAATTAAAAATAAATTTCTACTAATTATATATTAAATTTAAAATTATCTACAATTCTTGAAAATGTACAACCCTTAAAAGTTCTGCCCTAACTCTTGCAAAAGATTTTGCACCAGTTGTGTGGTTCATTGTCTTCAACCGCCTATTATGCTTATTTTTGTAGCAATCTCCTGAAGAAAAAAAAGGATTTTATTAAAAAAATTTCAATCTATAATAAAATAAATAATAAAAAGTTTACCTTCGTTTTTTCTTTATTCCAGTAGGACACCAAATCAGCCCACTGTCGAGGATCCACATTAAGAGGTGTGTTCCCGTGCTCCTCAACTGGTTTATCAGTATAATGTTTTTTTATATAATTTATTTCTATACTTCTTATGCGCATGCTCTGCAATATGAATTGTCATGTGAGAGATCATGGGCATTTTCGCCATATCCTCCTCATGAAAAATAATAGTTTCCTGTGCTCATAAAAAAAATCAAGCAAATTAATTATTAGTATAAACATTGACTTATTATACTCTCTTCAAGTAACAAAAAATATGTATACCTTTATTCTATTCCAAAAAGCTTCCCTGCCATCTTCCTTGATCTTACGCCAATCTCTCACCAACGTAATATTTCTATAATCTCTAACCTTCGAAGCTACATGTTTTGAAAAAGCACTAGAATTTTTACTAATGCATTTTCCAGACGCATCAAAAGAACAAGGTTGTGTCTTCCAGTTGGGAATTGAGGGTCCCCGTCCTCGTTGAGTTGTTCTTTATAAATACAGAAGAAAAAATAATTAAAAACTAAGGAACAAAAAACAATTTTCAATTTGGACCACCTTCGACTACAAAACAAAAAACTGAAACTAATAACCATAATAAATTAAAAATGGACCAACTTCAACTTCTTCCTCTTCGAATTAGATTCCGTCAGCATGTTCATCTTTATAATGATCCATAGCAAAACAATCTGCAAGAAGAAGTACAAAAACTAAAAAGGGAAAATGGAGATGAAAAAGAAGTATGGACGAAAATGGGAAGGAGAAGGAGAGACTGAAATTTGGGAGAAAATGAAGGCACAGATGAAATAGGAACAAATGGTTTAAATATAGATGCTGAGTTGGTGTCGGTTAAAACCGACACCAAATCCTTGACGTCGTATTAAAATGCACTGGCGTCGCAATAAGTGAGGCTTAGTGTCGATTAAAACCGCCACCCACTGCTGACTAATTAAATACACCCACTTTCTGACAACATTTATTGGACCAAACGTGGCGTCGGTTTAGTGAAAGTTGGTGTCGGTTCAAACCGACACTAACACTGACACACTTTACTGATACATTAAATCAAACAACCACTTTTTGATTTAAAAAAAAACACAACAACCACTTTCTGACATAGTTTTTTTTTTTAATTCACATGGCGTCGCTTTAGTTAACATCTGTGTCGGTTTAAATTGACACGACCACTGACACTTTATTGTTGCATTAAATCAAACGACAACTTTTTGATTTTACCAAAAAAAAAAAAACAACCACTTTCTGACGTAGTTTTTTTAAATTCAAATGGCGTCGCTTTAGTTAACGTTGGTGTCGGTTAAAACTGACACCATAGTCCCAATCAAACAACCACTGACACATGGCGTTGCTTTAGTTAAACTTTGTGTTAGTTTAAACCGACACAACTACTGACACACTTTACTGATGCATTAAATCAAACAACCACTTTTTTATTTTACCAAAAAAAAAACCACTTCTGACATAGTTTTTTTTTAAAATTCAAATGGCGTCGCTTTAGTTAACCTTAGTGTCGGTTGAAACCGACACCATAATCTGACAAGCTATAATGATGTGCATTTTGCGTCGGTTCAAATGCATTTAGCGTCGGTATAAAATGCCACGATATCAGACAACTTCCAAGGTGACTTATTGAAATTCCCACCTAGTGCATTTCAAATTATCTGACCAATGTCGTCGCCTAAAAGCAACAGGAAAATAGTTTTAAAAAAAATGTCCCCATACAAAAAAAAAATAACGAGTTTTGTTTTTGTTTTTTTGTTACCTCATTTAATATTTTAAGATTTTATTAAATAAAATACGGAATAAAAAACAAAAATATAGTCTAATTAATACTTAAAACACATAAAATAGTTAATATATTTATTCCATGTCATCATCTGTTATGTCGTCGTCGGTATTGGCATAACTAGCGAACTGGGTATGCAATGGTAATGATTCATGAAAAGTAGTCTCTTCCATGCCAACCCTTATATGGAAACTTTCACGGTCAAGTATTTGATCAGCCAAATTTGGTATGGCATAATCATCAATTGCATCGTTATCCTCTAATTCGTCAAACAAATCCCTTGGTTGCGTTCGAACAACTACGTGCCAATCTTTTTCAATTGTGTCCTCAATGTAAAATGCTTGTAATGCTTGTGATGCTAATATGAAAGGATCCTCTTTAAATCCAAATCGATTGAAGTTCACCATAGTAAATCCATATTGATCAATCAGCATTCCTTGTGGACTTTCACTATTAGCCCATTTGCACTTAAATAACATCACAGCTCGACCCCTATCTCCTGCCTTAGCATGACCACAATATTTAACCTCGAACATATCTACAACTCTGCCGTAACAATTCACTTGCCAAATTACACCAGGAACATTTGCAGGTACAAAGACACCACAATTTTGATTCTTATCATCCACAGATTTTATACGAAATGTGAACCCATGAACAATGTGACTTTTATATCTACTCACAACCTTGCTAGGATAATTATTTAGCCAATGCAAGTCTTGAGATATCAAAGTGTCATTAGAATGACATCTTGAATTCATCTGTTATAAGAATGAAGATAAAAGTTGACATGCTAACTATAAACATGTTATAATTAAAATGTAAAAATATAAATAAATAATGTGATTGTTGTATCAACTCACATGTTGCTTGAATCATTCTGGAAATTCTTTCTTACTTAGTTCCTTGATTTTTCGCATTGTTAACCTTTCTCGATGATGTTTAGTTTTCAAGAATTCCTCCTGTTGCCTGGGCATTTATGTCCAAATATAGATAATTAATTTTTCAAAGTTAATAAAACCAATAAAACATTAAGACTTATGATTAGGGTTAGCACAGGTGGTAAGCACATGTTGCCTGGGCATTTTGTAAGTTCTATTTGAGAGCAAACACTTTGTGATTTGTATCAAGACTTTTGGGACAACAAGGAGATTAGGGTTAGCACATGTGGTAGACTTTTCAAGAGTTGTATTACTTTGGTATTCAAGTCAGAAACATTCTTAAATTAGAACTCTTCTAGCTGATTTATGCATAAGTGTTTTCGATGATAAGGATTATCTTTGATAAGGTTTTCTTAATGGGAAGACTCCTAATCGAAGACCATCGCATACAGTATATAACTAAGGTCCCTGTACTTTCATGAAACACGCAAGTTTTTCAGAAGTACTCTAGCCCCATTTAGTGAGCCTTGCCTTCGGTCTATGTAGAGTTGCAAAAGAACTTCAGTTTCTTGCCCTAGCCCATGAGACAATGTCTTCCTCAGGTTAGTGGTTAAGTATGATATTGAGTTAGTCCTAAGATATATATCTTAAAGGTATTACTTACATTTGGTATCAGAGCCTCTCACGTATCATCTAACCCTATGTTGGAGGCATCAAGAAATTTTTCCTTGTCTCGCAGGTTACGGAACTGGTAATATATCATTAGAGAAATATATATGAACACGATCAAGTGATAGCTAAAGCTATCCTTGATCATAAAGACATATATTTTCATTCAGATATATATACATGTGATGGTGCTTAAAATTCAAGACATGATCACTGACCATCACTACTAGAATTTGGCTTATAGGCCACCATTTTTTTCACACCCTTTGCAATTGGTGGCCATAGATATAAAGCTGCTACTCTTACTATTTTTTGGTGGCTTTACAGTGGATTGCCACTGATATCAGTGGCCTGAAAAAATCAGCCACCAATGATTGGTGTCTATTAACTAACTTTATTTCTTAAAATTACACCAAAGACCTTTTACATGTTTTTTCAACTTTGGGACCTGTTTTTTTTATTTCTTTTTCAGTCTTTTTCTCCTTTTTTTTTCTATCAAAAATATTTTTTTTTCATTTAATAATCCTATTCTACAGTACTTTCACCCCCAAATAAATACAAAGTTAGCATTCCCCTTGCCTCTTCCCTGAGCTCAACTCCTTGCCTCTTCCCTAACCCTTTCGATGGGATCGACGGCTTAGTGCGGGATTTGGTGAGGAGAAGGCATGCGGCTTATAGACAGGAGGAGAGATAGAGGGCGAGGGATGGGGAGAGCACTACTAGAATTATGCTCATAGGACACCATTTTTTACACACCCTTTGCAATTAGTGGCCATAGATATAAAGCTACTACTTTTACTAGTTTTTGGTGGTTTTATCGGTGGCCTTCAACATTGAGCCACCAATGTTGGTGTCTGTTAAATAGCTTTATTTCTTAAAATTACTTTTTTATTATTATTTATTTTGTTGGCACCGAAGTGGTGCTTGTTATTTGTTTTTTCCCGGTTTCCCACCAAAATGAGTGAGAAAAGTCAGGAGTCCATATTTCCCCGTTCACAAATGTCTCTCATCTCTCTCCCCTCCACTCTTTCTCCTCCTTCCCCCTTCACTCTCTCTACTTCCCGCATCCTTTCTCTCCCCTTTTCTTACAGCCGACAGCGCTGCCCTTCCACCGGTCGCCAAAGACCGTCAAATTATACCTCTGTAATCCTCTTCCCTTCCTCTTTCCGATCCTTAAGTTAGTTTCTACAAATTCGTTCCCAAATTTCTTCAATTTTAGATCTAAGAAATGTATGATTTTGTTCGGGTTTTGTGTGTTTTTCAGGTATGGGAGCGGCGTACGGGATGGCCAAGAGCGGATTAGCAGTGGCGTCGATGAGTTCGATGAGGCCGGAGCTGGTGATGAAGTCGATCGGGCCGGTGGTTATGGCGGGATTGTTGGGTATTTTCGCATTTTCAAACTCGATTTTACACTGCTTTAATTTTTAGTTTTAAATGTTTGAAAGTTTTGGTCCTTGAACATCACTGAAAATATGTTTCGATATCATATTTCTTGGAAAGGATTTGACCTTACTCTTGTATTGATTGGCATCTCCTTCATGTTAATATTTCCGGATTTGATGCGTTTAACTGAGTTTAACTTCAAGATTAGTAAATTAATTAAATTTCCGGGTTGTTGTCCTAGGTTGCTTTGCTATGAATTTTGCTGTAATTAGAATTTGGCTCAGCTGATGAGTGGTGTAAACAAAGCCAGTGATTTCTCAAAATAAAAACTTCCAGTTTTTGGATCGATTCTGGATTTCAAATTTTAATTCCATTTTATGTATGCATGTCGAAGATTGGGGACGAGGAAGATGAATCAAGGTTGTTTCCAACCTGGGCCGAGAAGAATGGAAGCCTTGGAAGGTTGTGGGTGAAACTAAGGTGAAGAGGGTTCTTCTAAAATATATATATATATGCCCTGAATATATGCTCTGAAACTAAGGAAAAACATATATGCCCTGAATATAGCTGTTTGTTCAGTAGTTGTAGTTATAGGCATATTTGTTTCCTTGTTCTCAATGGATATGGAATGCATTTTCTGCTGTGTACCGTGTACATATACGCAGTGGTTCAGATGTATTACTCTTTTATCTGTTTTTTCCTTTTTCTTTCCTTAGTTTCTTCCTGTCTTATTACTGTCTACTCTTTATTAGATTGAGATCTACAACTCTTATTTTGACCAAATATTATGCATTTTTATTTAGTTCTTAAACTTTGAATTTACTTTTCGTTGTCATTTTATTTTCCTTTACAGGTGAGTACGAAAAAGTTTATATGTTTTGTATTTTGAGCCTTGCATGTTGGCCTTCGTCGAGATGATTACAGTTTCTAACAGCACAAAAATGTAATTCCTTTTTAGTTTCTATTTTGACTTGAGTATTTTGCAGTGGAAAACTATCGAGCTCAACGATGTTACTTCCACTAATGTCTTAATTTATTGGTTTGAATTTAATTTAATTTTTGTTAATCTTAGGTCTGCTCACTTTTTGGTAATGTTTTGTCCTTGCTCATTTTTGTGTTTCATTAGGATTTAGTAGGATGCCACAACGTGGGAAAACTTGTTTTTATAATGAGGCTCGCCATTTAACCATGTCCGTGATTTCAAAGAGTTTCAATATGCAAATCTCATATCATATGATGTTCTGATTATATCTTCTATGTTGTTGGTGGACCAGTTGGTTTTATGACTCATGTCTCCACTCCATCATTTTTTCATCTTTTGACACAAGAACTTTGTTGATTGATGAAGTTATCAACCAACAATAAGTCCTAAACAGCTGTTATAGTGTTCTACTCAACCTTATGAACTTTTTACCACTACCATCTCTGCAGTAACCAATCTCGTACATGTGTAATGTGTACAAAATTGCTAGTATTATACTACGACATACATATAGCACTCTCATAATTCTTTATCATAGGTTGAATTCTTTTGATACAGAGATCTGTTTTTGGGCATTGCTTATGGTTGTAGATGATTTCAGGCTCCCAACAACACGGAGCTTCTGGGAGTGCGAAGTGCATTATTAAGGTAAAAACCAACTGTTTTGGTTTGGCCATTGTATCAGTACTTACTATAAGCATTTGGGTCTACTTAAGGTGGGATCCTAATACCACTTACATTCAGTCTAATCCTGTTATATTTAGTACTTACTATAAGCATTTGGGTCTACTTACTAGTTGTACATCTACTTGTTTATGAAGCGACTTTCTTGTGTATGAAGGGTCTTTATATATATGTTTTACATTCAGTCTAATCCTGCAAGTGTTAAAGATATAATAGTCAGTACTTAATGTAAGCATTTGTCTGATGCCTTGGCAATTGTTGTTACTGCACTTTAATTCTTGTGGACTAATGATCTAGCATATGCTTTGCATACTTCACTTATAGTTTTCTTTTACTGTTATATTCTGCAATATCAATTCATGGTCTAGGGCGAAACAGAGAGGAAAGATTTTCAAAAATGAAATTTTTTATTTTTATTTAATTGCAAGTTTGCACCCTTATGTGATTCCTCATTTTAATGGTTCAGCTCAGTGGTGGTTATCTTTTTGGGCTACCTGTTGGCTTTGTTGCTGATTCAATTGGAGCCACTTTAGGTTCAGGGGTTGCTTTTCTTCTTGGAAGAACTGTATGTTTCTATCCTAAACTCTTGTATTGGAATTTCCTGGTTTTTTGAGTTTCTGAAAAAAAGAGAAAATATTAATGCATTTATATTTGTGGGAGCTATATCTTTCCTTTTAAGTTATCTGATTTTGATATTTTGGTTTTCCAAGTTGATGTTTAGACCTTGTAATATGTCCTACCTGGGTAAAGTCAATCTGGGTAAAGTCATGGCCTTCAACCCTCATCAAAGCTTCCCTTTCAGTTCAGCCCTTTCTCTAGGTTATTTTTTATTTATATTATTCAATTTATCTCTATTTTTTGTGGTTGAATTCGGCTTCTGGGATTGCGAAATTCTTCGATCTGAAGGAGCGAAGAGGTGATTACCTTGGCAAGATTGTTCAGGTGATGATACAAAATCAGAATGTTCATATATCCTACCTTTTTCTTTTTTGCTTCGCTTGGATTGAATGCTGATGACTACCTTTCTTCCGTGATTTGAGTCGATTTAGGTGGTTCCACATATAACTGATGCCATTAAGACATGGATCGAATGTGTTTCAGTCATTCCTGTGGATGGAAAAGAATGCCCTGCAGATGTTTGCGTGATAGAGTTGGAAGGGACTAGAGGTAAGCAATAGTCAATACATAGATGCATTACATGCTTCATTATTCTTTGTCTCTATTTATATACAAAGATAATTTTTCTTCTTTCTTCTTAGGTGACATTGCCATTTATTGAGGCTCTGCCCCAATGGTCATTTTCAGTTGGTAAGGTTGTGGTTTATTCTGGTTTTTTTTTGTTTTTGGGGAATTTTTTGATTCCGCTTATGAGATAATTTCTTCACCTGTATGTTGGCTTCCAATTGTCTATCATGTTTCTGTGTTATGTGATCAATATATATCTTCCAATGACTAACACTCCATTTGATAATTGGGCTTTTTTATGTTTTGTTTGTTTGATGACAAAATGCGTTGTACTTGTATTAATATTTTTTTGTTTGTTAAGAAAATGGAGTAAAGTTCGAATATTTAGCTACTTATGAAAATGTGAGTAGATACTATGTTAGGAGATAAATTCATTCAAGGGATAAATTGTGCTATTTCATTCAAACGAGTACATATACTGCTTTGATTCGATAAGCAATGTCAAAATATGTGAAAGTAAATTTGTCTAACCTATTGTGTGTCGGAATTAGTATAAGGTCAGAAATTTAGAAGTTACATTCATGATTGTATCTCTACACAGAGCGAGGTTTTGTATTCATACATAAGCAATAATCAAATATTGTGTTCTTCTGTGGAGTATTGTATTTAACACTTATATACAGTACTAGATTAATATATGATCATTAACTTTGGTATGTTTGAACGTCCATGTAAAATGTCCAAGAAAAGAAAACAAATTTACATGAGAAATCCCAAATTTTGTTTACACCATTTCCAGTTGTAGTGAACAAATAAATAACCATTTCTCATATTGACTTAAAGATGGAATAGTGGAGTACTTGAGGTAAGCTAACACAGTTAATTTTTATACTCTAATACTTGAAATATGAGTATGCAATTAGTGTTCATTTCCCCTTTTTACAGCCATTAATGAATCGCCATGAGGTTTCATTTCCCTATTTTTGTCATTCCATTTGCATCCTTTTTTAAGCTAGAAGAATGGACTTCGTACAGTACATCATGAGAGAGAAACCTATGTACAACCAATTTTTTGGAAGGACCAGAGATTACTTTATAAAAGTATTTTGATGTCTCATAGAATTCGTAATGAATTTCAACTCACAATTGAAAAGTTGTTTTAGCTCTTTCAACTCATAGATAGTTTAACCCATGCTATGTCTTCACACTATAATTACCAAAAATGGTTTTCTCCAATTGAAAGATACTTACTGTAAGACGAATTAATTGATATATCAATAGAACATAAACAACCTTTGTAAATTGGGTTTATAACTCTTTTCTGTTTGTATTCTGTCTCTGATGTAATAGCCTCTGATTCTACATGTGGGTGTTTAATTTGGTTTTGTTTTCAGTATTAGGAGACCTTGGTTTTCTGTTTTTTGGGGCTTTGTTTGCAGCATCTGAAGCCCTCTGTGCTCAAGCCCTATGATAGTAGTGGTGAGCTTCCCTTTCAAAGATTCAATTCTTTCCAGTAATTACGGTTTATAAAGTGATTTCTCTGCTTAATTTGGGTTTGGGGCTACTTTTTTCTCATAAAAAAAATTTGTGTATGCTAGAGATAAAAACAAACAAAATACCTGCTACTGTTGAAATCCTTGCACACTCTGGCATCAAGTTATTTTAGCAAGCATCATTACAATGCCAATTTTTGAAGGTTGATCTCAGTTCACTTGCTCTAATTGATCTCAGTTTTGTTTAAGCTCCAAAACTTTTTCATCATCATCCTAGTTCAGTTCTGAGGCATTTAAATTATTTATCATGCAAATCGTTTTGAATTCAAAATTTAGTTTTAGATTAAACTTTTGAGATTATTCAATTTAAAGTTTGAATTTAAATTGAATTTAGAGTTTTCTTTAGTTTTTTTTATTATATTACAGTTCCATTTGGTACTAAAATTAGATTTTAAATTTGGCATACTAAAAATGTATATGTGTGTTACGTCATCTAATATCAATTTAATACATTTTATTGAATACAATTTTACTCTCGCATCTTTTAAGAGTTCATTGAATTAGAGCAATATTTATTGAAAATTTTGTTGTTGAGAATTTTGTGGGATTTCCCGAAGCACGGATTCTCATCTTTACATGGCCCAGTTAATTTTGCTTCGTGTTAATGTATGAGGAGAAGTCTCATTGCATCAACCTCAGCAAACATGCTTTTGCTTAGTTGCTAAACCCATTTAATTTTTATGCTCTATTTGCCTTCTCCATTTCCAGTTAAATGAATTGATTAAAGTGTTTATGAGCTAGGTGACTCTGAATTATATTGGTAAGAATGCTTTCAAGAGTATTCTGATTTGGTGCCTTTTATCTATATAGTATTGAACTATATAACTTTCTTTTGCATGATCCTTCACTGTATTTCTTTGTTGTTGCACTAGATTTAACCTTGGTTCTTGACTAATATGTGATAGAGGATATGCAGTGCTTTTATTTAGAAGTATCAGAACTGGGACATGGCATGGGCTTTGCCAGCATTATATGTCATGCTTATGAGATTAGGGTTCTAGCTGAGAGGGTAAGTTCAATAGATTAGTTTTGTTTCAATAACCAAATATGTGCTTTATTTAGTAATTGGTTGTTGATATGTTGGGAAGACAGATCGACTAAGACTATGACGTGTGGTTTTGTAGACTGTTTTGGTTCTTTATTGAACATTAGAATCATAGAATGTATGCTTTCTTTATCTTATTCTTGAATACCCACGCTGATTGGGAGATCATTTGTTGTTTCAAGGTTGAATGTGGTCTGCATATTCATGAACTTGTCAATTCAATATGTTCTTACTTGAAGTTGCAGAAGGGTTGCAGTGAATTTGTGGACATTTTTGTATATAAACAGAAATATGATACTCCAATTTGGGTGCCCACACAGGGCATCCTTTTTTTTAAATATTATTTTGCAACTTTGCCACCAATGTGAATTAGGGTGGCATCTTTTTTTTTTTAAAATATTATTTTGTAACTTTGCCACCAATGTGGATTAGGGTGGCATTGCACATACCCACCAATGCAATATTGGTAGCCATTGTTACAATAGAGTCCTCTACATAGGCCACACTACTAGTTTAGTGGGTGCTTGGTGGCTATAGAGGTTTGCCACCAATGTGAGTGGCAACACTTAACAATAGCCACCAAATGAAAGGGTGGCTTATAGCCAAATTTCTAGTAGTGCATCTAAAGATGATCCTTCTTTCATGCTTCGAATTTAAGCAGCATGTCATTTTATATAAATATTTGAATCAAATTAATATTGTCAAACCACAAAGGCTTGTAATCTTAATTACAGAAATTCGAATATTGACTATAAAAGTGATGTGAAAATGTGATTTATAGTTTGGGGTTAAAGTCATGAATGTCTTCCTCTGTGAATCCTAGCTCATTGAACCTCAACACAGTTGAGCCTCTTACTGGTGTCAATTACAAAAAATGGAAACAAGATCTCGAAATTGTTCTAGGAGTCATGGACTGGGATTTGGCACTGAGAACCCAAGAGCCTCTAGCACCTACTGATGACAACACATCCAATCAGAAATCCAAGTATGAAAAATGGCACAAATCTAACAGAATCACCCTGTTGATCATCAAAATGAGCATGACAGATGTGGTGAGAGGTGGCTTTCCTGATGCAACAAATGCAAAAGAATTTATGAAGTCTATTGAGGCAAAGTATAGGGAGTCGCCAAAAACTGAGATAGGTAATGTCATGAATGCTCTCACTACCATAAGATATGATAGGGTTCAAAGTGTGCACGAATACATATTGAAAATGATGGATGTGGCTGGAAAACTCAATGCACTCGAGGTACCAATTTTTGATACTTTTATGGTACATGTCATTATGAATTCCTTGCCTGAGAGTTATACACAACTCAAAGTCTATTATAATGGTCTGTGTGAGAAATGGGATGTGAATGAATTGATAGCTATCTGTGTGAGTGAAGAAGAAAGAATGAAGAAAGAAAAGTTTGAGAAAGAGAGATATGAATTTGTGAACCTTGTCCAAAGTACAATTAGGGCTACTAAACCTCATGTTCTCGATGCTGCCAAAAAAGATTCTACCAAATCTACTCCCTCTCCTAAAAGAAACTTCAAACTCAATAAACCTTCAATTTTCAAGTGCTATTTTTGCAAAAAGGCAGGCCACATGAAGAAAAACTATCCCAAATATAAGGCTTGGCTTGCCAAACAAGAAGCAAAGAAAGGTAAAAATGTTTTTGCTTGTTTTGAATCCAATTTAATCAATATACCTAGCTCTAAATGGTGGCTTGATTCAGTCTCTTCTATACATGTTACAAATTCATTGCAGGACTTCACAACAAGGAGAACATCGAATAAGGATGAAGTAAAGGTTTCAGTTGGCAATGGAAGGAGAGTTGAAGTCAAAGCATTAGGAGGTGTTAGGCTGAAGTTAGAATTTGGTTTTTATTTAGAGTTAGACAACGTTGTTTATGTTCCTTCCATGAAAAGAAAGTTAATTTCTATTTCAAAGCTAGTGTTATTGGGTTTTTATTTTACTATTAATAAAAGTGGCTTCAACGTTTTTTATGAATCTTCTCAAATAGGCAATGCTTTCATGAGTGATGGCATGTTTCAACTTAAATTGAATAAAACTGAATGTGTTTTTAAAGTACAAAATGAAACAACCAAAGCTCAACAATCCTCAATTTTATGGCACAAAAGACTCGGCCGTGTCTCTAAACAAAGAATGGAGCTACTTGTCAAAAACGAAATTTTACCTCCGTTAAACTTCAATGATTTTGAATTTTGTGTGGATTGCATTCAAGGGAAGATGACAAACACTAAAAAAGAAGGATCGACAAGAAGTAAGCAACCTCTAGAGATCATTCATACAGACATTTGTGGTCCTTTTCCCACACAAACCTTGGAAGGAAACAAATATTTCATTACTTACATTTGATGATTTCTCGAGAGCAAACACTTTGTGATTTGTATCAAGACTTTTGGGACGACAAGGAGATTAGAGTTAGCACATGTGGTAGACTTTTCAGGAGTTGTATTACTTTGGTATTCAAGTCAGAAACATTCTTAGATAAACTAGAACTCTTCTAGCTGATTTATGCATAAGTGTTTTTTGTGATAAGGTTTATCTTTGATAAGGTTTTCTTAATGGGAGGACTCCTAATCGAAGACCTTCGCATACAGTATATAACTGAGGTCCCTGCACTCTCACGAAACACACAAGTTTTTCAGAAATACTCTAGCCCCATTGAGTGAGCCTTCGGTCTGTGTAGAGTTACAGAAGAACTTCAGTTTCTTGCCTAGCTCGTGAGACTGTCTTTCTCAGGTTAGTGGTTAAGTATGATATTGAGTTAGTCCTAAGATATATATATCTTAAAGGTGTTACTTATATAAGTTGTTTTGATTCAACCTCAAACGATTCTCTTGTAAACAAAACAAGTGAAGTTTCTGATGAGTTGTTTCGCTACTCATGTTAATCTTTGCAAAGTAATGATATGAAGAATGTTTCGTAACTTCATCGGATCAAAGACATGTGTGAGTTGAATCAAAGACAATTGATTTCTGCCAGTAACTTCTCTTTCTAAGTCCATACCATGTTTGTCGAGGCAGAGCCAATAGATGCACTGTTAGAACATCGATCGTAGACGGATGCATTCCTATGCAACTACCTTGAAAATAAGAACACAAGCTCTTGGATCGGTTTGACATGAGGGAACCATCATATCAATTGTTTGTTCACCGCCATTTGTTGTTACAGTCCCCGACACCACTATTACGGGGTTTTTACTGTTTTAGTTCCATAGTTTTGAATACTAAATGATGTGACAAATTGAAAAACTAGTTCCAATTGTTACATTCGTCTTAGTTAACAAAAACGAGAAACATCAACCTTGTGTTATGCAAATGTTGGGGGAACTAAAGAAAACAAAAAAATTAACAAACAATGTCACAAGTCACAGCTCGGACATAGATCTATAATCCGAACATCATTGAGACTATTTCTTAATCAATCCAACACTATTATTAGGAACGTTAAAACAGTATAATAGTGTTGATTAGATTAAAAAACCAACATAGTAGCGTCATCGAAACAAACCAGTTATTATCCATAGCTAGCTTTTTTAAGGGGGGCAAACAAAGCAAATCATATCATCATTCCATCAATTGACATCTACTTCGGATCTGATTTTGATGGCTAAAAACATTTATATTCTACTCAATTCTATGCAAATCTCAGTTTTTACTCTGAATCTCGATGACACCATTTTTGTCTCTCCGCCTTTCCTTGATATATTGTGCAATCCAACATCGATCCAAAAGTTGTACAAGATAAGGACACACATGATTTTCATGAAACGGATTTGCCGTTACTGTGGATCCCAACCTACTAATATAAGAGTATTTGAAAAGAAAAAAAAAATTATATGATTTTGAATTAGTAGCTTATAACTTTTATTATTTTAGTAAACTTGTTTCATGTAAGTCATTTTTACAAGGAAAATCACACTCTTTCTCTCCTATTGGGATTGCTTATTAATTAGTTATAAAGTGACCGAAATACGAAATAATATATCACATATTATTATATAATTTTTTTTTAATTTTAAGTGTTTATCCAATTATCTAATGAGATACGACATCCTTTCACTCAGAGACCCAGCAAAAAGGCCAAAAAAAAACGCATTTTTCGTGCGCCTTTGCGTGCCCGTTTCGCTAGGTTAAGAGTTGTTTTCATGGTACAGCTGACACGAGCCAGTAAGTCGGCGGGTGCGGCGCGTCTCTGCCGTTTTGCGGGTGTCAAAGTCCGCAGATTCCTGTCGGGTCCTCCGCCGGCTCACAACCCTGTTTTTTAGCCAGAACTTTTTCGGTTGCTTTTGTTAGTGTCCGTTAAAGTTGGAACATTTTAGATCGTGGCCGTTGAAGCGGTGGAGCGATTGGGTCGATGAGTTCGAGGTTTATTGTGTTCAAAGTTTTCAGTGGGTATCTCTATGTGGTGCTGGGTCTGCGCTGCCGTGCTGGGTGTACTGAGGCGGATCAGTAGTTATTTTCCGACGTTCTGATCCCGACATCCTGTGCTCTTTACGTAATTTGAGTAAGGTTGGTGAGGTTAAGGTGTATGAATACCCCCCTGTCGGATTTTACCCCTTTGGACTAAAATATTTGCCGTCTCCAGTCGTTTGTGTACTGGTGGTAGGAATGTGTGTAATTTCAAATTATCAAATCCCTTGAGTTTTTATGTGTTTAGGCCCAAATTTACACCACCGATCCGAGTAATCGAAACCGTTGAATAAGCATACTTCTACACCATTGATCGAAGAGTAAAGATAGTTTTGTTATTATTAAATGATAATATTATGATAATTATCTTTCAATATGATTCATCTTTATTTTTTTTAAATGACGGGATAAATAGGATTCTCGTTACCTCCAATGGAAGCAACAATAGCAGAGTTCGAATTAATTGAGGTTTGTTAACAAAACGTGCAGAGACCAGCACTTGCGTGATCAGATGTCTTGAAGAATGGGATGGTGTGATCAGATAGGCCTTGAAGGGGTAATGAAAGAATATTTTCCTATTTGGTCAAAACAAATGTGTCAGATAAGTAAGTGGTGCTAGGCTTTAGCCTATCATGATAAAAGGAAATGACCACGTGGAATGCATCCAGAAGATAAGAAAGGAAAAATAGGCTTTTTGGATAACGGTGATAATGCTGCAGAAAAGTCAGGTTATCTATCTTTCTGTTATTTGCTAAAGGATAGGCTCTCGCTTATCTAGTTGGGATTAAAATCAAATTCTACTATAGGATCAGGCTGTGCCAAGCAAGTACATTAGTCTTATAAATACAGATGCAATGGTAACGGAAAGGACCTCCAACTCAACACACAAATCTGTCATGTGCAAACTCTCGCTTTACGTGAAACCTCTTAACACCCTTGAGATTTTTATTTTCTTTTTCCCCGACACACCTTTAGTTTGGATAAAAAAATACTGTGAAGGCAACCGGTAACATCTTCAGTTTGGATAAACAACACTGCGTCGAGGCTGACTGATTATCTATCCAAGTCTCTATCGACAAGGGTTCTCGAATCCTTGTTGGAATAGGTCATCTCATTAGCCTTCTCGGCGAAGTGAGGTGTTACTGGTTACTAGGCTCGGCACATTGAACTCCGAGTTGATTTATGATTGCATACTCACAAGTGGAATTTAGAGTTCGGCATTCAGACGGCCGAACCACATTCACCATCAAGACTTATATCCGCTTTGAGTATATGTGCCCCTATACTTTGGTGTCGATTCGGCGTGAGTTTACTCTGACAAATACCATCAATGTGACCGAAGTCGACGACGACGATTTGTGAACTTCGAATAATTAGTAGCCTTGTCTTTAGGCTTGAGAATCCAGAGGCCGAGACGAGTTCCTTCCTCGGCCGCAATCGCAGGATGTAGAAGTCAACCGAACTCGACCGACGAGTTGGCATGCCCCGCACGCATTTGAAGGACGCAGTTAGCTCATTAGTTACTCGGCCTGCGCGCCACGTAGGCTAAGTAGTTTTTAGGGTCAACATTATGGTATATTGTTTTCTGGGCTGAAGTTTCTATGATATTGGATTTTACTGCATTTTTGGGTTTTTTAAATAAATTAATAATTTGGTACCTTCGTCGGTTAATTCATTTATAAATAAAAAATGTTATTAACAATTCAAAAATCTCATTTCACACCCCTTACAAGTGTGTTTTTCTTTCCAATTATAGAAAATTTAGAGTGCTAATAACAATTCCCTTATAAATTTATCATAAGATGTTATTTGATGGAGACTAATGTCGTTTACCCATCAGGATATAGACTTTCTTGGCAAAAAAAGAGAGCAATGAAATTGATGAGATGTGTTGGTTACAGTTGAACCATGCATTATATGTTTTATGAATATTGCTACACTTATCAACATTTTATTTCTCAACCAAGTAACATTATCATCTTGCGCAGAATATCTTCGAAATTCTGTGCTCTTCACTGTTGTTTGGTTGGGGTTGGCAGGCAACCGCATTGCTCTTCCTCATTTTCCTTATCCTCTCTAGCCCTCTACCCCCTCTCAAATCCTCCTCCCCTCCCATCTTGTTTTCCCCCTCCCATTTACTTCTTCCCAACCCACTCCTTCCTTCCCATCTTATATGCCCCTTCCCACTTACTAAGACTCCCATCTATTCAGTTTTTTCAGTTTTCTTTCTCTTCCTTGATTATGGTAACCTCCTTAATTTATAGTTTCCTTGAACCTGTCTTAACCTCCATAAGCTTGTCTCTAATCTGGATTTTTATGCCCCTTTCTTCGTCATTTACTTCCCTTCGTTCTTAGTCCTCCACCGCCAACTTTTGCTACTCGGCCCATCGCGTGTCTCTCATCGACGGTGCAATTTAGTGTTGGGTTGGGTGGTTGTTAAAGTACTTTTAGCACTATCTGGTAGGATTATGGAAGCACTTTTTGCACGGTGACTCGCTCATCCTTATTTTTCGTTCATCCAACTTGAGTCGATTGTGGTTTTCAATGATAGATCTAATATCTAGTGTTACAAAAGTTGGGAAAAAAATATTGAGATTAAAAAAAGTAGAGGTAGTGAGCATTTTTTGTGTTTTCTCAACAAGATAAACTTGTTTTATAATGAATATTCTCAATACAAAAATGAACAAAATCATTTTATTTTAAATTAATATAAAATCTCAAAATTTCAAAAAAAATGGGGCTGGTTTGGTATTGACGTGCTTTGAAAAAAAATTGCTTCTGCTATGCTGTGAGATTAAGCAGCTGCAAAATAAAGCAGCAAAGTGTTTGGTAAACTTTTTTGTAAAAGTGCTTTGGGAAAAGAAAAAAAACAGTATGATAGTGTTTGGTAAACTTTTATGTAAAATAGTTGTAACTGTGTGAAATGGCCAAAAAGGGTATAATACTAGATGTGCTATTAATTTAATTTTCTTAATAAATAAAGGTAGATTACTAAATATACTTTATTTTTAAAAGAAAAATATTTATAAACTTTATCTTAAATATTAATTAGTATGACAAATTACTTTAATTGAAATATTTTAGACTGAATAGCTAGGATTCGTTAGTACAATATTGTTAATATACTTGAAAGTAGTCTAATTAGATACATTCATCAAACTTGCCGCTATGCTATTTCTTAATGTCTCTATCTCATGTGATCCTTCAACTTGATAATTTTGGTATTCTTCATCATCATCATCACTACTAACGCTCTCTTCACAAAAGTCCATGGGGTCATCAAAATGATGATCACGTTCAAAATACCTCCGTATGTAGTTCAGAATACGATCAAATGATATATAAACATGCCAAATAGCAACAATCAATTGAATTGAAAGAACATCAACAATAACGAGAAATCGAATCCAATTCATCTTTAAATTAAACACAAACCAACTTAATTAGGAATTGTACCTCGCCTAAAGATCATCAATCAAACAAAATAAAAGCAACCCATTAATCTTACCACCAAACCACGGCGACAACAATCAACAACGTCCATTAAGATTAAAACACAAAATTCAAAATTTAACGACCACACCAAAATCAATCGATTGCAGAACAAAAAATAGAAACTGAGAAAAAAACCAGAAATGATTTGATCCCAATTCTCCAAATTAACCAAAGAACCTCAGAATTGACAAACCAATTCAATACAAGAACGATTACAAAAAAAAAAGAACTGAATTGAATCGAGCTGTGGGATTTTGAAACTTGAGATAGGTCAAATTAGGGATGAAATTTAGATTAGGAAAATCAAAATGGTATTCACAGGCAATAAAGAACAATGCACAGACAAGAAAAATTAAAAATATATAAGTATGAAAACGACTACCTCTTGCTTCACTTTCTCTCTCTCTCTCTCTCTTCAGCGATTCTCTCTTTCATACCTCTGTTAGGGTTTGTTTCCTCCACAAACCTTCCCCAATTGTTTCCTCCGTCCCCATTTTTTTTCCCGACACCCATACACTTCATCCCTTCACTCTTCCCACCCCTCGTTCACTCACTCTCCCCATCCCCAAATTTAAAAATCCAAACGAATAAATAACGAAATTTTAGACAAGAGAAGCTTACCATAGGAATGAGGGAAGGCGACGGCGAGAGAATGAGGGAAGGCGACGACGGTGTCTGTGGCGCTGAGATCGACGAAGAAAGAGGAAAATGAGGAGGAGGAAGAGGTGCAGCGGCAAGCAACAGAGGAAGAAGGAGTGCGAGAGAGAAAGTATATGTTTTGCGATAGAGCGTGCGAGAGAGAGCTTGAAAGTGTGAGGAAGGTAGGAGAAAAGAGAAAGGAGAAAGGAGGGCAATGTTGGTAAATTGAAAAATTCATTAAAAAGATTACTGTAGCTTGTGTTTTTCAAATAAGCTGCAAAATGCAGCTTCCTGTTTTTAGTTTTTTTTTTCATCTAAAACTTTAAAATAAAGCTGGTTTGGAGTGTTTACCAAACACTAAAAACTCTCCTAGCTTTTTTTCATACCAACTTTTTATAAATCACCTTAACCCTAAGAGCAAGCCCACCCCTAAGACTGGGTGCCAGCACCCAACCCATTTATCCACTCAAGTGAACAGTAACACACTCCAATGAACAGTAATAGGCCACTGCATCTCCACCCCTAAAAAAATGCGCTAGCACCCAGCCCTTTTTAAATTAAAATAGTTTTAATTTCGGATAAGATTTTTAACTAATCTCGTCACGCCACGTGTCATTATTCGAACGTATTATTTTGTAAATAGATTTCCGCTAAGATTTTCAACCAATTCCGACACGCCACGTGTCACTTCCGGTTTACAATAATTTAGTCAAGATTTCGATAAGATTTTCAACCAACCTTATAATGACACGTGTCATTATCCGAAACGTACTATTTTGTGGATAGATTTTCGATAAGATTTTCAACCAATCCCGATGCGCCACGTGTCACTTCTGGATTACAATAATTTAGCCAAGATTTCGATAAGATTTTCAACCAATCACGTAGTGCCACGTGGCATTGTCCAGAACCTCATCCTTGCTTTTTTCGTTCATATAAATCCTACATCTCTACATCCATCCTCACACCAAGCTCAATCCTTCTTTTTAGCTCAGAATCATTGTTCATTGTTTTCAAATCTTGAGTTCTTATTATAATGTCTTCTTTAAGGAGAATGTATAAATAGTTGCAGGAGCAACAGAAAAGGTTGTTGGCACAACAGGCAGAATTGGCCAATCTCCAGGAAGATGGAGGTGGAGATGAGGATGATCACCATAGAAGGCAGAGGGCTTCACATTCCCGTCGTGTCATGGAAGCCATGCGGCAGATAGCCAAACCCAGACATGCTACAAACCTCAATAGAAAAGTGGAAAGACGAGGTAAAGATCTCTTAGAAGATTATTTTATTCCCAACAGCGTATTCCCTAATCATATTTTTAGACGTCGTTTTAGAATGCAACGAAGTTTGTTCGACAAAATCATGAGTGTTATTTGCAACCATGATCCATACTTTATGCAAAAAGATGAAGCTTTTTATGTTCTAGGTCTTCTTCCCGAGCAAAAAATTATGGCTACCTTGCGAATGCTTACATATGGAGCATCTGCAGATCAAGTGGATGAGATCGCGAGGATGGAAAGAACAATTGTTCTAGAGTCCCTGATGCGTTTTTGCTCTGCAATTGAAGCCCTTTACACCAATGAGTACCTTCAGACACCCACGCCAAGGGACATGCGAAGGCTTCTGAGGAAGGGTGAGATACGAGGCTTCCTTGGCATGATTGGAAGCATCGACTGCATGCACTGGACTTGGAAAAACTGTCCAAATGCGTGGCAAAGAGCTTATGGCAATAGAAAAGGAGCCAAAATCATCATTTTGGAAGCGGTGGCTTCATTTGATACCTGGATTTGGCATGCTTTTTTTGGTGTTCCTGGAGCTCAGAATGACCTAAATGTCCTTGCCCAATCCCCAGTTTTTTACAAACTGCTGCAAGAAAAATTGCCGAAATGCACATATTGGGTTAATGGTACCCAATACGAGGGATCATATTACCTTGCAGATGGCATTTACCCAAGGTGGGATACATTTGTCAAAATTGTGCCGCATCCACATACTGAAAAAGAAAAACACTTTGCAAAATGTCAAGAAGGGTGTAGGAAAGATGTCGAGCGTTGTTTTGGTATCTTGCAAGCTCGTTGGGCGATTGTTAGGGCTGCAGCTAGAATGTTTGATGTCAAGGCTCTTCGATCCATCATGATGACTTGTATTATTCTCCACAACATGATTGTTGAAGATGAATATGATTATGATGCCGTCAATGAATATGAGCCGGATCCGATGAACAACTCACAAACACGTATTTATTGTGTTCATGTCAATACCGAAGATCCCGTGCGACACTAGCCATTGGAATGGATGGACGTTACAATGAATTGATTGTTCAGCGGTACACTCACTTGTAAGAGCCATACTGTCACGATCTGCTTGAGCCATCCTTTCTTCTCTAAGAATTTCATTTCCTCAATGAAGTGCTTCTCTAACCAGCTCGTTCTCTCGATTAACTATTTCTCTTTGTCTCTCAGCCGCCGCATCACGGGCCTCAGTAGTTGCTAGTAGTGTTGCCATTGCAGCATTTTTTTCCTCATCTCTAGCCTTTTCTCGTGCCATGGTAAGTTCACCTTGGCGAGCAAGTTCCTCCATATATTCAGTGTAGTCATTTTTGGAAGAACTACCTTTTTTCTTTGATGCCTTTTTACCTTGAGGCCTGAGGGAATGACGAGTCGGTTGGGTCTCGGGCACTTGTTCTGGCGTCCCTTCCGTGTCTTCAAATGTGTCGGCTTCTTGTTCGGTCGTGTCTAGTTCTGGCGAACTATGTAGACCCACGCTGTGCATGACAACTTCTGGACCGGTTTGGACAATTTTGTATCTAGGGCAATCTTTGATAATTTCCCAACATTCCCATTTGTTGAATGATTTGTTATGGTTCTTTGAATTGTAGAATGCTTGAGTTTGTAGTGTCTACAAAAATGTGGGATAAGATAGTGTTAAAAAATGCGGGTGTAATACAAATTAAATAAGTTAAAATATTGATGCGGGTTGAATGCATATAAATTACATAAAAATGACATAACAAATTAAATAAAAATTACATAAGAAATTACATACAAATTACATAAGAAATTAAATAAATTAAAATATTGATGCAGGTGGAATGCATATAAATTACATAAAAATGACATAACAAATTAAATAAAAATATTGTTACCTGATCCGCTAAACTCGTCCCACTACGCAGGTTACCGGAAGCATGAGAGATGGCGTTTTTCCAACAAGTAAATGATGCGTTGAGTTTTTTCCAACGGCCTTGAAGACCTTGACTAGTTCTGGCGTCTTTTCCATGTACATTGCAAAACGCTTTCGTAATTTTACTCCACATTTCTCGCTTATCCATCTCATTACCCGTAAACGGGTCATGAGTAGTGCGAACCCAACTTTCACACAACGTAAGATCTTCAATGAGCTTCCACGAAGACATTTTTTCTCTCTTAAAGTGTAGAAAATATTGAAATGCAAATAGAATAGAAAGTGTATAAATATTGAAATGTGGTGTAAGGTGGAAGATGAGGGTTAGGTATTTATAGAATTTTTTTTAAAAAATTTTCTGTATTTTTTATAATTTTTAATTAATTTTAATGTAGTTAATTAATCTGGACCGTTGGATTTGAAAAATATTCAAATCCAAGAGCCAAGATGATGCCACGTGGCCAACGGTCATTGACACACCCGTACCCGAAAGTAGGGCATGCTGGCCGTCACGTGAGTGTGACGTAGCCATGTGCGCTGTGCGGAAGCTAAGATCGATAACGTAGTACGGATTAATTAAAACCTAAGTCTAGCAACCTAAATAAGAATGTGTGCTAGAAGTATTACAATACTTGTACATAATCAGAGCGTACTAGGTCGAGTGCAGTCAAGCATGTTTAACAGGGTTTAATTACACCAACGGTGTCCTACATATAACAGGTCTGTCAGAAATGCCGGAGAATCCTCGCTAGCCAAACTCGTACCTCAAGCAATCTAGAACCTGGAGGGGCGAAAAACAAAGGGAGTGGGTCAGCAAAAACAAATCCTTTTTCAAAATCATTCTTTTAAAAAATTCTAGCCCCTCTCCGTAAAACCTGTATAATTCCCAGAAAGTAATACGTACATATATATCTCAATCTTTCTCAGCATAAAACGTTTTCAAAGCAATTCAATGTATGCCATGCAATGCATTTCAAGGCCATCTAAATCTCATCAACAATGCCATACTATGCATTATCATAATCACATCGCTATCATATATCATTTCAGCCCTCGGCTGTAATATAGCTCATAGCATCTCTCTATCTCATCATCATATATATATACTGCACATACATCAATATCATCATCATCATATCATCATCATTATCAGCGCTGTATCAATAATAAATGCTCTAGTGCTACAATCACGTGAAGACTGTGCGAATGAACGCGGGTCACCTACATGTCGTACCCACTCAAAAGTGGTCTATACGACAAGACTGTGCACCTAACTTGGATCCAAGGCGAGCATGCGGTGCGGGAGGTGAACGACACGTGAAAGACTATGCCCCTATCTCTGGGCGTGAGCACTAACAATATGTGCAGGTCTATGAGCTAACAATTCATGATATCTCATCATTTCATATCATTTCTCATCATATTCGTTCTCAACTATGCATGTACCTACCTGGTACTTACCTGGCGTCCTCGGCACCGACATATGCATGAAATGTATAATTAAATACTCATGCATCAAAATCAAGTCATTTGCATAGCTTAAAAACGTACTTTGCATTTAAAATGTGATTCTGGGAAATCATTAAATATAAATAGGTTATACGGAAAATAATACTGCCCACTCACAGATACGTAGTCGAGACGAAGCCTCCTAGCTTGGCTCAATCACATACGTCCTCGGAATACGTTTCCCTATACGTGAAATTTCTAATTAACTTAGTTTAACAACACATAAACGGAAACGTAAATAAAATCTTCATAGATTGTCCAAATTCCTTCACGCCGAGCAAGAGGCCCTCTACAAATTCCTTCACGCCGTTAACCCCGACATCTCCTAGTGCGCCCGACGACCTCTGCCTCTCCGCCCTTCACGGCGTTATCTGCGACTTTTTCTACGACAACGTTTGGTCCCCCGAACCGGCGGTGCACGTCACCGAGCTGAATTTCGAGTATGTTTCGGGCTACACCCCCAACCCGCCTTGTTTTACCAACGCCACCGTCAGCCCACTCCTTTCCACATCTTTCAAGTACCTCCGCAAGCTCTTCTTCTACCACTGTTTCACCAGAGCGCGCGTTTTGGGTCCAGTTTGGAGGAGCCCGTTTTTTTATCGACAACCGGTCTCTGGTGGGCTACCTCAATGGCGTAATCCATGATTTCACCGACTTGAGGATGCTGTTTTTGACCGAAAATGGGTTTTACGGAAACATCCCAGAGGGCGTCGCCGACCTTGTCATCCTAAAGGATCTGACTCTGTCACGGAATCAACTCGGCGGCGAAATTCCCCTGAGCTTCTCGAAGCTGAATGTTATTGATCTGGCCGAAAATGTCCCTGAATCGGTGGGAAATCTCTCGGGGCTAGTGTAGCTGGACCTGATCCAATGGGTTGAATGGCAAAATCCCTGAGAGCTTGAAAAACTTGAAAACTTTGGAGCTTCTGGACCTGAGCCGTAACAATTTCAGCAACTCCAGGGTTCCTCTGTTTCTGGCCGAGATGCCAAAGCTGAAGCGATTGGATTTGAGTGGGAGCTTGCTGAGAGGGTAGATCCTGGAAATTTTGGATAATCTGTTGGGGGGGGTGTATTGTAGGAATCGGGTTTTCAGAAATGGATCTGGTTAGTGAAATTCCAGCTTCAATGGGGGTGCATTTGAAAAATCGGAGGTATTTGGGGCTTGAGAACAACAAGCTTGAAGGGACACTGCCTGAGGAGTTAGGGCTCTTGGAATCTATGAGTGAGATTAATTTAGAGAACAATAGCCTCAGTGGCAGAGTCTCTTTGGCTGTTGTTGGTAATTTTTTCATCAAAATTTGGGCAAAAAATGAAGCTGCTTGGAAACCCTAATCTCTGTACTAATGATAAGGCTTTGATCTTCTCCTCCAAGACCCAGTTGAAGGTCTGCAAGAAAACCCAGAAACCCAATTCTTCCCCTCTCACTTTGGACTCTTCAGTGCAGGTTGTTGTTCCTCCTAATTCTTTGGTTATGGTTTTTTTTTTTTTTGTTTCTTTTTTGGAGGAAATTCTTTGGTTATGTTTGGCACATGGGTTTTGTTTGTGTTAATCTTTGCTTAATTAGGATTAAGGTAGGGATTTGAGAGGTTTTTTTTTAAAAACTGGGATTAGGTCTTCTAACAGAGACAATAAGAGATTATAATTACTGAAACGGAGTATGAATTTTTGAACATGTGCAGTCACTAGGATTTACAGGGGAGAGTTAATGTAATTATGACCTTTTGTCAATGGAAAGTGCATATAAATGATTATAACTATCTTTCATCGTACTATTATTTTGTTCTTTTTACCCCAAATTTTATGTCAATTAGTGATTAACTAGCAAAAATTGCTCGCGTGATATTGTCATGAGTTTTAAAACTGTACAAAGCATGTTGAAAGTTGTAAATGTGTACACGATAGACAATACTAAATACATGTGAAATTGATCTCAAACATGTTTTGGAATGTTGTCTAATTCAGGGCAAAATTGATCTCAAATCATGAAACAGAGACAAAAGCAGATCACCTTTGTTCTGTATTGCACAATGATGGTTTGCATTGAAATTTTCAAACATAGGTTGTAGGAGAAATTTTTTTATAGGATTGTCTGACTAGGTCAATTCTCGTATACTATATTGAACTATCGTGGGATTGAGATGGACTAAAGTATAAAGAACTTATGCTTTTGGGAGGTGTCCCACGGATGATTTGGTTAGGTCGTATAATTTTCTAATGAAGTTGTTTTTCGACCGAGAAAAACATAGTAAAATGTTCCAAAAATTAAAATGATGTTATTAGTCTGAAAATTACATTGCTTTGGCTTCACTTTCCTGATACATTTTATATAGCTAGCCTGATTAAAGATTCTAGCTACAACAAAATAATCAACTTTGTGAAGAAGTTCATGTGAATCCCTTGTCCTCCCCCTCTTGAAAAGATCTCTGAGAAATGGTTGCAGATTGGTGTCCAGGAGATGTACATGTTTCTGAACTAGCATGGTGTTTAGATCTCCTTGACCCTGATGAACTCCCAATGGACGAGTCCTTCGACTTCTTCCGCCGCGTTTTCTTAGGGATGTCCGGTAGGTTTTGCGGCAGCTCGCTGCCTTGACTTCGATCCGTGGATTGCTGGATGCCCATAGTACTACTATCCAATGTCTCCCTATTCTTAGAAGACCTCCTTGTATGCTTAACTTTATCTGATTTTTCCTTCTTGGGGGAATCCGTTCCACCACCTCCGTGCCCGTTTGATGAATGCCGCCTTGACGACTTGGGTAAATCCGGCATGTCATGCGCCGGTGACCTAGCACCCCTGGAACCTTTCTGGCTTGAATCTACATACATTTACAACATTAACATGTTAACCGAAATGTGTTTAGACACAAAACTACGCATTTACTGACACTCTCTAAGCAAACGCATCAATATTGTGCGTTTAAAATAAATAAATAAATGTACCTTCAGAGACCCATTTGACCCCATAATCTTCTTTCATCTCTCCATTGCCTAAAGGTGCTGACTGTTGAAATCCTGGTGGAGCTTGAAACTCATTCATCTGCATGAAAAATAAAACCCACATGATGGTCTTGTCTAGTCGCTCTCAGTCTTCACTTTGTCAAAAAATAGGTTACGAGCAGAATTCGAATCTCGATAAATGTTGTTAAAAGAAAAGTAAAAATGGTTAATTACCCAGCTTGGAGAACTAGCAGTTGAAGGGCCATCCCATCCTATATGAGCCACATGCTTTACATCTGTAGGAAGCCCAATCTGCATTTCTTGGTCTTTGTTATCATCTGCCGAAAGGAATGCCATTTCTTTGAGAAATTTACATAAATGACCCTAAAAATCACTCTAATTGCAACCTTCTTCCAATTTTACACATACCAAAAATTTGAGAAATGTATCTTAGGCCTTTCAAGAGGCCCTTCATCTTGTTGTTATTTGCATCTTTCACCACCATCTTGCCATTATTTGCGTCCTTCGCCACCATCTTGCTATTCTTTGCATCTTTCGCCGCCATTCTAATTAAACAAATTAATTAAAACTACTCTTGGAATTTCTCTACTAGATGTAGAATCCAAAATTTGTCCTCCAATTCTGTAACATTGACAATAGAAGAAGAAGTTAATAATAGAAAATCAAAATAAACAATACGAAAGGGCGGCTAATGCAAACAGGACCGCAATTTGTCTTTTTTTTGTGTTCAAATCTAACAGAGGACAGTTTGTTGATAAAAGGAACAACAACAAAAAAACTATATTCTTCTGTGTTACGATTACGATACCTTGATGCAAGGCCGAATTTTACAGGCCCGTATAGGAAAAGGTTGCATTCAGAACTATAATTTTTTTCCCTAAGAAGCTAAGAACATCCACTTTCTTGTATTAATTTGCAAGAGGGGAAAACTTTAGAAAGAAAGGGAAAAATGTGTTCAAAAACTAACAACAGCTTTTGACAAATGTGAGGGTGGCAGTGATGAGAAAAGGAATGAACTGGAAAACAAATTATGCTTAATTAAAGTAAACCTATCGTTTATCTCGTTGATTCGATGGCAATGCATTCTTCTTTCTTCCCTAACCCATGATTGTCATCCAGAAGTACGTCGTATTTTTCGGCGAGAAAATTATACGAGTGAAGATAAAATCTTTGACGTGCTAAATATAGAGGAGGGGGGTGGAAGTTTTAACGGGTAATTTTAGAGGTTGTAATGAATGGTGGAAGCTTATGAATTTCCATTGTTTGTTAGCTATTTCTTTGGGGTGGAAATTACTTGTGGAGGAAATGGCTACATCTAGATATATATATATATATATATATATATATATATATATATATATATAACACTTGATCAGTCGAATATGCGTTTGTGAACTAATTTTAGTCGTTAGACATGTAAGACCTATAATGCATCAAAATGAGATGGCAAGTGTGTGTTTTTGTGTTCGGCTGATGCTAACATCCTCGTGTTTACTTAGCCAAGACTCAAGTCCATTACTTGTTTTTAAAGTTGCTCAATGGTTTGCACGTTGACCATGTTTTGGAGTCACAGTATAGTTATGAACGCAGCAGTAAAATTTTGTACTACAGAAGTTATGAGCCCCCAGAACTTTATATGCTTTACAAATCACACATTTCTTATGCTCATCTTTCGTGAGAAAGTTACAGTTATCGTAAAGAGAGTGAATACCATTTACGTTGGCGGTTTTTTATTTTTCACTAAGTTGATTTGTTTGAATCCGATTTTGCGCCATCGATCTGTTTAACTGTGAGGGCGTTGGATTTCAATATTTTTACTATATATTACTATTGGATTATCGTTAGGAATTATCTTGTGGAGATATTTGACGAGGTCAAAATGCATAGAATATCCTCTGTGAGAGGCTTTATCCCTTGAATTGATAAAGTCAATGTGGTAGGCCAACCTGTTAGGTTTATACTTTGAGTTGATAACAAAGATTAGATAATTCCAAGATAGTTGGATTATTGCATGTGGTCTCTAGGGAAGTATGATTCTTGTTGGAGAATGTGGTCTCCAGCATTTCATGTGGGGTTGGAAGGTAAAATCATCCAGGATGGTTTTTTTGTTTCTTTGTTTTTTTTCTTTTTCAAATGATATATTTATTTGATTATAATAGATAAGTTTATATTTTCTGCAAGAATATTGAAAAGAAATTCAAGTCTCATACAATCTCATTTAAGGTAACTACCAACATCTGAGACGTAAGTTGCTTCATATGCACGATTGTTCACTCTATGAGTAAAACCAAACACAACAGACTCAACAAAACTAGCAATGGATTTGTGACGTGGTGATCGAGTATATCAAACTTGGGTATCAAGCGATTTGTAACTATAAATGAGGGATTGCAACGTAAACACCCTTTGAACTCAACAAACAACTCAAAAGCTATATGCAAAAACTCTCGTTTACGCGAAATCCTTCTCACACTCCTGAGAAAAATACTAATTATCATAACCCTCTCATCAACAGACGTTTGGATTAATAGTAGTATATTAGCAACTAGCGACATCTTCAATTTGGATTAATAGCACTGAAGTCGTAAAATCAAGTTATCGAAGAGCATATTCAATTTGGATTAATAACACTGCTTATGTGTCCGTTGGTTACCTATCTAGATTTCGGCGTGCGAAGAGTTTCTAATTATTTTGCCTAAAGAGGTTTTTATTAGCTTCTCTCCGAAGTGAGGTGTTACCATGTTACTTCATGTTCGGCACATTAAAAGTTGAACCAATTATTGAATTTCGCAGTGATCTAGCAACCTTGTCTTTAGGTTCTAGAACCCAAGGCCGAGACGTGTTCCTTTTTTGGCCGTAATCGCTTAAGTGCAGAAGTAAGCAACACATTCGACACCACCACCACCACATCTATTCTATTTGCCCGAGCTCAGTTGCGAGTTGGCACACACATCACAAGAATGACGTAGTTAGCTTAATAATTATTCGATCTCTGCGCCACAAATATTTTGTAATTTTTAGAGTCAAGTTGAAACTTAGGTTGAATTTGGACGATTTCGGGTTGACCCAACTCGAGTTTCACCAGACGTTTTGACAATAGCATTAGTTAATAGTTATAACTTAATTCGCCTAGAATTCTTACTTTGGTTTGGCCATAAGATTGGCTTAAAATAAACAGTTAAGTGCAGAAACTTAAACCCTCTTTTTAATAGTTGTAGTACGTGTAAGACGTGTTCCTTCTTTGGCCGTAATTGCTTAAGTGCAAAAGTAAGCAACACATTCGACACCACCACCACCACATCTATTCTATTTGCCCGAGCTCAGTTGCGAGTTGGCACACACATATCACAAGAATGACGTAGTTAGCTCAATAGTTACTCGATCTATGCCCCACAAATATTTTATAATTTTTAGAGTCAAGTTAAAACTTAAGTTGAATTCGGACGATTTCGGGTTGACCCAACCCGAGTTTCACCAGTCATTTTGACAATAGCATTCGTTAATAGTTATAACTTAATTCGCCTAGAATTCTTACTTTGGTTTGGCCATAAGATTAGCTTAAAATAAACAGTTAATTTCTTTCATTTTTAGTTTTTAAGGACTGTTCGATCATTGTCATGACCCAGAAAGAAATGAATCAAATTGTCACATTTGAGCTTAGTGGTAAATTAAGCAAATTAATAACATTGGATTTTTTTTATACAAACAATGGTGGGGAGGGAGAATATTTGGAGAGTAGCCCAATTTACTTATAAGCACATGTAAGGTGGTCCATCTTCCCACTAATATGAGATTTATTCTCGGTATAGTGAATTTTCAAGCCTAACATGTGGACAACGCAACAGGATGACGTGAAGTACGGGTGGCCGTTTGGCCTACCATTAGTTGAAAGATGATTTACTTTTAACCAGTCGAGTTACAAACTCCTTGCGGCACTGTATTTCGTAGAAAAGTGAGCAAGGGTTACAAAGAATACAAATACAAATACAATCTTGTCATACATGAAAATACACATACAAATTATAAACAAATTTCATTTAGAACATGCATCAAGCTTTCAAACCGTCCATTCCAACAGAGTCCTGCAAAAAGATTAAAAACGCAAAACTTAAACCAAATTATGCAAATTCGAACGAAAATACGTTGCCCGAACACGAAGCCTACCAAGAACTTGTGATTTTCTTCGAGGAGTGGAGAGAAGTTCGTGCAGAATTTCCCCATATCAGAGTTTAATTCAGGAGTTTCACCACCTAATATGTCCATAAATTTCTTCCTCTCTGGAGCAAGCTTAATTCCAACCTGCATTTCAATCCAACAACTCAGAACAATTACGCTACCTTTTCAAAAATGCCGATATGTTACGAATATTATTGATATTGTTGATACTTTGAAGCCACCCGCCACCGTTGGCACTACGCAGTCAATACAATTGTCAATATATCGACGATAAACTTAACTGCAAGAGCATGAATATCTAATTGAAAAGAGAATGAGATTTCTTACACTAAAACTTGAGCTAGCTAGCCAGTTATGCGATTTCTTCAGTGTCTTGGCGTACGCTTCGCTACAAGCCTTCGACATTGGCCAGTCTGGATTATCATGTAGATTCCGAAACAGCTCCACCAAGTAATCCATAGCCCTAAGCACATTCAATTCTCAAAAACACAAGGTTTGGCTTGTAGGCAGAAAGCATGCAACATGAACATGACATACCTTGTTAGCCAGAGTAGAGCATTTGTGCAACTAGATGAGGATTTCGCAGTTTTCGCTTCAATCTCAACTCGAACTATGCTATACAAGAGGTTAAATTCTAACGGGCTCGACGAATACTTAGAATCCAACCTCTGTAATGTACAGAAGAACGTCAAAAACCTTGCAAACATTAAAAAACCAAAGCAGATTGCTTGTCCAAAAAGTTACAATATTTTCCTAGAAAAAAGACAGCACCTTACCGATATGTTATTACCAATATCAGATTTCACAGGGGCAAAGGCAGCTCCAAACTTGTCTGGAATCGAAACAATGAATCGAGAAAAAAATGGTCTTGTCAGCATCAAAACACATTAAATTCAATCCGCTTTCGGGTTAAAAATCAAACTCTCATACCTAAAACAGGCAGCAAGTGTTTGCACACATCCAAGAAAGGCTTGGCAAGCATCTCGCCGGATTCGGATTTAACATGATCCATCCCTTCCAAAGCAGAAGAGAAAACAGTTCCTGATCCTGCCATTATTGTGTTTAGTTATCTGCACAAACATCACAAGTCAGATTTGGTAATCTGAATATTTTGGTCAGTGTGGCAATTTGTATTTGTGTTTGATTTCATAGTTCAATGCGTGCAAGTTAAGAACTTCGCCAGCTTTTAATACCATGCTTGATGCCCAACTAAATTTGTTTTTCTTTTCAATTAAATAATTAATCGCATCTAATCACCTAATAACATTAAGGATTTAGTCTCTTGTTATAAAAAATTTCCATTCAGATGCCTTCAAATTGTCGAAGATCGCAGTTATGTGGGAATTAAAAAGTGCTCTACCATTAAAGCTACAAGTTTCGCATTATCCAAAACTTAATATAATTTAGAAGAAAAAAAAAATCATTCGAATTTAGAGGTAAAAAAAATGAGATCGATAATTAAAAGATTGAAAAGGGATAAAAACAGAACAAGAAAAAACAAAAAGTGGCAAATGGACACAAACCTGGAAAACGCAAAGATCCCAAAATCAAATATGTCAATCCAGATAGTATTGACATAATGATGAAGATTATGACGCCGGCCGTTATATTGTTTTCCAAATTGCCATCAATATTTTTTAGAATTTAGTTTTTACTAAATAGGACATCATATAATGTTTGTTATGACAACACGTCCACGTAAAAATGTATATTATGTAACATGAGAAAGAAAGAAACACATGATCCGTCTAATATTCAGAACTCTTAAAACAGGTACGATGTTTGAATCTCTAGTCTACATGCATTGATTAGAATTTTTTTTTTAAATGTTGGACCATAATTGCATTCAAAATAACAAAATATGATGTCAAATTACAATTTTGAGAACTATATGAACCCATTTATTAGAAAACCTAAAACTGCTTCCATTCTAGGTAACTTCAACTTGGCAAGTCTCCGAACCCTCTTGAAACAACAAAATTTCCTTGCACAACTCCTCTTTTGTATGACATGCCGAACGACCTACGAAATTCTTCGGAGAAATCGTCATCTTATTCAAAACCTCACCGTACTTTAACAAATACTTCGTCACTTCAACCTCCTCCTGTTCTCCGTGGAATCCGTGCATGGAGATAGTCTTAAGGTGTGATGAGAGACACACTGGCACAAGCATTGATGGATCGACTGGCTTGTAATCGCGATCCCATGCTGTACGATGAAGGTTTAAGAGAAAGTGTTTCAGATTAGGAGATTTCTTGAGCAAATCTATTACAAGTTCCCAGCAAAAGCAACGAAGATCTAGCTCCAGTTGATTCAAATTCTCAAAATCAGGCAGATAGTGAGCCTCCAGATATTGAGGAACTAAAAGAGTCAAATATTTAACACTTGAAGTACCTGCAAGTAACGTAGATATATTGTCAACATAGGATGGATATTATTGAGACATATATTTTGGAGGCATATAATATTTGAGATGAATTTTGGCCTTGACCAAGGATTTAGAATTCTCCAAAACATAATTCGGGGCATAAATGAAAAACCCGCACTCGAGAGTACCAGTTGTTAACGTCTTCAGTTGGGGTGCAGAGATGTTATAACTACCAAAACATCTCTTCCCATGCTTCCGATTATAGTCAAATCTTCAAGCGCAGGGCAGTTCAGAGAGACGTTTACCCTTCTGCCGATAATACCGTTATGAGATGTAACATGGAGGAACTTGAGACTTGGGAAACAACCTGATGTAAAGGTAATATAATTTGTGTCCAACTTCAGACTCACCAATGATCTGCACCCGTAAACGCTCGGAGGCATTTCAACTAACTTCTTGCCGAAATCATAATTAATACTGAACAAATAAAGATCAAGTTCAATAACATTGTTCTTGATGGCAGTGGATATCCATCTATGAATACAAGAGAAATCTTCATCTTTAAAAGCGAAAGACTGACAGCGAAGACATAGTTTTCTAATGTTGCACGATGAGCCGCATAATTTCATTACGCCTTCAACAAACCTCATAAACCAAAACCTCATAAACCTCCTTTGTTGTTGTGCAGAAGAAAAATCTCTGCTATCAAACTGTAGGCTAATGGGAGCACTGGTACACCATAAGTTGTTCCATCTTGTAGACAAACTCGTGGTCCGTACGGCATGCAAAGTTGGAAGGAATGAAAGTATGTGACAGAGAATCGCGTCCGGTAATTCACTGATCCTATCTCCAGGAGTCTGGCGTTTTGCTTTCGAATCCATTGCTCCCTAAAGACGATCTTGTTTGTTTTGGACTTTTGATATACGAACTTATGAATGTATATGTTAAAGTTTATGAAGTTATGAATTTACTATAGGTTAAAGAATAAGTTAGGGTTTTCAGTCTTCTTGTAGGATTGTGCTCACGCTCGTCCCGTTGAGATTAAGTCAAACACATCTAAGTGCTTGCTTGTGAGATAAGAAATTAAATTAGCTAGAGAAGTCCTTGTGGTATTGGTATATTTAGATCTGATATATATACACACACACGCGAAATATATATCAGGATTACTTGGTGACAAAGTAAAAGAACTCGGATGGTTTTATGTCTGGATTAAATTCTTATGAAACCCTAGATTCTAAGTAGAGCCAGAGTAAAAGTAAATAATGTGGTGGAAAAGGAAAGAGATTATGCCTGGAGCCCTTCCATAAAGTCCTCCTCATTAACTTATTCAGACTCTTGAAATTTGATCTAACAGCTAAAATTATTATAACTGTTAAAATGAACCTCTTATTTGTAACCGTTAGATTAAATTTCAAGAATCTGAATGAATTGACGAGGAGCACTTTGTCAAAAAGATCCGGAGTGAATCAATTTCCCGTGAAAAATAGTTTTGAGTTAAAAGTAAGATATGAAACTTTTTAGAGCACCGAAAGCAGAAGTCAATTGATTTGGTTTTGTTTTGTGTCGGCGGAAGGGGCGAAGTGCGGGTGCGCTGGCTCCTCTTTTTTTTTTTATGGTCAAGCGCTGGCTTCTGTTGGTATCTCACTGACATCATCCACAAATTATGACAAGGAAAGCAATCAATTTAGCCATGAATTTTCTTTACCATTTGTTAACTTTTCTTTTATTGTTACTTTTATTTGTCAAGAAAAAACATGGATAGAGGAAGTTAAAATTACGAAATACTAGAAACTATAATATAATTATTTTAGCTTTCAGTTTTTAATAATTATTTGGCTCGTAGTTTTTGGTTTTAATTTTTTGCTTTAGGAATAGTTGGAAGATACACGAGAAAATGAGGAATATGGAATAATGGAGAGGGCATGGTGGAGGAGATGGGTTTCTGAGATTTAAAATTGATAGAACTAGTTCCTAAGTTTGTTCACCGTCAATTATTTTGATCATTTTGTGAAAAATTTGTGTTTAAAGGATAAATTAACAAAAATGTCCTTATTTTTTATCAAATCATTTGAGCCCTTTGTTTATTAAATCGACTCATTTTTTATCATTATTTAACAGAGATTTTCTAAAAAATGACCAAAATGATTGAAGTGAACAAACTTAGACACCAAAGTGAATAATTATACCAGTCTCATATCATAATTTTGATTAATAAACCAAACAAAAACTATAGTAACCATACATGGGAGAAAAGAGCCAAATACGTAGGAGAGAAGAAGAATGGGATGAAGGAGAAGAAATGTACATGGAAGTGTACACTTCATTCATCCCCAACCACTATAGAAGAGTTCATGTTTTAATGATAAATTTGGCCAACTCCCTCTAATACGCTCTTAATCCTTTCTCATTAAGCTTAATGATTAGTTTTTAGGGTTGTCTTCGGTAGTCCAAACTTTCAAGTAGTCTAATTTTTGGATGATGGACTTGGAGACGCAACATAGAAGATGCAGCAATCCAACACCAAAATGCCCTAAAATTCTGACCCAAAAAAGGCCATAAACTCCATATGTGATACCCAGAGAGACAAAATAGTAAAATACCAGATCAGACAGCCCTTCTTCCAGATCAGAACAAGACGGAAATGGAGAGAGAAGATTGAGAATATCCCATCTTATCTAAACTAAACTAATTTTTACCCAAAAAACATATAAAAAAACAAAACAGAAAATAAGAGAAAGTGCAGGCGCGTTTTTGTAAAGTAATTTTATTTGTTTTAATTTTACTTTAAGAGATACTTTTGTTAAAAATTAGAAAAACTTTTAAGAGTTATCAAAAACATAAGTCACATGATGTATTATTTTAAAAGCATAAATTCACGTGCTATATTTCGAACAAATAGTAACACTGTATAATTATGTTTTTTGCATCACGTATATTTTTTTTCTTATATTATTCTTTGAATTTACTTTTCAAACTTTGCCTTTGACCTAAGGTGACTTGTTTCACCCCTCATATTTAATTTACCTTTTTTTTTTGGTAAATAAAATCGAGATAGAAATTGCAATTACCAAAAAACACAAAAAAAATATAAAAAATATAATTAAAAAAAAAACAAATATAATCGTCTACGACTCTCCAACCTCCTTTTCCCTTATTCTGCCCCTCCCCCATTTCTCTCTCCTTTCTCTCTTTGGAAATTATTTTCTGTTCATATGTATAAATGATTTGTTTCTTACTCTGTCCGATCCAACAAAAAACCTCCCAGTTCATCCTCATTTGATTTGCTACTTTTACATATTTCGCAGCTGATTTCAAAATTTCCAAGAGTTTTTTGTGTTTTGGCTTGTGATTCGAGGTCAATGTAGGTCAATGTTCTTGTGATTCAAGATTGGAATTCGTCGTCTGCAATCGTCGATTTGGGATTGGAGGCGTTCTGGATGTGCAGCTGGGAAAAAGGGGGTCCTTTGGTTTTCGAAAAAGTTGCCCTCTTTCTCTGTCGTTGTTGTCGATAAAATCGGATTTCCCAGTTGGGTTTTCTGGGATTCCGTATTTATTTTCCATTTTATGGTAATTTAATGCTCGGAGTGGTTCTTAGGCCGAGTTACTGGGGGAGATATCGAAGGTTTGATCGGAGTTGTCAATTGAAAATCTTTTACTTTTAATTTTTGGTGGATATTTGGGGGTTTATTGTTTGGCGGTTTTGGGGTTATGCAAACAATAAAGGCTGAATTTTGCGCAAATTGCTGTGAAATAAAGCCAGTTTGAGCTTGTGGGTCGAATCGTATTGGACATTGTTGCATCATGGAGCATGTGATTGCTGGGAAGTTTAAGCTGGGGAGGAAGATTGGGAGTGGGTCTTTCGGAGAACTCTATTTAGGTATGGTAATCAGTGCTTGATATCCTTTTTTTCCTTAGAAAATTATTCGTTGTGTTAATTTTATGTGTTTTGTAATGAAATTGCTGTTCTGGTGTTAGGTGTTAATGTACAAAGTGGGGAGGAGGTGGCTGTTAAGCTGGTATGTGATCGATCCTCAAATCATAGATTCAGTTCTGATGTTTGGTTTATGGCTAAATGTTTGCAAGCATTGTATAGTTTTGTGCCTGAGTTATAAATGGGCGGCTTCATTAATGTACTAGGATATGTTGAGTATGAGCTTCTGGTAATTCATTATGTTTGGTTCTTGAAGCAGTATGATCTATTCGGTTTAATGAACGTGTTGAATAAAATTATGTTTTGTTCAATATTTCTTTAATCACTAGAGAAAGTCAATGAACAAAATAAATAATCTCTTTCGAATCTTTGTGTATAAGAGTAGCGATGGTACTTTAGATTTCATAGTGAGCAAGATCTATGCGAGTTACATTCGAAGCGTACTTCATGTTTTATATTCTTCATTTCTTTTCAGTTATGTTGTGGATGAAAATTCTGGATGGGAAGCATATCTTTTTTTCTTATTTAGAGTTAACATGGATGCATTTTAATATCATAAAGTTCCAGTCCAGTACAACCTTGTTACAGCCTGTATTTGTACCATGTACATATAATTCAATAGTCATAATGGGTATGAATTTGACGGGCTAGTTTATTTTCCAAATTCCAGGAACCTGTGAAGACCAAGCATCCCCAGCTTCATTATGAGTCAAAATTGTATATGCTTCTTCAAGGAGGAAGTAAGTGTCCTCTCTCTCTCTCTCTCTCTCTCTCTCTCTCTCTCTCTCTCTCTCACTCACTCTCTCTCAGATAGGTTTTTTTTCCAATAATTGATAGTAAACAACTAACCATTGTCATTTTATGATGAAGCTGGAATACCCCACCTCAAGTGGTTTGGAGTTGAGGGTGACTACAACATCATGGTTATTGACCTTCTTGGACCTAGTTTGGAAGATTTGTTCAACTACTGCAATAGGAAGTTCACATTAAAAACAGTGTTGATGCTTGCAGATCAATTGGTAAGTGCTGCTAACTATCCTTCAACTTATATGTTTAAAATGGCCAGGATATTTGTTTTTACATTTTTTGATGCCATCCTTCAGATTAACAGAGTTGAATACATGCACTCAAGAGGTTTTCTTCACCGTGATATAAAACCAGACAACTTTTTAGTGGGCCTAGCACGTAAAGCCAATCAGGTAATTTTTCTTGTTTAATTGCAGGTACTATGCGAATTATAGCAATTACTGCACTAATGGAACCCTTATTGCTGGAATTTTTTTTTGATAGTGGGGATCTCATATGGTATTAGGATCGAGATTTCAAATCTTTCTTTGTTTAACACTCCATTCACACGTTTTCTTTAGAACTGTAATATATCTGACATTTCTTGTCACAGGTGTATGCTATTGATTTTGGCCTTGCAAAGAAGTATAGGGATCTTCAGACTCATAAGCACATACCATACAGGTAAATTTAATTTGTAAAGTGGCAACTTATGATAATTTTTTTTCGTAAAGCTTTTTTTTTGTAAAGTCACTGCGATTCATGTACTATCCACATATCTCTGTGCCGCTTCCATTTCTGTTAGATTTGACTTTAATATTTTACTCTTGTACTTTTTATTCTTCTGTGTCACCGTTGGCTTTGATGTTGTAGCTATGAAAGTTCATTACTTTTTGTTTCTTTTTCATTTGTAAGGGAGAACAAGAACCTCACAGGAACTGCTCGCTATGCAAGTGTTAACACCCACCTTGGAATTGGTGAGAGATATTTTATGTCATTATATATTGCTATGTAAATTATATCAGTAATGGATATCCAACTTACCATGCGATACTTATTGTGTTTTATTTCACATTCAGAGCAAAGCAGAAGAGATGATTTGGAATCTCTTGGTTATGTGCTGATGTATTTCCTAAGAGGAAGGTTAGTCCTTGGCACTTGTTTTTCATGTGTTTTTTTTTTTTTTTTTTGGCCATTTGCTACCTGATTTTGGGTATTTGATGCCACATTGTATCTTATTCTATTTTTTATTCCTCCTTTATTTTTTTGTCTTTATCCTCCAATCAGCCTTCCTTGGCAAGGCTTAAAAGCTGGTACAAAGAAGCAAAAGTACGACAAAATCAGTGAAAAGAAAATGTCAACTTCTATAGAGGTAACAACTTTCTCCTTGCATTCTTATTGCTAACTTCTTATGTTCCAAGAATGGACATTCTACATGTGTTATATTATGTGTGTGTGTGTGTGTGTGTGTTTACATATATTTTGGTTGAGATCAACCAAAGATTAGAAATGGGGCAGATATGAAAAAAGTCTCGACCAGGAAGACTGGCACTTCCATTTATTTTGGTTGGGTTCTTGACTGGCTCAATGTTTGCATGGGTTTGGACAATAAATGTGTTTAGAGGCTATTTGAACCAAGCCTAGTCTGATAATTCAGCGCTTTATGTTTGTTTATAACTTCATACATATGTATTCAAGCATATGTTTCCTTGTGGATGCATATTCGCACACAACATGCTGCTGTTATTGACCATCTTCTGCTGGGAATTCTTTTTAACATTGCAACATGGATAATTTAGCCACAGATATGTTTAACAGGTGCTGTGCAGATCTCATCCAGCTGAATTTGTATCCTACTTTCATTACTGCCGATCATTGCGGTTTGAAGACAAGCCAGATTATTCTTATTTGAAGAGGCTTTTCAGAGACTTATTTATTCGAGAAGGTAATCTTCACAAATTTGGGTATTTTGTTTTAGATTCATGAACTTTTTTTTCTTGTAATTGTTAGTGTTTTCTTTTTTTTGTGTTCGGGGTCAGGATATTAATATAATGATTATTTGCAGGTTATCAATTTGACTATATATTTGACTGGACTGTGTTGAAGCACCCTCAGATTGGTGGCAGCTCTAGGGGATGGGTTAGTGTTTGGAAATGTTATGTTCAAGTGTTGATCTTATATGAACGTTATTTACTTGGTTTTTATCTCTGTTTTTAGCATGCCAGTGGGAAAGCGGGTTTAGGCGCAGGGCCATCTATGGAAAGACCTGAAAGAGGATCAGGTGTTGCTCACTCTTCAAAGAATATATTTCATTTAGGTGCCAAATTGGATAATTGACCTTCATTTAATTAAGAAGTTATGGATTTGGTGTGTGCATTTGACTTTGATGTCCTGTTTAGCTCTTATATCTCAAACTTATCATTAATAAGTCCTAAGCTTTGATTTCTAGAACTAGGAGATGCCAATTACTCTTGAAGATTTATTTCATATTCGAGGACTTAGTATTCTATGATTTTTCAGTGTAGCTTCCTTTCTTCAGCTGTTATTTAACTTTCCACAACAATTTTACACTCTGCAGTCTCCTTTTTGGTTTCCCACAATTATTAAACCCTTTTATGCAATTGTCTTATCCAGTTGGGAAGGAGATTCGAGATAGATTCTCGGGTGCAGTTGAAGCGTTTTCAAGGAGAAACACCTCAGGTTCTAGTCCACGTCAGGATCATTTGAAACACAGGTCTTTTGATGATGTACCTTTGCCCAGAGATGCGGTAAAGTCTTGATATCTGACAGTATTTTATTGTTAATTATTCCCTTGCTTTGTGCATGGACAGTTTGTGAGTGTGTTAAGCTACTTGAGTTTAATCTTGCCGATTTGCTTTCATTCTGAAAATTGGATCTTGAGAAGTCACCAAGTAAAAGAACTTCAGTGCTGCATTTTATCAGTTTCAAAGTCCAAAATGTAAAGTTGACATCTTGATTTTCATAATTGTTACCCGTACTCTTATTTTTTACCGATTTTCTATGACCTTATTGTTACATCCTTTCTTTGTTTTAAAATTGTAACAAAAGCAAAGTTGAATCCTGGCCTAGTTAGGTGAAAAGTCCCAAGTTTAGAAGAATTGCAAACTATAAAATTTAGTACTTTGTTTATGTGAGTCATCTCTGGTATGCTCCTGGTAGTTTAAATTCGTTGGAATAATGTGTCGACTCTTCTCACTTGCATGATATGCTTCTCGCCCTTAATTTTGCATGTTATTCATCCCAAGTATTCGAGCTGAAATCGTGCAATTTTTGTAAGAAAAATTCTTATGGAGAGCTATTGTTGCTTTTTCAGCACCATGATTCTGAAAGGGGACGCAATTCCTCTCGGTATGGCAGCACTTCAAGAAAGGCTATGGCTAGCAGTAAGCCAAGCTCCTCAGGTGATCACACTCCCAGTGACGGTCGCACAAGCAGATTAGTCTCAAGCAGTAGCCGCCCATCCACCGGGAACAGAGGTTACGAACCCAAGCGCTCTGCAGCTGCAAGAGGCAGCCGAGATGATCCTCTCCGGAGCTTTGAGCTCCTTTCAATCAGGAAGTAATGGAAAGCATCTCACCATAGATATTTGCTGAGTCATCTAATGGATAATACTCGTCTGTCGATGAGTACTGCAAAAAAAAATCAAAAAACAAAGACAAAATTCGCTTGCTTCTGTACATGGGGTATCACTCGAGCACCGCGGTTACAGATCCCATTGCATGTCAAATGACGGCATTTCCAGGACTTTTCCTCCCACATTTTCCCCTCTCCGAAGAGTTTCCGGCCATTGTTAACTGTATCAGAAACGTTCATTTTTTTTCCTCTTAGCTGTACTAATTACTATATCTTTATCATACGCGTGCTCGGAGACCGGTTTGTGTTGTTTGTAATGGACATAACATTTCAAAAACTTCCTCGACGGTGTTAGCCCGACCTTGAACGGTCGGAAAATTGTTGCAGTTCATTATCTTCCACAAACCAGAATGCACGGGTGTTTCCTTTAAGCCTAGGTCTACTAGCCCAACAACCTTGTTTGCTAGTTTGACCTTATTTACTTGAGAGCTCATGGCAACTTGCAAGGTATTGAAAACGAAAACTCTAAGAGTACATCGATGTATTCCTAACGGATGGATTTGCGCCCAGAGAATCCGACGATTCAAGCTACGTTATATACTCATCACCAGTACATCGCAAGATTCATCATGACAGGGGCTTTTGCTTATGGAGCTATATTTTTTTATTAGAGATTACAATTCGGATCATGACAGGGGCTTTTGCTCATAGAGCTATATTTTTTTATTAGAGATTACAATTCGGAACAGAACGAAAATAATGTGATGGCAAGAATGCTAGGCCATAAAGAAGCTATCATATCCCATTTAAGTTGGGCCAGTCTCTTTTTAGGGTTCCATACTCTGGGACTTTATGTTCATAATGACGCCCGTGCTTGCTTTTGGTACTCCGGAGAAGCAAAGCTTGATCGAACCTATATTTGCCGGTTAAATCTCGGGCACTTGAATGTATAGTAAGACTCCTATGTGTACGAAATATGATGCTTTAAAAATCAATGTTTCATTGTTCAGCAACATCGAAATAGTTATCGAAACCATCTAGTCCTGTAAACTTAGAAATATATGGAAGAGAAACTCTTCCATTCATGATAGAAGAATCAATTCATACATTGCCATCGTCCCTCTTTCAAAGTCATTGTGTAACCTTAGCTTCTCTGTATGCAGCGGCGCAGGAGCGGATAATCGCCAATGAGAACATCATTAACAAAATATTTACAATGTGCATCCTTGAAGGAAGCCAATATTGGACTCCAGCGAGAAACAAATAAGAGATTTCTGCTTTCCAATCTTTGGCTCATGGATTTCTAAGAGCTGCCAATCTTTTCTCGAGATCAACGCTGGAACTGTTAGAAGTTGAAAAACTCTTCAGTTTTAAGTTATAACCAAGCTAAAGATGAAACTGCAATGATGAATGCGTATCACGAATGACATCAATTTGTTTGAGGTGCTCTTTCAGCTGGTGTGTATAAATCATGCAGCCAACATTATAGATTTTACGTGCAAGTACAGCAAACCATCAACAATTTTGGCAATGTATTGTGAAAAATATTCAGACAGTTAATTACAATGACAAAGGGATCGGAGGCTGTACCTGCTAACACCCGCAGCGTTCTTTGATGCAATTTTTCCTTTGGGAGCTGCTGATAGCTGTCAATAGATCAAATACAATGCACATCAGATTGAATGGCAAGGAATAGAGTACATTCTAACAAAAACTCAAATATGCAAAACCATTGATACCAACCTGCGAGGCGACATCAACGCCAATTTCATCGAGCACCTGTTTGAATAAGTTTAACAAAAGAAATTCTGTCAATCCTGGTACCGAAGACCATTAGTCAACAATATCTATGAAGAATAAGATCCTAAACAATTTCTCAGTTTCATATGAACTTGTTCCACAGCATAATCTAATCAAAGATGCATAGCATGTATAGATCCTTAAAATAGATTTCGTTTCCTTTTCTTTGGCGTCATCTGCAAATAGATCCATCTCAACGATAAAGTAGTATATAATGCAAGTAGGACTTACCTGGTTTGTCAGCTCGTCAGTTTCCTCTTCCGCCTCATCATTATCCACGGCATCATCTATGGCGTCGGACATCATTTCAGTCTGCATGAGCAAAGCTCTAAGTTATGATCCGTGTAAGCAACAAAAAGCAGAGAGGAAATTAATTCTGTGCCAATATATTGAAAGATAGAACCAATCTTACAGTCATATCCATTTGCGCAGATTGCTTCTGAAACTCGCGCATCACCTTTGCTTGCTCTGCAGGAGCCATTTGCTGCAATGTCACACAAAATCAGCTGCTAAAAAAGCCCCAGAATTTCCTAACTATGAAAATATGAAGCAATGTAACAAAGTATACTTCTATCAGAATTTACTTACATCTAACACAAGTGCCAGTGTTAACAAAATGCCTTTTAAACTAAAGCTCGTCATTAAATGCAATCTTAAATCTTATTTATAATATGTAAACTACACAAAAATACTGTTTCAATGCTACAATCAAACCTTATTCATAGCTGCCATTGCCTTACTAGCACCTTTCATGCCAACAGCAACTGAGGACTGAGCATGCATTGCCTGCATGATAGAATAAAGTTAACCAAGAGCATAGCATGCAAATTCGACATATAAAGTTCAAAGAAGAAATCTCGTATAGAGATAGAAATTTGACAATTCACCTGCGTATGAGTTGCGATTCCTCTCATTTGAGCTCGACTTCCTTGTAAGTTAGCTATCTGTTGCCTAAGCCTGACTAGCTGCCTGGCTAGTATTTTAGTTGCTCCCTGCAGAATACAAGGCAAAGGCCAGAGGGAATATAAATTGACTACCTCTTATAAGATTCAATTGCAAGAGTTACTAGAATATTCATGGACTGCCGAGAATGGTCGAATACACAAAAATATACCTCATTTCCGGTTTTAGCAGTTCTCTTTATCTCAGCAACAAGCTTCTTTTCCTGACATGGCAGCAAAATATATTAACGAAAAGTTCATGATTACACAAAAATGAAAAGGGGTTGTTGACTGGAGTCTCTTGACATACTTCTAACTGCAATGCTCCGATTTCCTTCTCTATCCCTGAAGCAAAATGTGGAAGAAAAACATAAATAAAAGAACCGCAATCAAAGATTTATAATCAAGGAAATGCTGCTTCATTACAAGGTGAGATACAAAACACACAATCGGGTGTATAATTACAGGCCGGCTGGATCAAAATAGGATATAGATTACGAGCGAGCGATAGCCCGTCTATAGTGTCTATTCAAACAGATCAAAGTCAAAACTAAACCCCAATGCCTCAATTAGTCCAAGAGGAGCATAGATCAGTTAACGAAAAATCCATCAATATAACGTACACACAAACAGTACAATTTCTGTGCTGTGTATTTGACCGTAAAGCCCGGAACTTTGAATCATGATGATGATCATTATAATCACAAATGCAGAGAAATGAATATATACACACACACACACACACATATTTATATATATATATATATATATATATATATATATATATATATATATATATGTGTGAATTACCTCTAGTAGCATGAGTCATTTCTCTCTTGCTCTCCCGAAGAGCCTCTGCAATTAAAAACGCAAACCCATATGAACAAATTAAGAAAATACGAATTAAACCCATAATTCCGATCTAATACGAAAATTAAGACCGCTTGAATAATTGAATTTCAGCTTAATCCTAACCAAAAACAAAATTTGAGCAAGAGATTAAGAAAGCGCGAACCTTTGGCCGTGGGTTTCTTACTGAAGATGTTCATGGTGCAGAAAGCTGTAAGAATCAGAGCACGCGGACTCGCAGAGATTTCTTCTTCGAGTTGCAGAGCTTAGACCTTAGGGAGAGAGGCCCAAGGAGGGAGGAGGTTTCTGCGGGGTGTTTTCCTATTTGTTATATAGGTAGAGACTTGGCGTTAAATATCGAAGTAGACCCTCCATGGTTTCTAAAATTTCAATCACATCCCTCCACGTGTCCATGTGGATTGGTCCATTGGGGGACTTATAACTTATTCATATTTCATTTATTTTAATTAACAATATTTGGGATGTTCCTTGTAATTTACATATATTTTAGAAAGGTCAATGACACAAATGAGGATTAGTGACAAAATGATAATGATTGGAGAATAGATTTGAATTTTACTATTTTCCACGGCAAAATTAGAAAATCTAGGTATAATTGGCCGTATGAGAAATGCTAAGCAAACTCTTTCAAAGTGAGATTTTTTTTTGGATTTTTTGTCATCTTACAATTTAACATAATTTTCGTGCTAACATTATAAAACGGTATGCCAAAAAGATAGGTGGTAGAGAGTTTATAGAGTCTTGGAGAGTCTTACTTTTAAGAAAGCCCCCTTAACAAATCTCGTCTAAGTATATATGTGATATTTCCCAACTTTTTTTTCTCTCTCACTAGTAGCTTACCTTCCTTATAATTTAATTACGTTACAACATGTTCAATCATGCTCTTTATTTTATAACAAAATTTTAGCTAAAATTATCAAAAAAATTATGTTAGGTGAATTATTATTAGCCAATAAAAATTAATTATAAATATAGAGTTATAATACTATGAGCCGATAATTAAACAATAAAATTTAATTATAAATATAGAGTTATAATACTATGAGTCGATAATTAAACAATAAAATTTAATTATTTATGTAAAATAAATTAAATCAATCAACAGTAATTATAAAAGGGCCACTAGGAGATCATTTCTCTCTCCCCTAGACGAATCTTTATTTTAGGAGGTGGATAGGAAACATGATTAGACTTGATTTTTTTAATGTCTCCCTAATTTCTAGTTAGAAGTTCAGTTTAGGAAGCCAACTGGAGATTCTTTTACTCAATGATAAAAGCCGCATGTAGGAGGGTTGAGTTATGACCAAGTTCTAAAATATCCATAATATTTCGATATTTTCATCAAAATTTTCATGTTTTTGGACTATCGATATGGGGATTTGAACCCCTTTCATTTTACTCCTTCAACATCTTGATCACCATATCTCGTATGTTTTTTGTGAAAATATGCTAAAATATTTACATATTTTCTACACTCACAATGTTTGCCAGCTCACTATATAATCAACTTAAATCAGTTAAATCCATCATGCAATGCATTTCCTTCCAATTTTTTGTGATAAACTAATAGATAATTGACTAAATAAATATCCTGCAAAGTTTCAATAAAAATTTCCAAGTTTTCTTACAATTTCCGTGGTTTTTATTCAATTTTTATCGATATCGATAATATCCCGATATTTCCATCGAAATTTCCATATTTTTGGACTACTGATATTTCCGATATCATCGATATTTTAAACCTTGGTTATGACATATGAATAATATTCTAATCAAATTTCAAGGTACATGATCATTTAGTATTACGGTCTCGTAGTATTTTAATTCACTTATAAACGTGGTCCTAAACCCTAAAATTTTATAGATGACAAGTTCTATACCAATTTTAATTTATTTGTTCACCCTATTGTGTAAAAAATAATAAAAATTCATTGAACATTGTGTGGAGTTTTAAGTTTGAATTTTCTTTTTCTTTTTTTGTTTAAAGAAAGAGAGTATACATGAGAGGTGAGACATAAGAAAGAAACACTTCTCGAATTATTTTTTCGGTGCATTTTTGTGAGCAAATTATGTTTTTCTTTGCTATTATAATTGTGCCTATCTTTCTATATTAATGTAGAGGTGCCATTTATAGACAAACCATTATATGCTTATTTATATGGGAATTGACACACCCCGTCCCGAAGGATGGCATGCTGGCCGTCACGTGGGAGTGACGTAACCATTTACACAGTACGGAAGCTTTAAATATATCACTTCTAAGATGAAACACCCGTAGGTGAGACCTAATTTTGTCCATTCTGTCAGAACCCCGTTGAATTTCCTCGTAGTTACCACACCTCTGCTATCTTGAACCTGGAGGGGCGCAAAACCAAGTTGAGTGGGTCAGTAAAACCAATCTTTTCCAAATCCAAACATTTATCAAAATGTTGTAACTCCTCTCCGTAAAACCTGTATACTTTCCCAGAAATGTAAAATATCAATATATATATACATATATTTTCTCAAAACTTAAATCACTATCTCAACATTATTTTCAATACAATATGCCATGCCATGACTAAATTCAACAGTATAGTATGAATGTATTAATATAAATCAGGTGGAAGAAACTAATCAACCGGAGATCCTCTAATGGCCTTGTACGGCTGAATCTAGAGCTCAAAATCCCATCTTGTTCAAAATCTCATCTTGCCGGAGTCACCACCTGTGACCTGTACGACCTTCTGCACGTAAGTCGGAACCACCTAATGTAGTCTGTACGACTTAATGGTTAATATTACGCTCTAGTGCTTTTCTCATCAATCATCTGTGCACATAATCTAAGGTCACCCACCAGTCGGAACCTCTCTAAAGGTCTGTACGACTGGTCCGTCGGAACCACCCCTTGTGGTCTGTACGACTAGCATCTACTTGGATCCAAGGCGAGCGTGCGATGCGGTGAATAATATAAGCACTAATACCATGGTGCAGGTTATGAGCTCAACATATCTCAACATCATCATAACAGTAATATATACTCACCTGATACTCACCTGTGCGTCCACCGCACCAATTCATATATATGCATCATATATCAATTCCTATTTTCATATCATTTCATGCATGGCAATTCGATTCACATTTCTATATACTTTTCACATACTTCTATGCATGGCATTTCGAATTATATTTTCATATGAATCTACGCATGGCATTTGAAAACATACTTTTCATATACTTTTATACATTGCATTTAAAGCATATTTTCATTCAATTTCAATTTCTGGGAAACGTCAAGTATATATATATATATATACGAAAAATAAAACTGCCCACTCACCGTACTTAGTCATCCCACGCGGCGCTGCTAGCGAATCTTGTAAAGCTACAATATATGCACCTAGCACATAAAAGGTTCAATATAGTCAAACTCTATTCAAACGAATTTATTTGGGAAAACGGACTTCAAAAACGGGTCCAGGACGTCGAAATTAGCCTAGGAGGGGTCTCGGACAAAATCCGAAAAAGTCAACCAAAAAGTCAATGTTGAACAGTCAAAGTCAACGTTGACCGGGTCAACGGGTCGGTCAACCGGGTCGGGTCAAACCTGGGTCAGGGTCCACGGATCAGGGTTAAAGGGTTTGGGTTATTGGGTTTATAACATGGGTTTGGGTTTCAATAGTCACGGGCCAAAGGCCCTGTTTTGATACGGCCCAAGGCCTTTTTAACTTAAAATAAAACAGAAAATAAAATGGCCCAAAGGGCCTGGGTGTGAAATGGGTTGGGCTTGAAAGTCTGGCCCGAGTCCAACATATGGGTCACCGGACCCAAAGGAAGAGGAAGGCCGGAAATTCGGCCGGAATACCACCCACTTTCAAACGTCCATAACTTTACCAATACTCAACGAAATCAAGTGAAACAAAAACGAAAGTTGTAGCCCTCGAAGAGACGAAGAGAATGGTACCTCGCACGACGTCTAACTCGCCGTGGTTTGGCCGGAAATTGCCTCGAAAGCCGTCGGACTCGCCGGAAACTGGGTAAGATTCAAATGAGTATAACTTCTTCAATACTCAACGAAATTGGGTGAAACAAAAAGGAAAATCGTAGTACTCGACAAGACGAAGAGATTGATACCTTGCACGCCGGCCAACTCGCCGTGGTTTGGCCGGAAATTGGCTCGAAAGTCGCCGGAGTTGTCGGAGCTTGGTTTTTTGGGTGTTCTTTCTTCGTTTTTCCGAGCACAAGGGTGATGGTGATGATGTTTGATGACGAGGAAGGAGAGAGCGCTTGGGTGTGTGGGTGTGTGTAGTTCACGGTGAAGGAGAGGAGAGAGAACAGAGAGTTCCAGAGAGAAGAGATGGGAGAGGGAAATACGGGAAATGGGGAAACAAAAGCAGGGGTGGGCTCCTTGGCTCACCAAAACCCGGAACAAAACAATAAAAAAAAATTAAAAGGAAAAGGAGGATAAGGTTTAGGGATAAATTTCTAAAATTTCAATATAATCGAGGGGCGGGTGTAACAATTCTACCATCCTTACAAAAATTTCGACCCCGAAATTTAAAATCACAAAGTAAGTTGAAAAACTCAAAAAGACTAAAAATAATATATGATGAGAAATTAAATCAGAGGGGGGTGCATCAAAGAGAATATGCCACACCGTCGCGAGCGGGTTGCAAAATCCTCTATCATGCCTCCAATCTCTTACTGTCGTCCCCATCAGTGAAAAAGTAAAAACATACTTTATAAAGATATGAGTTGGGAATATATATTAACTGAGGGTCAAAAGTAAATACGTAAATACGACAATCGTCAAAATAGCTACGTACCAACATATAGATCGAAAGCTCATGCTGAAGTTAAGATTGAAAATGGACATAGGTCTTGTCCAAGCGTACATAACGACACGTACTTCGAAGACAGAGGTGTCGTTGGGTCAAGTCCCAAGGATAACGATTCTGAATCCGTATCAGCTACCGTAAACAAGTCTTCTTGCCAGCTTGCTTAATGAATCTAACAAATGAGCTATCGATATTACAGTCTGCAGCCTGCCATATCGACCTCACATTGGTTGTCTCGGTAAGCAAGTAGTGGTTTCCCAAAGGTGCACAATTTCACACGTTGTGAATTCGTTCCTCTAAATACCAGTCTACAGTACTACTCTGTCAACTAAAGTGGCCGGTAGCAATATCTCATATCATAACGCAAATAACACCATACCCAATCGAACAAAACAAAAACCGTCGCCATGAAACTCTATCCAGAACCAAGTACTTTATCCTCATCAGTTTCTCCAAATGTGACCAACTACTCCAGTGTTTAGCCGACAATGAATCCATTTGAAAATAGTAGCTTGGGATTCAAGAGAAGTGGCCACCATGTTGACAGCGAAGTCAAAAGCTCTGGCAACTTGTGAAAAGATTATACTTTTTACGTTCCTGACCAAAACGATATGAATTAAGCGTACACTTCCGCCGAATCAATCAATCGTCAATTTCTCACTGATTGAGCGAGAAACCATGTCGAGAAGGCTAAAAGAACACTCAAGAATTTGAAGGTCCAAAACAAATCCATCAAATCTAACGAACAAGATATCTGATTTGAATAACCACTTTGATGCTCGAGTTCAAGACCTGATGTCATACACCTACTAACATAAAGTTAAAGGTATATACGTAAGTAGATAAGCATGTAAGGAGGTAAGGGTAAGAAATCAAACACTATTTGTATGTGGTTCACCCAGACTGGCTACATCCACAGAGTATAAAAGTTCTCATTAATAGTGAAGGGTTACACAAGTACATAAATTCAAGTTCTCGCTTTGTGGGTTCTAGTGAAGGATTTATTGCAAATGACATTAGGGACTTGCAAGATCTAAGTCACTGAGTAATCACGAAAACTTTTAAGTGCCGAAGTATGGTATCATCTTACGTTGCCTTCGTTCCTTAGGTAGGAGTGGTATCTTGAACATATGTTGACGCACAAGGTAATGTATCATCTTCACTCAAAGCTTATTGCAGTTTCAAGCTTGATCAAGTGCGATACCAACTATAATGTATGAGTTCCCTAAGTCTCTGACTGAGAAGCTCTGTCGACGGAGGTAACAGACAAGGTAAGCAATCAGAGTATCAAGCAATCAGGTCTAGATCGAAAGTTTCACTTCGGGTTCCTGCTGATTGTTCTCCTCCTACTTGTCTCTCATTCAACATCAAGGACAAAGAAAAGGAAAAAGAGGAAATTTTTTTTTTTTTTTTTTTTTTTTTTTTAAGTAGCTTTCCACAGACTTCATCTTGAACAGGTTTTGATTCAAGGGTGACAGACACTTGATCTTGAATCAGATTTGGGAGCCTTTTTACTTGCAAACAATCCTCAGCTTAGTTGAGGATGAATTAGCACGTTGTCTCCACATGCTTCAAGTAGTCCGGTCTCCACGCAGGTGTGGCATCTTCTTGAACTCTTGGATCAACCCAGACTCATCTGCTCTTCGAAGCAACTCAGACTCCTCCTGCTTCGTCTGTGAGGTACTTTTGCTTTTGAAGAAGTACCTCTACACGGTTTTATTTTTGAAGTGGGTTGGGAGGGGTCTGAGATGAGTACTCGAGAGCAAGACTAGGTAAGCAATCAGAATCTCACTTTCTCCATGTTCTTCAGATGAAGGTGAGGAGAAAGCATGATATGAGATACTTTTGCTTTTAACCTTTTTGATATGAAATACTTTTGCTTTGGATGATTTGTTTTCTGGGGTGATCCAAGGGATGAAGAACACTGAGTGACTCGAAAGGTTTCTTTGGGAATACATTCTCGGAGATGAAGAAAGGAAGAGATGTGGAGAGGGTGTGCCTTTGCTGTGGAAGGCGAAGGTAGAACTTATAGAAATTTGGCTTCACCACCGGAACTATTCCTTCACTATTTGTCGGCAGCCGGTGGATGGATGAACAGTACCCGTTACGCGCTTTCTGATAAAGCCGTCCGTAATTTCCGCGAAGCTGACTGCGCATGCGACGAGTGACGACACGTCTGGAATGATGATCTTTTGAAAACCGGGGTTTCAAATCCGGGTTCGGCTCGTGGTTTTCGCAAAGCTCCAAGCTGCATGTGACGCATGTGACGAGTGACAACAAGCTGGAAAAGCTGATGCCACGTGATTTCTGAGTCAAACCCAGCTTTTGATAACGGAAACGGCTCTTTTGAGACAGGAATCCGGCCTTTGAGAAAGGAGCGTCCATCTTTTCCGATTTGCGTGAGGACGCCTCTTCAATCTCTGAGGAGCGGGCGCTCTTCATTTTCTTTTATTTATAGAGGCATGAATTTTGTTTCACCTCACACTTGAACTCCCTTCTTCAAACACTCTCTTCCTGCACTTCTTAATCTTACTCATTCCGCTCTCTTCTTGCACTTCTGCAATTTCAATCTTTCCGATCTCTTTTCTTCCTCAACACCCTCTATAAAAAAAATGCCTTGCCCTTCCGACCGTCGCCTAAACTTGAATGTCGGAGAAGATGATGACTCGTCTTCTCCAAACAACATTTGGGATCCGTCCTTCATATCCCCCAATGGTCCTCTTACAGTCGGGGACACAATGATGAGGAATGAAATAACCGCTACGGTGATAGCCAGAAATCTTCTTACTCCTAGAGACAATAGGATGTTATCTAGGCGGTCAGACGAGTTGGCTGTTCAGGAATCTCTAGCTCTCAGCGTCCAAAGTGCAGGCTTAGTTTCAAACATGGGCCAACGCCTTCTTGCACGCTCTCGTCAGGTTGAGTCACTGATGACGGAGGTGGCTAGTCTTCGGCAAGAGGTAAGATGACTCAGGCACGAGAACAAGGAGTTGCACATGCTCGCAACTAGCTACTCGACCAGCATGAAGAGGAAGCTAGACCAGCTGCAGGAGTCGGACGGTCGGATCCAAAGTGATCATGAAAGGTTCATGGCGTTACTCCCGAGGTTTATGTTGCCTTCGTCCTCTGGAGTTGCACCAAGTGCTCCGGCTCCGGAGATTCCAACTCTGGCGCTTCGTCTTCCTGGAGCTCCGTCGACTTCTGAGGCTCCTCCCGAGTAGCCTTGTGAATACTCCCTCCTCTGTGTTTGTTTGACTTTCATGTATGTCCACATGTGTAATTTATCGGAGACAAACTTTATTTCGTTTAGCATAATGTATTAAGTACCCTAAGGTATTCTTTGCTAACTTTCTTTGAATCTTTTCTCTGGTTGAAGTCTCCTGAGTAAGCCGATTCAATCTATCCCAAGTCTCCGAATATCCACCTGTTATTGAATGTTATTCATAAAACAATCACGTCAGCTTAAAGTATAATCTCAACACAAAGGTGAATTTCCACTATTAGAATTCCCCTGCCTCTGGAATCTGAAACCTCCGAGAAATCTAACAAGTCCTCCATGACCCGTGGAGCTAAAACCTTCGCTGGAAGAACTAGCTCTAGCTTCACTTCTTTCGAAGCTCTGAATCTTTCTATATCCTTGATATGACGAATCATTAACTTTATCATCTTCTTTTGATTCCCATTCTTTTCTTTAACAAGTCCTCAAACAATTTTAAATCGACTGTTTCCTCCGGTGACAACGAATGATACTCCTGTTTCCACCAGGATACAAGTTCATAACCCAACCCAGGTAGTCGTCTCGACCCCTTGTCAGACGGAAGATTCCTTTAACTTGCATAATCTGAAACATCTTTTCCAAATGATTAAACCATCACTTTGCTCCCTCAGGTTCATCATTTTTATAAAGTGATTCAAATTCAACTTATAACCCGTCTTAAAATGTTCTTTTAACTAATAGACTGAATCACCATAGTAGTAGTTTTCCCTAAACCACTATATCAGGGAACTAGGTTCATCTGAACTACGTGGCTTGCTACGAGGCGGTATAGTTCTGACAGAATTCACTCGTAAGTTCTCAAGACGTCCAAGATTGAAACTAGGCTCTGATACCAACTGACACACCCCGTCCCGAAGGATGGCATGCTGGCCGTCACGTGGGAGTGACGTAACCATTTACACAGTACGGAAGCTTTAAATATATCACTTCTAAGATGAAACACCCGTAGGTGAGACCTAATTTTGTCCATTCTGTCAGAACCCCGTTGAATTTCCTCGTAGTTACCACACCTCTGCTATCTTGAACCTGGAGGGGCGCAAAACCAAGTTGAGTGGGTCAGTAAAACCAATCTTTTCCAAATCCAAACATTTATCAAAATGTTGTAACCCCTCTCCGTAAAACCTGTATACTTTCCCAGAAATGTAAAATATCAATATATATATACATATATTTTCTCAAAACTTAAATCACTATCTCAACATTATTTTCAATACAATATGCCATGCCATGACTAAATTCAACAGTATAGTATGAATGTATTAATATAAATCAGGTGGAAGAAACTAATCAACCGGAGATCCTCTAATGGCCTTGTACGGCTGAATCTAGAGCTCAAAATCCCATCTTGTTCAAAATCTCATCTTGCCGGAGTCACCACCTGTGACCTGTACGACCTTCTGCACGTAAGTCGGAACCACCTAATGTAGTCTGTACGACTTAATGGTTAATATTACGCTCTAGTGCTTTTCTCATCAATCATCTGTGCACATAATCTAAGGTCACCCACCAGTCGGAACCTCTCTAAAGGTCTGTACGACTGGTCCGTCGGAACCACCCCTTGTGGTCTGTACGACTAACATCTACTTGGATCCAAGGCGAGCGTGCGATGCGGTGAATAATATAAGCACTAATACCATGGTGCAGGTTATGAGCTCAACATATCTCAACATCATCATAACAGTAATATATACTCACCTGATACTCACCTGTGCGTCCACCGCACCAATTCATATATATGCATCATATATCAATTCCTATTTTCATATCATTTCATGCATGGCAATTCGATTCACATTTCTATATACTTTTCACATACTTCTATGCATGGCATTTCGAATTATATTTTCATATGAATCTACGCATGGCATTTGAAAACATACTTTTCATATACTTTTATACATTGCATTTAAAGCATATTTTCATTCAATTTCAATTTCTGGGAAACGTCAAGTATATATATATATATATATACGAAAAATAAAACTGCCCACTCACCGTACTTAGTCATCCCACGCGGCGCTGCTAGCGAATCTTGTAAAGCTACAATATATGCACCTAGCACATAAAAGGTTCAATATAGTCAAACTCTATTCAAACGAATTTATTTGGGAAAACGGACTTCAAAAACGGGTCCAGGACGTCGAAATTAGCCTAGGAGGGGTCTCGGACAAAATCCGAAAAAGTCAACCAAAAAGTCAACGTTGAACAGTCAAAGTCAACGTTGACCGGGTCAACGGGTCGGTCAACCGGGTCGGGTCAAACCTGGGTCAGGGTCCACGGATCAGGGTTAAAGGGTTTGGGTTATTGGGTTTATAACATGGGTTTGGGTTTCAATAGTCACGGGCCAAAGGCCCTGTTTTGATACGGCCCAAGGCCTTTTTAACTTAAAATAAAACAGAAAATAAAATGGCCCAAAGGGCCTGGGTGTGAAATGGGTTGGGCTTGAAAGTCTGGCCCGAGTCCAACATATGGGTCACCGGACCCAAAGGAAGAGGAAGGCCGGAAATTCGGCCGGAATACCACCCACTTTCAAACGTCCATAACTTTACCAATACTCAACGAAATCAAGTGAAACAAAAACGAAAGTTGTAGCCCTCGAAGAGACGAAGAGAATGGTACCTCGCACGACGTCTAACTCGCCGTGGTTTGGCCGGAAATTGCCTCGAAAGCCGTCGGACTCGCCGGAAACTGGGTAAGATTCAAATGAGTATAACTTCTTCAATACTCAACGAAATTGGGTGAAACAAAAAGGAAAATCGTAGTACTCGACAAGACGAAGAGATTGATACCTTGCACGCCGGCCAACTCGCCGTGGTTTGGCCGGAAATTGGCTCGAAAGTCGCCGGAGTTGTCGGAGCTTGGTTTTTTGGGTGTTCTTTCTTCGTTTTTCCGAGCACAAGGGTGATGGTGATGATGTTTGATGACGAGGAAGGAGAGAGCGCTTGGGTGTGTGGGTGTGTGTAGTTCACGGTGAAGGAGAGGAGAGAGAACAGAGAGTTCCAGAGAGAAGAGATGGGAGAGGGAAATACGGGAAATGGGGAAACAAAAGCAGGGGTGGGCTCCTTGGCTCACCAAAACCCGGAACAAAACAATAAAAAAAAATTAAAAGGAAAAGGAGGATAAGGTTTAGGGATAAATTTCTAAAATTTCAATATAATCGAGGGGCGGGTGTAACAGGAATTGTTATAACCACTCTAAAAATCTTAATTTGCATTCCTAACACGTTTATTTTTATTTCTAATTATAGAAAGTTTGGAGTGCTAATATCAATTTCATATCCGTATTTATATAGAAATACATCAATTATAATTTGGAAGATGATAACTCTACTATTAGCTTCTTCAATTATGAAAATTTCGATACTTAGGGTAATAAATATCATATTTCATCAAATTTGTATTTCGCGCGCTATGTCTCATTAAAAGCTTTATTTCCATGAAAATACATTTCTTTGAGACAGACACAAGAATCAAATTACATTACATTATCATAATTCATGTTCTATGTTTGAGAATTGCTAGCTTGACTATCGTTCTCCTCTCATTTTACAATGCTCTTTCCTTGTCTTTGTGCCATACATTTGACTGTAGTAACATTCCATTAGTAGCACACTAATACAGACACACAGCCACTTAAGAACCAGGATGATATCGCCTATTCTCTTATCCACTCCCAAATCTCCTCTTCAATTTCCCCTACTCTTCTAAAAATCTGGCTCCACCGCCGAATTCAGCCCCGCTAATCTAGTGCTAACGAAACACCAATAAAACTTATTTAAATTCTAGATTCTTATGTGTTTAATATAGGGAACTTTAACGAAAAGCTCCCGGTACTGTTCACTTTAACGAAAAACCATATTTTTACACTAAAAAGTCAATCCTGGCACTATTCACTTTACCCTTTATTTTGTCCTTATCATTAAAACTCAAAGTTTTCAAGCCCTTTTCATTAGTTTTCCTTTTAATATACTTGTAGTTTTCAACATTAACCAATTATTGTCTCCTTTTAAGTTGAGAAAATAGAAAGAGAGATAATTGGGCTCTCCCTGCGGCAACTTAAATAGTCAAAGAGACTGTGGACAAGCAAGTCTCCGGGTCTCGGCGGCAGTTTCCGTTTACACAAAATCCCACGTGGCGCCCATCCTCTCGCTCCTCGCCGCCCCCTCTATTTTTTTAGCCTTCTCTCTCTCTCTCTCTCTCTCTCTCTCGCTGCCCAAGATAGCCTCTCAGTCTTCCCAAAGTTTCACTTCAGACACGATTTCTTCAGAGCGCGGTTTTCCGATTCTCCGGAACCGCCCAAAGCCGCGAGGTTTCGCGGCGGTGTCTGAGTTCACTTGTATTGGCCAGTGAGAAATCAGAGTCGGAAGAAGGCGTCCGTTCGCTCGTTCGTTCTCTCGGAGCATCGGAGAGTAGATACTGGTACTGCTTCTTCCATCATTCTATCTCAATTGGGATTCCGGCCTAGGGTTTCCGTTTCAATTCAGAGCGAAAGCTCAGTGGCTGTTTCAGACTGTTGGTTTCGTTTCGGTTCCGACCTAGGGTTATTCAAATTTTCGGCTAGAAAGTTGATCGAAAGCGAGTGGGTTGGGATTGTGGTAGGAGGTGAAGAGTCGCTGATTCTGATGATTTTGGGAATTGAAGGGGTGAATTCTCGATGGATATAGACGCAGTAGCAGGGGATGTTGGTTCTTTGGATCCCGAGCTCTTACAGCTGCCGGAATTGTCTTCGTTTGCACTTAAAACCAGTCCCCAGATTGCTGAGGATTTGTTCGCACAGTGGCTTTCGCTTCCTCAAACCGGCCGTTTGGTAATTTGCTCACTTTTCTGTCTTCATGTACAGTTTTTGTTATCAATGTGCATTTCTGGGACTCAAAGCTATAGCTTGTGCTCTTGTTTGGATATTTATATGGTTTCCATTGTTAGCTTTAGTCTTTATTTATGGTAAAGCTGTCGCTATCGGTTATGGCCTCATGCCTGTTATTACTCTTCCCTTACTCATAATAGTTCTTGTAATTGAAGTAAAGGGTTTGTTTTTGTGTAGTATTTATGTGTGATTCGGGTATACATTTTACCAGAACTGTATATTGGGTAATTTCAGGTATTGGAAAAGTTGATGTTTTTCTGATGGTGTTTTGCGGTTTGATTTGACAGGTGAAGTCTCTAGTAGATGATGCGATAGCAGGAATTCCTATCAATGCCCCTGGGAACTCTTCAAGTGCAAATAACACTGCTGGGAGCAATGCGTTACCTTCCATGTTTCCGGCTGGAAGTGCACCTCCACTTTCGCCGAGAAGTTCCTCTGGTTCTCCGCGCTTTTCAAAGCTGAAGACTAGTCCTTCTTCTCTTCGCTCTCCGCTAAAATTGGTTAGTGAACCAGTGCGAGAATCTATTCCTCAGGTCAAACTCCATTCTAATTGCCCTACTACTGCTACTACTACTAGTACCAATGTACCGCTGTTATTTTTGTAAATATTTTTTTATGCTGTCAAGATTGAAGAATTAATTCTCATAGTTTTGTATGTTTTAATATGATTTGCAGTTCTATTTTCTAAACGGTCCACCACCACCAAAGGAACTTAAGGAGCAATGTCTTTCTAGAATTGATGACCTCTTCAGTGGTCAGATGGATGGATTGCAACTGCACGGTGAGATGTGTATCTGATCTGTAATTCACATTTAGAAAAGCAAAAAACACGAATTCTCTCTCGTTATCACCCCTTACCCATCCACTAGCAGAGATTAGTGAAACTTAATATTTTCAAAGCAAGGTGTTTATTTTATTTTTATGGTTATGCAGAGTTTAAGTTGGTTACAAAGGAGTTATGCAAGCTGCCAACGTTTTTCTCCTCTGCCCTCTTTAGAAAGATTGATACTAGCTGCAGCGGGATATTGACGAGGTATGCAGAAAATGTAATTAAGCATACTAAACGCAATTAGATCTCGTTTTAATGGGAGCCCAATAGATGAGTTGTGAATTAAAAGTATGAAATGCTTCTTGTCGTGTCTTTTTTGTTGGGAAGTTAGGTCCCTCAGCTGGTTGTATCACCATACCCGGTGTAAATTTTATTTGTGATCCCTTTTATTATATTTTTTTTATTCATTAGTTGACAAGCTTCTGTTACTTATAGAACCATGATTCAACAAGCCACATACATTTATCTATCTTTTACTTCTTGTTGTTCTATATATTTTTATTATATGCTGATCTACAAAATTGGTTTGTAGGGATGCATTCATCAAATATTGGGTCGATGGAAATATGCTGACAATGGATACAACAACCCAAATATTTAAAATTCTAAAGCAATCTGATCGTAATTACCTTACACAGGTTCGATTGAACACTATTTTCTCTATATGGTCTATGAAAATTGCATTTCGATTGAAGCCCTTTATTCTTACTTAAGTGCCTATTTCTCTCAGTTATGTACCATTGTTTTCACACATATTGGCTCTGCATTCTATATTCTCAATTGTCGGTCCTCATTCTCAATGCAGCTAGACTTCAAACCCATTCTTCTAGAGCTTGTGGCAACCCATCCAGGGTTGGAATTTTTACATGGAACTCCTGAATTTCAAGAAAGATATGGTATGGGTTTTATACTGCTAAGTTAGTGCAATATTGTTTGATGTCCAGTTAAGATCGTGAGGATAGAAATCTGAAAAGTGACAATAGGTGTTTAACTGAATTTGTTGCGAGATATATTGTTGACTCAAGTATTTAATTATATTGTGGCATTAGGCACAATTTTTTTTTTTTTTGGATTTTGAGATGACCTTTCAGTTTTGTAAGTGAATATTTTTACTGTTCACACCTCTTTTTTTTCTTTTTCTTTTTCCATACTACTTTTTGCTTACATAAGCTTCATTTTCAATGCCTCAGCTGAAACTGTAATGTACAGAATATTTTACTACATAAACAGATCAGGAAATGGTCGCCTTACTCTCAGGGAGCTAAAACGAGGAAATTTAATTGCTGCCATGCAACATGCAGATGAGGAAGAGGACATTAACAAAGTTCTAAGGTTTGATTGTCATTGGAACATCAATATTCGAGTACCGATTAGAGTTTCTTTACTTCACGTGTGCCCCTACTTATATAGTTCTATGTAATGATGCGGGGTTTGTAGGGGAGTAAATAGTACTCGTGGAAGCTTTGATTTTGAATTTAACTGTGTTTTAATGGTTTAACTGTTAAACTTGACCTGAGATGTTATAGTGGATGTAAGATTTAGAAGGAACATAAGAACAGCCTACCAGCATTTTTCCTAAGATTGCCCAAAGGGAACCCAGATTTCATTTTCTTTACTAAATTGTGTTGAACTACTAAACTATGTTATTGATGCTTTCTTTCCTGCCAAATTTCAGGTACTTCTCTTATGAACATTTTTATGTCATATATTGCAAATTTTGGGAGCTGGACACAGACCACGATTTCTTGATCGACAAAGAGAATCTTATTAGATATGGTAATCATGCTCTTACCTACAGGATCGTTGATAGAATATTTTCACAGGTTGGTGTATCTTATAGCTTCCTCTTCAAACTTCGGGAACAAATTATTTACCTGAATGAGGTTTTCATGTTGATTGTGTATTTGCTCAATTCCATTCCAGGTTCCGAGAAAGTTTACTAGCAAGGTTGAAGGGAAGATGGGTTACGAAGATTTTGTTTACTTCATGTTGTCAGAGGAGGATAAGTCGTGTGAGCCCAGCCTTGAGTATTGGTATACGTTTCTTGTTTCTTTGTTTTTTTCCATTCTGACATTCAGTAATTTTTATGTCATGGAATTCTTATTTTTTACAAGTGCAGTCAATGCTCTGTTTTTAAGCGGATGTAGTCATTGTTAGATGCATCTAAACACGAAAAGCGTGAAATCTGTATTTTAATAATCCAAATCTTGGAAGTTGGTTTAATATTCTAACTCTCTGAAGTGTCCGCTTCAGCAGTATATTTAAAAACAAACTTCTCAGTAGTGAAAGATTATAATTGTAAATTGAAAAAGAAACTTGCCCCTTTTTTTGCGAATTTCTCATGCACTTGAATTGTAACCTCCCATTCTCTGTGGAAATTATCAGACGCATTGGAGCTCAAAGATTATGAATCACTTTCTCATTTTGGAGCTGTTATTAGCACTTCAAAACAGTCATCCTGCACTCCAAATTTACAAAAACACAAGGAAAATCTTGTATAGGAGAGCAGGACGACATTTTTTGTAACGAAAACTCAATATATGAGATGTTTAGCATGAGTCAAGTCTCAGAGATAAGTCATGCATATATTATAGTCAACTGTAACCATAAACATTGCTGTGAGGACAACCCTTGATTCACCAACCTGGTTTTCTTTCATCTTTTACTTTGTCTGCTTTTTTCCCCTTTTATTTACTCAAATCTCATTTTATAGGTTCAGATGTATAGATTTGGATGGAAATGGAGTCCTTACGCCCAATGAGTTGCAGTTCTTTTATGAGGAGCAGCTGCATCGTATGGAATGCATGACCCAAGAGCCTGTTCTATTCGAGGATATTTTGTGCCAAATAGTTGACATGGTTGCACCAGAGGTCAAATATCATCCTCCTCGTCTTCATTGTTATTTTTACTATATTACTAAATTGTATCTTGCTATCAGTCACACATTGGACATGACTAATTTTGACATCTTTCCTGCAGAGGGAAGATTATCTCACTCTAGCTGACTTGAAAGGTTGCAAACTTTCAGGGAATGTCTTCAATATCCTTTTCAACCTTAATAAATTCATAGCATTTGAAAGTCGCGATCCTTTTCTTATTCGTCAGGTATTTTTGCAAGGGTTATGTATGAGAAATTGAGAAATACTGGGTGATTTTCGGGTACAATAACGGTGTTCTGGCATTTTGATGCATGCAGGAACGTGAGGATCCAACTTTGACTGAGTGGGACCGCTTTGCACACAGAGAATATATACGGTTGTCAATGGAAGAAGATGGTGAGAATGCCTCTAATGGAAGTGTAGAAGTTTGGGATGAATCACTCGAGGCTCCTTTTTAAGTTCCAGGTGAGAGTTTTACATGGAGTTCCATTGGAAAAGAGTGTAAATATCTGAAATTGCTATGTTCATCATAAAATAAAATGCACCGTCGTACTTTTGTAATTATGGGACGAAAAATATTTTGTTCCCGACTCAAAACATGGTTCTAATGTGAATCTGCCCGTTACTTGCTGTGTAGAATCTATGCATCCCTAGTATTTCTTAGAGATGATGAATAATAGTTGAAAAGGCAGGTTTTGCTTGACTATGTTCTGCACAGCAGCAAAATCATGCTTGTTAACTGATTTATTTGACTCTTTTTTGTTTATCCAGCTGCATACGAGATAGCTTCCGATCCTTTGTCAAAGTCGCTCGTCCAGTGAAAAGAACCATTTATGTCAAGATGCTCCGTGGCACTCATCAGTGGATCTAGTCCTGTTCAACATTAAATTTCATGCTTGGTCGTGCAACATTCGTCAATGGTAAATTTCAAGCAGGATTGGCACTTGTTTGCACTTTGATGGAACTCAAGGAGGATCAGTATGGAGTACTACAAGCCAATTGTCGTCGAGGTAACGGTAGTCCATGCTGTTCTGCAAGCAGCTCGAACCAGCCGGTTGCTTTTCTTATGGTGTTAGTAAAACTTCCCAAGTGCCTTGTAACATTTGCTCAGATACCCTGTTTTGGTCCAACATCCCCTTCACCATTTTATTTTCTTTGCTTTCTCTTGCTTTATACCTTTGTCTATAGATTTCTTTTATTGGATATATTTTTTTTTAATTAAAATAATTGAGAAAGGAAAGAAGGTGGCGTAGGCCGTGTAATGTTACCCTAAACCCTAAATTTGAGGCTTTTTGCAAGGTTTAGCCAAACATGCTTATAAATTATAATATGGGTTTTTTGGTTTTGATATGATTAGTCATGTTGTTAGGGGAAATAATTTTTGGGAAAGTACTTGGTAATTAGTCACTCCTCATTGCAGAAATCACATTTTACAACCGTAGCTGTTTGTGTCAAAATGTGATTTGCATGCAAGGAGGAACCGTACTTAACATAAGGAGCCAAGCAGTGTTAACTTTAATCGGGGGTTTCTCCGCCGACAAAGAAGAATCCACGGATTTGGAAATTTCACATTCAGATGAGGGCAATTTCATAGATAGGTCTTTATAAGGAAACAAAGCAGGGGAAACATGCCACCGATTCTGCACCACCAAAGGCTTATCAGAGGGAGTCGGATCCTCCATCTAAAAACGAGATCAAACAAGTCTTAGAAACTACGATTTAACATAACAGAGGATTAATTTAATGTATTGCGGCTAGTTTCCACTCGTAACTATGATCTAACCAAAATATCCAGCTACTGACACAACTACGAATCAAAACATAAACTCGCCGAGATATGTTAACAGGGCTGCGTTCAGACTGCACTCTCCTTTTTGAGCTTCGTTAGCTCCTGCCTGATGATTCCAGCCCTCTGTACAAACACGAAAACAAAACGACATTAAGAAAAACAAATTAACCAGCGAACGAACAACTCAGGGTTCAGTTGAATTCCAGCCCTCTGTACAAACCCGATCAGGCAGTCATCTCATCGGGTTTTCTAAAACTTCAATTATTTACTTTGCATCAAAAGATTCATCCCTTTACTTCGCATCAGCTCTGTCCCTTTTGCGAGGGGGCAACAACTACCATGCAATTGAAACTGAAGAAATAATAGCTAGCGATGTGTCTTAACATTAGGTGTGAAAAAGGGAAGGTGAGAGCCGAAAGCCTACCCTCAATGGTTTTGTCAACTTCTCACACATCGAATGAAAATCTTATGAACATACAAAACTAGAAACTAAACAAATAAGAGGAACCTCAGTTTTTAGAAAAGAAAGATGTGAGATTAATAACACACCTTGATCTTTGCCAACATAAGCTTGAACCTATCAAAATCGTCGAGTGCAGCTCTTCTCTTCTGCACTATCAGCTTCCGGCCCCACGAGCTCTTCTCCCATTTGTTCTTTACGTCTGCCAACCACATTACGAAAAAAACTCAATTCAGTTGGTGACAAGAAAATAACATTAGATACATCTTAAATTCTCATCTTTCCATATTCATTCAAAGGTCAAAACTCGCCAGCAGCCTCCATTGCAGCAATCAGAGTCTTCTTGTTCGGAACCCTTTTGATGTCGATTTTGATATCGGTGAGCGATAGCCTTTTGAAGTTCAATTGGGTCCTCACCATGTCAGGTGCATCAACCAGAGCCTGCAAAACAAACAGCAAGTCTGTCAATTCCTTGCCAAAATAATTAATACAGCATGACGTACTTTTAAACTCAAAATCTGCTTATTGTCTTGTAAAATTTCATCAAAATTCTGCTTAATTTCACATAATATTTCACAAAATCTGATTTATTTCTTATAATATATTCATGAAACATCTTCTTTAACAAACACATACCCATTATTTTACTCGGCGTTTTAATCGTAAAGCAGAAAGCTTTGAAGCAAAATGCATTGAGGAAAAATGGAATTTTGCGCAAATAAAAGCAAGAACATACCCTGTTTTGGTCGATGACATCGACGATAACGACGAGCTTGCCGTGGTCTTTGCCGTAGTTGACGAGAGCAACTCGTCCAATCTCCACGTATCTCTTGAACGGCATTTTCTCAGACGATCGGACAAATCGGGGCAGAGGAGTCGGGGAAGATGAGTGAGAGGCAAGAGGGGATAGCTAGGAATTGAGATGTGAAGAAATAGGGTTTTGTTGAAGCTGAGCGGTGATCCGCTGCGGTCGAGATTTGGTGCGAATTTCTACATTCGTGAATTCTATTGGCTATAATATTAGTACAATAGTCTTTTTTCATTTGTGCCCTTACATATTTATTTCTTTACAATCTCAGAGACCATTTCTATTTATTTTTAATTTCAGAGATCATTTCTATTGATCATGCAAATCTCATGGACCATTTTGTATAATAACCCTACTTTTATTTTTTTTATATAACGATATTAAAGGTATTTTGGCTAACCGCACAATAAACTAATCATATTTAGATATCAAACGGATTAAATAAGTCAAATATAGACCTCTCACCATAGAAGAATAAAGAAATATCATGTGACAACCCGTCCCTAAAAATTATGATTTTTATAATTTTAATAAGTGAGTTTACGAAAATGCCCTTCGAGGCACATACGTCGATTGGTGTTGATCGCCTTGTAGTGACACCTAAGGTTCATTTTCTTGGCATATTCTTGTAGTATTAGTCGCTACGGACGCGTGGGCGCAAACATATTCAAATTTGGAGTTATAACGAAGAAATTATTAATGTTTGAAGTCGAGGGCAAAATCGATACTTTCCCAATTGTTTGGAAAATTTTAGAAATTTTGGAGGGCCAAATGTATGGCCCAGATTAAAAGACTCTGAGATGGACGGCTGAGATGGTTTAGCTAAGGAGAGAAAAGGTGGGAGGGCGACTAATGGGGAGAAGAGAGAGGAGTAAGTGACTAATGAGGGAATAGAGTAAGGAGGGGAACGGAGAGAGGGGAAACGAAGGATTTCCCTCAACCCGTGTGAAACCCGTGACCCGATCGGAATCCATGGTGTTTTTCGACGGATTTTCACCCATTTTTCCGGTGAATTGCCTCAAACCACCACCTAGAAACCCCTCCATAACCTCGCTTCCATCATTTTCATCTCAAATTGGGTGAGATTTGATCCCCAAAATGGAGAAAACACACTCGTGGGTGCCGGGAGGAACTTGTTCCCAATATTGAAACCATTTCTTCCAATTAACACTACCAAAACACTCCTTGGGAACCCAGGAACAAAGCCCAATCCTTTGTTGGAGCATCGGAGTTAATTTGGAGATCGAATTAGAGCACACCCAAACTTAGGGTTATGGCGAGTTTTGATGAAATTAGAGGTCTTCGAGGCCAAACTGGACTTGGTTGAAGGTATGAAAGTTGTTCTACTCATTGAGATCTTTAGTTCTGCAAATTTTGGTAATTTTTAGTGAAAGTTAAATTTTCTGGCGACTCGGGGCGGCCAACCGCCACCTGCGGTGGCGCGTGGCCCAAGGGCCGCCAATGATGTTTTTAGTGGTTCTTCAATGCCTTGAATTTATTTTTGATAATTGATTAACGTAGATTGATCGTTAGGACCTAAATTCGTTACGATTCGGTAATAGGTCAAAGTATGAATCGACGATCTGACCATTGGATCGTCACGAAACTTTAGTATGTTATAGTACGTAATATTTGAGGAATGTAAGAATTTACGGATCGGAAATCCGTTGTACGGATCTTCCCGAATTGGAGTTGTAAGTTTGTAAATAAAACGTTAACCGTCACTTGGTTTTGGTAATTGGCGGAGATCCAACCGTTGGATCGTAACGAAACTTTGGGATATTGTTCTACAAGAATAATGTGTATTATTGGAAGTGACGGATCAAATATTCGTGATACGGATCTTCTGGATCAAATTCGTAGGGATGTGTTTTATGTAAATTGCATATTCTCTCAGTACGGATTATGAGACATGATTTGATATTTGTGCTAGGCGATGATCAATTGGGACATCTTGATATTTGTGCTAAGGGGTTGTAGCGTGGACTCTAGGTGAGTGGGCTTTTGTTTTCAATATATATATAGAGTTGATGTTTTCCCAGAAACTTCATTTTTAAATGGTTTAGAATTGAATTGGTTTTATGATTAAAATGCCATGTTGAATGCCATTTATATTTGATTATTATGATTATGATTGTGCTGGTCATGCTTCGGTGCTGTGGACGCTCAAGTAAGTCAGGTGAGTATGCTTGTTAGTTATAGTGATGATGATGAGATTGTGTTATAGCTCATATTCCTGCACCTCGGGTGTTTGTGCTCCGCCAGAGTAGGGCCTAGCCTTCACGTGATCGTTCACCTCCCGCACCGTATGCTCACCTTGGATCCAAGGCAAGTGCTAGCCTGTCGTACTGACCACTATAGGTGGTTCCGACTCGTAGGTGACCCACGATTCGTCGCACATCCTTCACATAATCGTAGCACTGAGCGTATTTTATACACCCAGCCTGTTGTACAGACCACTATAGGTGGTTCCGACTCGTGTGCAGGATATTGGTTGAGGAACTATAGATTCAGCCGTACTGGTCACGTTAGGTGACTCCGGCTGACATATTGATATTGCCGGCATATTGTGATTATTGGTTTTATCTCACCTGATTGATGCATATATTTCTTGGTTGGATATTTTGGCATGGCATATTTTTGACAGGCATATTCGAGTTTTATCGTTTTACAGCCTGTTTTGGTATATGTTTACATATGTATTATTTTCTGGAAAGTATACGGGTTTTACAAAGATGGGTTAGTACTTTTGATATCGAAATGGTTTTGAAAAGTTTTGTTTTGCCCACTCACGTTTTCTGTTTTGCGCCTCTCCAGGTTTAGTTGATGAGGTTCTTATCGACGAGGATTCCCGGCAAATCTCAGGATTGGTGGCTACTTATGAGGGTAAAATTCTTACCCGCTCTATTGTATTTTACTTATGCTCTGAAGTCACGCGTGAGGTGGGTTCGCTCCCGCTCACGATCACACTATGGTGTTTAGGCACTTCTAGGTTTAAATTTATTCACAGTTTCCACGTCACTACACTTTATGGCTTCGTCACCTTCCAGGTGTCGCCCAGCACAACTCGACTTTGATGTCTTAGTGGACTTTCTGGGTCGGGGTGTGTCATATCATTATACTATAGTACATGTGGCAATGCTTCTTTATACTTAACCTTTAGTAACTAGTTGAAGAGAAAAATAATTGAAAGCCATTTTAGAATTCTAAAAGCACTTAAAGTGCTTTTTGTATGCACTAATTGAATATAAACCATTTTATTTGTACCCTCAATTTTTTTCCCCGTTCCCTAATGTTTTTAATTGTATCAATTTTCACTGGTTTGTCAAATTTATTAACATTTTTATATACTTTAATAAGTACTAGTTTGGCGTTGATTCGAGGTTTTTATTTTTTTGAGGTTGCTTAAATTTTTTATAAAACAATTAATTTGGGGTGTTAAACGTGTTTGATAAAATAAAATAAAATAATTTTTTTTTTCAAAATCAACTGTCATTAAAAGTTAAAAAATGGAAGTAGCTGCCACTTAATACTATGGTTGGTCTAGTGATATTCTTCTTTAAGTGAGAGGTCTTAGGTTTGATTTTCACTAAAGACGAATTTGAACCACATTATTGCTAACTCATTGTGATGCTAAGCTTACCCCTCCCCCTTAGTGTAGATGATATCATTTGTTTAAAAAAAAAGCGGAAGCAGCTCAAACCAACCTTCAAAAACTGGTTTTTTTTTCTTTTCAAACACTAGTGAATAATACCATTTAATAAAAAAAAATTAAATACCAAATAATACCCTTGCACAGTTGCACTCTAGCGGAAAAAAGACAGCCACCTTCAATTTCCTGAAGAATCAATGGGTTACAAAAAGGAAATAATATCACATCCAACACCATATTAGTTTTAGTCATTTATTTTATCCAAACACAATAATTTTACATGAAAATTTATCAAATATTTGGAAACATTTTTTTTTGCCCTACAAACACTTTTAAACTATAATATTTATCAAATATTTAGTTATATATTCTAAAACACAACCCAAAAGAGAAAAATTTAAGGCTTTGTAAATTTCATAACCATTTTATTTGTACCTTTGACTTTTAATTTAGTTTTGATCCTCTGCGTTTGACAAACTCGAACTGTAAAATTTCTAAGATGATTCTCGTCGGATCTTTTTTGTGAGAGATCATCTAATCACATTTATTTATTGTACATTATGTGGTTAGAAATTATTGTAAACTTTTTTATTTAAAATTGAATATAAACATTATCTGACAAAAACTAACCGTACAATGTACGGTGAAAGAATCTGATTCGAGAATTTTTGATATCAAAGATGATCCGGTGATGATCCACACTCATAAAATTTGTCACATTTTCTGATAGTTTTCCCCACCTAAATAAACAAAACAACGTTAAATTTGACCAAAAAGTTGACATAAAGCAAAAGTTGTACGCTTCAAAAGAATAGAAGGTTTCCTTTACCGTTGAAATAAAACATGGATGCAAAACTTTCCTTTCCTATAATATTCCTGCGACTTCTTCGCTCCCATCTCTCGTTCTCTCAAATCTGTGTGAATTTTTTTTATCATCTTGAAGAAAACCTCAAACGGGTCGCGGCGTTTACAATTCTAATTTGAATTTCTAAGACTCCAGTTAGTGAAGGTATTAGAAATCTACATTTTTTTTTTGGATGTTTTGAATGCATTTGATGTGTAGAATGAACATGAAGATGATTTGTGGATCTGGGTTTCTCTTGTTTCTGGGATTTTGTCATAAAGTTTTAATCTTGAGACGCTTAAATGTTTAAAGCATTGTTTTTTATTCATCACGGACGAATTATGAATCATTGAAGGGCAAGGGGGATTTTGGGTTTATCATAGATTGGTTTGAGATATTGAAATGTGAAAACTTTCCATTGGAGATAAGATTATGTAAAATGATATAATGTTGGGGAAGTTTGGCATTTTTGGGTATGTGACAGTGATGTTTGTGGGTTGATCCCATATGTTTGTTTCGTTTCGTTTTCTGAGTATATGTGATCTTCTTAGTGTTTATGTTTAAGTGATACTGACGCTGTACTTGAATTTAGGTGCCCGGACAAAAAAAGGCGAAAGCTATTGAATTGGTTGTATCTTGGATGCTTGGTTGCAAGGGAAAATGGCGTTGTTTTTTATGAAGAAAGCTTCAACAGCTGAGTTGGATGCTTTCTATCCTATTAAACCAGAATGCCAGGTTGACATCCCGAAGACGCGCTTTAGGCTCAGGGTATGCCCTTTTCACTTAATTTTGTTGCTAATTTATCTTTTAGCTCTGTCTAACAGAATTGAGTTCAACCACCTTGTGGAACAGTTTAATTATTGCTGCTAAGATAATTTATAGTGTTTTTCCATTGAAAAGATATGGTTATGCACCACCAATGCTCAATTGCAAGATTCAAAGCATGATTACTTTCTTGTACTTGTGATAAACACGTGTGATTTATGCTTATAAGTATCGCCTTTTGCAGGCGGGGAAAACTCTTAGTGAAAGAAGATGGCATGCTTCTTTCTCTGAAGATGGTCATTTGGATATAGCTAAAGTGCTTAGACGAATCCAACGAGGGGTAACCATCCTTTCATTTGTAACGTCTTTTTGAGTTAGGATCTATTGTTGGAGGTGGGGGATAGTTTTATGTTTCTATGTGTGTTTCGTCACTTGTGATCTTGAGTTGTGTCCCCAACAAAAGAAAAAAAGTAGACGTTAAATTCTGCATGTAGGGTATAGCAAACACATCATTTATAATTTTTAGCCTTGCTGGTGTTAGATACACCATATAATGCTCCTTTGGTGCACTCAAATTTCAAATTGTATGTGTAAGATATTATATCTTCTTACTTCATTTGTTATTGTAGGGTGTCCATCCTGCAATCAAAGGTGTAGTTTGGGAGTTCTTGTTAGGTTCCTTTGATCCAAATAGCACCTTCGATGAACGAAATCAGCTCAGGCAGCGCCGAAGGTAATACATTTTTGTTTTTTGCAATCTAATATGTAGAAGATGGCTTTCAGTTTGAACATAACCTCATGATGCTGGATCCATGGAAAGATCCTGGTTCTTTAAGTTTTGAATTGCTTTAGAGTAATATATTTTGGGAGCATGGATGGTTACGAGATGGGGTTTTACAGTTTTTTTTTCTTCACTTGGTTTTGGGTGTTAGACCTAAGTGCTAAAGTCTGTGCTGTCGTTTTTTGGTAGATAAAGAGGGGTGCAGGTGAAATGTGAGGTTAGTGAGGCTTGGAAGGGGTAAAGATTTTATTTCTAGTCTGGCATCACTAGGTGGTTTTTCATATTCTAGTTTCCCCTTACATCATTTCCCTTAACAAAAAAGTCTCATTGGCATGCTGTCCATCGACTCCATCTTACATTATTTTAATTTAATATGGTGACTTAATGTATAACATACAATTTTAGGGAGCAGTATAACAGATTGAAAGCTGAATGCCAGAAGATGGTTCCAGTTATTGGCAGTGGAAAATTTATTACAACTCCAATCATCACGGACGATGGGCAACCAACAGAAGAATCAGAAAATGGCAATATGACAGGGGCTGCAAACCATGCTTCTTCAGACAAGAAAGTGATTCAGTGGAAGCTTTTCTTGCATCAAATTGGTACATATCTGCAGCATATGTTTTGCAAAACTACATAATTTGGATAAGTTGTGAACCATACACGTTTGAGTATCTTATGCTTATTTTACCAAGTGTTCACTTTTAGATTTTTTCTTTTTCAATACTTTTAAGTTCAGAACCTTTATCTATTTTGGTATCTCATGGTTATTTATGTTAACCATTAGAAGTTGTTACTCAACCTGGGGGGTTTGGCTTGTAGGTTTGGATGTTGTTCGCACAGATCGAGCACTTGTCTTTTATGAAAGTCAAGCTAATCAGGCAAAACTTTGGGACATTCTTTCAATTTATGCTTGGGTGGACAATGATATTGGTTATGTTCAAGGTGAATGTCTCTGAATCTTAAGTGAGATTCTATCAAAGTTGAACAGTATTAAGTGACATTTTATAATGGGCACTTTTGAACAGGAATGAATGATATATGCTCGCCAATGGTAATTCTTATTGAAAATGAAGCAGATGCCTATTGGTGTTTCGAACGTGCTATGCGAAGGCTGGTATGTTTTACTTCTTACCTTGATGGTACTATTATTGGTTGCTTGTTTTGGTAGAGCAGTGTTAAACTGACACTTTTTCACTGTCCATTATCCATGAACTTGTTATGAGTGATTCCGAACAGGTAGGATAGTGGGACCAGTTTAAACTGGGATCTAGTATTTGACGAGAGCAATTTCGGTTGTCTTATTCTTTCTGTAGTCTGAGTCCTGACTACTCAGATTGATCATGTAGACTAGAATGGACAGTTGAGAAAGGTGTACCGAGAATGGATGTGAGGGTGTTAAGAATTAAGATGGATGATTGGCAGACCTAGAAGGTATTTAGGAAATTGACTCTCTATAAAACATTGTAAACGGATTCCTAAAATATAATTAGCGGAAGTTCTCTAGCCAACAGATACAGCTGTGCTAAATCTGTCAGGCGCTGCACTAGTAAATAAAGGCAACATGATTCAGCATTAGTCATCAAAAGTCAGATAAAAGTTACAAGTAGGCAAGTTTCAATGGTTAAATCAACTCTTAAACTTATAGTCAATTTAAATGTGGCATAATTAACCTTAAATTATACTGGAAAAGGAGTTCTAACTTTGTTCTGCTGAACTGGATCGGATTCCAACATCTACTAAAGACTCATCTGGTTTCATCGACGGTGTGTTTAATTCCCTTCTGATAGAGATCATGCATGACAAGAAACTAAGAAGTGTTAAGTTGTCTTTTGGGGGCCTTGAGGCTAATTATTTGTCTTGTTCATTTTTATTATTTACTGATGAAATTTTTTCTTCAAATGATTTGTTAGACGATTTGTTCTTGTGATATGCATCTGTTAGGGTATAATTCAGATTCCTGCTTTTGTTTTGAAAACAGCGAGAAAATTTTAGGTGCAGTGCGAGTTCGATAGGGGTGCAGTCTCAGCTGGGTACACTCTCCCAAGTAATCAAAACTATTGATCCTAAACTTCATCAGCACCTTGGTAATACTTCCTCTGTGCATGTCGACTAACACAGGTCCTTCATACTTAGCTAAAACTCCATTTCCATCTAATTGACAGAGGATCTAGATGGTGGGGAGTATTTATTTGCTTTTCGCATGCTAATGGTCTTGTTCCGAAGAGAGTTTTCCTTTGTGGATGCACTGTATCTTTGGGAGGTGAGTAGGAAAACTGTACTTTTTCCATATTGGATTTTATTTATTTATTTTTATTGATAAATAGATAATTCCAGGATGATGGATGAGATATAGTTTGAGTTCACGTTGTCAATTTCTGATGTGAATTCGAATTAGGTCCTGTGGATCTCAATGTAATTAATGTATTGAGGTGTATTTTTTTTTTTCTTTGCTTTCCTTCATAACCTTGTTTTAAGACAGTAATATAGATTGGTTTCAGCTGATGTGGGCCATGGAATACAACCCAAACATTTTCTCATCATATGAAGGTCCGAGTGGGAGTGCTACACCACCAAATGTACATGACAAAGAACTAAAGCAATATGGCAAGTACGAGAGAAACATTGTGAAGACAGGATACACAGAACGACATGGTGCACTTTCTGTCTTTCTTGTTGCAAGTGTTCTTGAGACCAAAAATAAGCAACTTTTAAAGGAGGCTAAGGGTCTAGATGATGTTGTCTCGGTCTCTCTCTCTCTCTCTCTCTCTCTCTCTCTCTCATGTTCCAATGCACATTCATGTTACTTTTTTTGTTCACTGTTAACTAATCTCGTACTGGTCTCCAGATCTTAGGTGGCATAACCGGAAATCTGGATGCTAGAAAGGCATGTAATGAGGCATTGAGAATTCACAAAAAGTACCTGAAGGTATGTGTTCGTCTAAAGCAAATCATAACCAGGGCACTTTGTTTTATTTGGGGATTGTGAGATTTTCGAAAACTTGATTATAATTCCTCTTCTCCAGATAAAGAAAACACAAAAATAAATTCCAGATAAATGCTTCTTCGAAAAGATTTCTAGAGGAGTGAGCATGGTAGAGGAGGCTCTTTCCTTGATTTAGAAACTGAAGGATTTCTTCTCCTTTTGCTCTTGCAGACCTTAAAGTCATAGATGTTTTCCTGGGGTATCAACTTTGTTCATCGAAATTTTGCACCCAAGCGATGGCAAGTTGGGTGACATGGGCAAAAAGCTACAATTTTTTGGTCACTTTTTTCGTTATGTTTTCTTTGTAGCTAGCCCTCTCTCTCTCTCTCTCTAAAAACTGAGCATGGTGTCATATTTTGTAAAGTCATAGTTACTAGGGTTCATACACTATAAGATTTTGAATGAAACGTTTCTGTGAGCTGCCATTGTCTGGTTACATTGGTAGCAAAGCACAAAACAGAAACAAATATGAGCCTTCATTTTTTAGATTCATCTCAGATGTGGTATTGTATTACATTGTATTGTATTCTTCGCAATTATCGACCAACACGAATTTTGTCTCTGCCGTGATTTTATTTCGAAAATGATTGCGAAGCGAATTTTCAAGCACCGATGTCGATGGGAGGCACACCTGCTGGTGGTGTCTCACCATCTTCACAGCATCTTGCACACCGGCCTTGTCTGGACTATTTTTTTTTTTTTGTCAAATGATAGATTCTGTTAGATTACAAGTTAGCTTAACCATCGACCGGGGTTGAGTCCACGCCGTCATGCGAGGGCTCAACTCCTTTTCACTACTGTGACAAATGGCCACTTGTCCGAACTTCATTTAATGAGCAACATTTTTTGCCGGCATCAGGGCACCCTGCATCCAAATAAATAATATTTAACAGATTTAATTAGAATAAAAAAAAATTGTTGAACAATTGCGATATGTTATTGGATTCTAGCAGAGCATAATGACCTTTTATGGACTGATAATAACAGGTTTCTATGATTTTTTTTCAAGGTTCTAAAATCACTAGGTGCTAGTCGGGCAACGGGCTGGGGCCTAGTGCCTAGACGGATTTAAGTAAATCAATCATATTTCGTGTAAATAAGTGTGCTTGTGGGAGGATAAAATCCGGTTTTTCGACTCATGGGCCAGTAACAAGGCAGAAAGCCCACCAGAGACGCATGCAAGGAAATGCCTAAGTTAACTACCCACTACAGAGGAGAATTACGGAAGAGAAGTGGGAGTGTCTTGTCATGGCACTTATTCCCAAAGCATGCGGACGTGCAGACGTGTGACGGAGGACCACTAAGGAAGTAGGAGAGGAGTGGTTGTGATTTTTGATCCTATCAATCAAGCGATCCTATAAGGGGAAAGAAGCCAGGAATTAGGGGAAGAGAAAAAAGCAATTAACTGACTTAAGCGTCCGAGTGTCTTTTGTAGGTATCTCCAGCGAGTTACGAAGGACGATTACTTTGGGACACCACAAAGGACGGATTCGGCGAACGTGTGGATTGCGGTCAACAAATCTGTGGAGGTATTTCTTCTCGTGAGAAATTACACTCCAACAGTTGGCGCCGTCTGTGGGAAAGAAACAAAATCAAGTTATAAACATGACTGGATCCGCACAAGAAGATCTGAATCCCTCCGAGGACACGGGGACTCGACCAGCGCATGTGAGGTCCCAGTCCCAAAGTAGTGAACCCAATCTCGCCATTGAACAATTAAGAAGGCTAACGAGGGAATTGCGTGAAACGAAAAAGACAGCAGAGGAGGCGTTGAGGAAGGCTGAAGCGAAAAATGCAGTAGAAGGTGCAACCGGCACCAAGAGACAGCGTGGGGAAGAAAGCAGAAAAGAGGGCAGAAAAGAAAGTAAAGAAAAGCAGGGATAAGAAACGCAAGGTAATGACACACATATATATATACATGTGTGCATATAGAGATATACATGAATATATGAACAGTATGCAGGGATATGCGCATATATACATATATGCGTGCGTGTGCACATGCATATCTGAAAGGTTGTCGCTATATGTATATACAGATAAGTAAATAAATAAATAAATATATATATACATAAATATAAACGAATAAATATATTATATGTATATAAAGTACTTGAAAACGCATGCAAAAGCAGGAATAAATATATAAATATACAAAAAAGGCATGCAAAAGCATGCAGCAGCTTGAAAAACAAAACCATGCAAAGGCATGCAAAAGCATGCAAATAGCTTGAAAACAAAAGCATGCAGAGGTCTAAGATTCGTAGGAAAAAATAGGTATATATATATATATAATATATGTACATATAAGTGGCCATGTGCAAGTTAGGTAAGGATGTGATGTCTGCTAAGTGAACAATGTGTCAGTGTGTATGCGTGTGTGTGTGTGTATAGATAAAAGCGCAGAAAACTGTGCAGAAGCATACAAATATCATTTGAACGCGTTGCGTTTTCAAAACTTCTGCGCTGCTGTCAACCCTCATTCGTAAAGTTTTCTCCGTTGTCGGTCCTCTTTCGTAAAGTTTTCTCTGTTGTCAGTCCTCTTTTGTAAAGTTGTCAGTGACAGTCCTCTTTCGTAAAGTTCCTTCGTAGTTGTCAGTGACAGTCCTCTTTTGTAAAGTTGTCAGTGACAGTCCTCTTTCGTAAAGTCCTCTTTTGTCTCGTCAGGTCCTTCGTAGTGTCGATCCTCCGCAGGGTCAGTCATCTTCTGTAAAGTTCCTTCGTAGTGTCAGTCCTCCTCCTTCGTAGTGTTAGTCCTTTTTCGTAAAATATTAAAACGTCAGGTACCGCAGGGTCAATCCTCTTCCGTAAAGTTCCTTCGTAGTGTCAATTCTCCTTCGTAGTGTCAGTCCTCCTTCGTAGTGTTAGCCCTCTTTCGTAAAATATTAAAACGTCAGGTCCTTCGTAGTGTCGGTCCTCCGCAGGGTCAGTCCTCTTCCGTAAAGTTCATTCGTAGTCAGTTCTCCTTCGTAGTGTCAGTCCTCTTTCATAAAATATTAAAACGTCAGGTCCTTCGTAGTGTCGGTCCTCCGCAGGGTCAGTCATCTTCCGTAAAGTTCCTTCGTAGGGTCAGTTCTCCTTCGTCGTGTCAGTCCTCCTTCGTAGTGTCAGTCCTCTTTCGTAAAATATTAAAACGTCAGGTCCTTCGTAGTGTCGAACTTTCGTAAGTCCTTACTTAAGTTATCCTCCTTCGTAAATCCTCGTTCGCAAATCCACGTCAAGTTCAAAATGTGACGGTCCTCGATATCCAGTCTATTTTTGTGAAAACTTTTGTGGCATGCGAAGTATGATTTTGAGGCCATACGATCGAAAAACTTTAGTTTTCCTCTATTTTACATACGTAAAAAAGGAGAAAAGGGGGCATTGTGGGAGGATAAAATCCGATTTTTCGACTCATGGGCCAGTAACAAGGCAGAAAGCCCACCAGAGACGCATGCAAGGAAATGCCTAAGTTAACTACCCACTACGGAGGAGAATTACGAAAGAGAAGTGGGAGTGTCCTGTCATGGCACTTATTCCCAAAGCATGCGGACGTGCGGATGTGTGACAGAGGACCACTAAGGAAGTAGGAGAGGAGTGGTTGTGATTTTTGATCCTATCAATCAAGCAATCCTATAAATAGGGGAAAGAAGCCAGGAATTAAGGGAAGAGAAAAAAAGCAATTAACTGACTTAAGCGTCGGAGTGTCTTTTGCAGGTATCTCCGGCGAGTTACGAAGGACGATTACTTTGGGACACCACAAAGGATGGATTCGGCGAACGTGTGGATTGCGGTCAACAAATCTGTGGAGGTATTTCTTCTCGTGAGAAATTACACTCCAACACTGCTTATACTTGAAATATATATAATTTCATCATAAACTACAAAATAGAATGCATATATATTATGAAGTATTGGAACATAATGAAAACATGTGAAATAAGGATATAATATGTGTTCATTTAAGTATGCAACAAGTCTCTTAAAATTTATTAGAAAAAAAAATGTAAAATGAAAGTTATTTATTTTGTCTAGGTGGTGCCTCAGTAGGTCTAGGCGCCCTTAGTATTAATCGAGGCGGTGACCAGCTGCCTAGCGCCTAGGCAGAGATTTTTAGAACAGTGATTTTTTTTAATACAAAACGAATTAAAATAAGCAAGTGATTTATGTTCAATTAATAATTAAACAAGTTTGTTGAAACTATGGCAGTATAATATGTCAGACTATCAGGTAAAAGCAAGCCATTAATCAATGACCAAACATTTCACAAGAAGGAAAAAAAACCTATATAAATCATACTTTCGATATTCCTTCAAACCCTCTCCAATATCGCTTGTATAAAAAAATTAGGTAATTATATCTTAGAAGCATGAGAGCATGTCCATGCAGAAGCAACATACAAACTAGTATCCTTCCACCCAAGCCTAATAGTGCCATCTCCTTGCACAAGGCTATACCCATGTGTAGGAGGAAACATATTTAATATCAACTGTGCTTGTGCCATTGAATTCCCACTCATCCCTACTTGCATGAACTCACTTCTGGCCCGAAGCTCACTCCTCCACTGCCGGAACTTGTCTTCACCGCTTCTCGCCGGCCCTCCAATCGCCAATATGTTGTTGATTTCTCTATGAAACAGGCAGTGCTCCACCTTGTGCCGGTTAGGGTTGTCACTAGGCAAGTATGATTCAAGGGAATCAAACATCGTCGAGTAGTAATGTAACGACCCAACAAAACGGTCCAAAAATGAGCCACTATGTGACATGTCTTGCTCTACCAGCGTGATAATCCTTGGTGCTAATTCTTCAATGAATCTCATCGCTTTCCAATCGGGGCCAGTTGCATCGTACAGCGAGTGTCGCAGCCAGTGCACGGCGAGGGCCTCCCCTCGCCGTACTTGGACCATGGAAGCATCTACCTCACCAACTTTCCTGACAATTGGATGAAATTCGAATGACAGTCCGAGTCTCCTTGCAAAACTTGAGAGTTGCTTTCCGGTCTCCAGCAGGATTTCCGCTGATGTGCCCATGCCGGTCATTCTCACATGTGGAGGACCCTCCATGCGTGTGGCGAGAATGTGAAACAAGGCTGGCCATTGCAAACCCTGCACACAATATACATCGAAGTTAGTTAAAACTATATAACACGAGAGAAATAACTCGTTCATGCAAAATCACAGTTTGACATATATGCAAAAATAACTCATTAAATATATATAAAAAGAAAATATTATGAGCACATTAAACTGTGATTGGTACGACTTTAGGAATGTCTAATTCCAATGGAAGGAGGCAAGTATTATCCGTAAGGTACTATCGAAATTTGGAACCATATATACCTGCATGATGTCGAGGTCAAGAATGTGAACCCTATCGTGGTGGTGAAAGGCCTCGAGGATGGCTTGGTTGGAAGTGAAGTGGGCAAATTTGATGAAAGGGGAGATGGTGTTGAAGACTTGAAAAGCACCATGAACGCTTTTGTAGTTGACCAATGGAGAGGAAATGCCTAACCATGAGTTGATAACCCTACTAGCCATGGCCTTGGCGAAATAGGCCACTACGCGCTCAGCGCATGATGGCCCGTATGGAGAGGCCATTTGGGTTAGCTCGAGGAGCATCCGATGGGCCTCGGGGAGGTTGTCAACGGAGATGGCAACTGCGCATTCGAAGAGAAGGGTGATTAGGGTTAAGCCATGCTCATCGAGCTTACTTATATCATTCCCTCCTCTTGCTCTTACGTTATTATTATCTGCAAGGAGTTGAAGCTCATTGCCCCGCTGGAGCTCATGAAGCTCATGCTCACCATAGCTTCTCCGTGGGACTTTCCTCGGACTATTTAAGTCGGTGGAAAGTGATGACGGGACAAAATAGTACTCAGACGTCTGTAACGTGTCATTGGCGGCCGTGTTGGCGGATGTGGCGGGTTCAGGCAAGTCGTCGATGAGCTGTTTCGTGATGTGCTCCACCCACAGAGATAATTCACTCCTCTCCAAGTTTATAAACCGGTTCTCAACGGCCTTGGGATCGGAGTTGGGATTATTTTGGAAGCCATTGACATTAGGGTTGGGGTAATTAATCCAAGGTTGGTGGGATTGGATTATATTCACAGTCCCATCAGCCATTTGAAATTCTGGTTTCAATAAGATTGGTAGGGAAAGAAAACGATGAAGGGGAGTGGTAATGAAGAGATGGAGTTTGTTTTTAAAGGGGGTGGCCGCATGACAGAGCAGAATTTTGGCAGTTGTTTGGTATGGAAGGGATGGCCGGCATATCCAAGACATACAGAAAAAGTTAACATGCAACAAGCCAAGAACCCCCACGTCATTCAGGTAGTGATTTTCTTCTATATTATTTGCCAGAATATTAGTTTTCTAAGTCTTATACCAGACACGCACTTGAAGCACTACCGAAGTGTTACACCATAATGTAATTCACAAGCGTCATAAATCAAATTCAAGACGTATCATGCAGAATACTACAAAAACTACTTTAAGAATATATAAAAACTAACGAAAACTATTTAGTAGAGATTTGGTTGTTTGATTTCTAAACTTTCTCTTTATTTGAGCAATATTTTAATTGATTTAAATTACGAGAATGAAAATTTAAACTTGAGGGTAGGGAAGGAGAGCAATGTTCTAGGGCGCCCTGCAAATACCTTTGATGGCATATGATTTCTTGGTAGTACTTTTAATGATTTTTATTTTTATACTAATTAGTGGTGTAGGAGAAATTAAAACTTCAAGACCACTTCTAACAATAAAAGAGAGTTAATACCAGACCAAGAACAGCTAGTTAGTACTTAGCTTTAGTATAAACTACTAGAATATCACTCTTACAATACTATAGTAAAGCCTAATTATTTTAAAAACTATCCATCAATTTTTTTCCTTTGTTTACAAGTAAAATGATTTGGAAAATATTTAATATGTAACTATATTAAGGATATTTTAGTTTAATAATCCAAATCCGATCCGAAATTCTGAAACTTGCATAACTCATGTACTTCTTGATTGTAGATATGTAATACAATGTACTCAAATGGATAGCTATTTTTTTCAATTACAAGATGACATAATTCTTTATCTTGGTATAGATGAAGTCATACAACTCTCATAATTTTAATATTCTGAACTATTCCAATAGAATACTGAATTCGGCATAAGTTTATGAAATTTCAATTTCAAAATTGGAAATGACATGTATTTATGAAAATCATACCTAAACCTAACACATTCCTTGTTCATTACCTCTCGAAAGTTATTTATATATATATGTTGTGAATTATGTGAAGAAAAAAAAATTGCTTAAGGATTTGGAATACAAATAAGATGTGATCAGGGTCGGCCCTGAGAATTTGAGGGCCCTAGGCAAGTCTTCAAAGTGAGGCCCTAGAGTTCTCTAACTCCCGACCCTTTGTACATTATGTATAAATTTTTTTTTACTAAATACATAAAAAGTCTATTTCTACATCAAATATCTTTGAAAATTAATATTGAAAAAAGAAAGATATACAAACATTATTCAAATATTACTCGTCCTGCATTTTTAGATGCAAATGCACTTATTAGGTTTACATAATCTAATTTTTCAACCAATTCACATCGAAATAGAAGTCCCTACCCAGTACGCCAAAATTTCAATCATTTTTCTATTGTTACAATGTTACTTATTACATTCAATAAATGAATGAATTGTTGAATTACAGAGACAACATCTTACAACTAGGGAAAATACTAGAAAAATGATAGTAATTTTTGTATATGCGTCTAGACGGACAAGGCGTGACACACCCCGACCCGGAATGTCCACTTGGACTCCAAATCGAGCTGTGCTGGCCGACACTTAGACGGTGACGAAGCCATAAAGTGTAGTGATGTGGAAAATGTGAATAAATTTAAACCTAAAAGTGCCTAATCAAGAGAGTGTGCAGGTGAGCGGGATTGAACCCTATTCACACGTGATGTCAGAGCATAAGACAGTATGGTAAACAGGATGAGAGTTATACCACTGAAGGTAACCATCTCCTGAGATTTGCCAGAATCCTCGTATATACGTAAGCACAACTACTAAACCTGGAGGGGCGAAGAACAAAGTTGAGTGGGTCAGCAAAACAATGCTTATACGAAAACCTTTATTTTTTACTATACTAACCCCTCGTTGTAAAACAAGTATAGTTTCCATTGTAAAGATCATACAATGCAAGTAAGTAGGCATCCACAATACTATAATCAATAAATCAATGATAATGCATTCCAAGCCATGATAAGATCGATGCCACAGTAATATAATCATGTGATAATCGAGTATAAACAATTGCTCATCATCTAGGCTAACACACGAGTCGGAACTGCCTAATACAGTCTGTACGACATGACTGAGTGTAATAATGTGCTCTGGTACTGCAATCACGTGAAGACTGGTGCTAAGCACGGTCACATACAAGTCGGAACTGCCTAATGCAGTTTGTACAACAGGACTGACACCTAAACTTGGATCCAAGGTGAGCGAACGGTGCGGATGTGAACATACACGTGAAAGATTGGCCCTGGACCTGGGCGGAGCACCAACACTAGGGTGCAGCAAGATGAGCATGTATACAAATAGGTACGAATGTTATGACAAGTATATCCCAACCAATTAGCAGCATTTATCACAATTATCATAATTATTCACTACTTGGCAACATATACATAAAGTGAAGCAATTATGAAGTTTGGAAACCATAAATACGTATATGTATAAAAACAAACTGCCCACTCACAGATACGCAGTCGAAACGAAGCCTTCTAGCTTGGCTTAATCCCGTACGTCCTCGAGATACGTTCCCCTATACGTGAAATTACTAATTAACATAGTTTAATAACACATAAACAGGAACTTAAATAAAACCTTCGTAGATTGCCCAAACATAGGGTTTAAATATATGAAATCGATCTACTCGACGTCATGGACACACACATGTAGACCACACGCTGGCTGAAGTCCGGACGCGCCGCCACAAGGGGCTGCACAATTTGGTCACGCACGCCCATGCGCCTGCAAGTACAAGTGCACTCGCATTCCTCGCGAAAATCTGCAGTTTTACAGATTTTTGGTCCAACTTCCCGAGCTCCTAACGAGCTCGATTCTCGACCAAAATCTGTGATTCAAAAACTAAAATGAAGCTAGGAATGTGATGAATGGATCTACCTTCACAGAAAGTTCTAATATGGTCCGTGTTGTTGGGAAATTTGGCCTGAAAGTGGCCAAATGACCACGGTTTCATATTTCCCAGAAAACTAGAAATTTCTTCCTAACTTCCAGAGTCGATATCTAACTCGATTCGTAGCCAAACTTGATGATTCAAAAGTCATTTTGAAGTTAGGAATATAGAGAACAAGTTGTATCTAATGGGAGTCCAGTTGTTGTCGAGGTTGACCGAAAAAATGCGTTGAAAGTGACCAAATGGTCACGGTTCTCGCTTGAAATTTGTGCAGTTTTCACACTTCGAGTTTTCTGTATAAAACCACATGTTCAAAACACAAAAAAAGGATAAAATTCAACCCATAGGAAGGTAATGAAGGTTATAAGGGTTTCTCGAGGCTTACCTAAGCCATGAATGGCCTAAAAATGGTTGTATCGAACTCGCCGAGTCGAACCTTCCGAGTTGGCGAGTTAAAACTCGTCTAAACCAGGTTCCAAGGACATGGTTGTGATCATGGGACTAATATGAGCACGATGGTGTAGTTTGTTTGCCACGTTTGTGTGTTTTGTTAAGAGTTCGAGAAGTTGCAGAGAAGAATGAGAGGTTCGGCGAGAGAGAAAAGAGAGAAGGAAGAAAGAGAGAATTGTGAGGGTTTTGATTGGGTGCCAAATAAAAAGAGGGATGATGATTGGTGTTAAGTGAAGGAGAGAGTTTTGGGGAAAAATGGCTGACGGGTTGGAGGAAAGGGGGACATGGATCCTTTTTTTATTTATGGAAAATGATGGATTCTTTTCTGATACTATACATTTTTTATGTATAATTTATGTCTCAATACAGTGTTCCAAGCACGATAAATTTGTACGCGCGTGTAAAATTTTATATACGAAGGTGCGCACGAAGGAAATTAATATAATGCAACCACGTCGTTTGCCGTTAAGGGCATAATAGTCAATACACACACTCGGAGAGAAATTACATAGAAAATTAGGGATGGGTCATCACAAGGTAGATTGGAATAATTTATTATATATTATATAAACTAATTAATTTGAACATTAAATAATGTCATTTTTCAAAAAGGTGAGTTTTAGCCTTTTAGGTACATAATAAAGATATATGTGGTGTGATCTTAAAATAGGGTAATAAAAGCTATAAAAATAAACATAAATGTGATATTTAAGAGAAGCAAAAAAGTAAAAATAAGATGGTGGAGACTATTTAAAAATGAGAAGATGTGCAACTATAAAAAAAAATTGTCACATCCCGGCTCGGGCTCGACCACTTTTCGGCCTCGACTTCGCCATAGCACGATATTGTCTGATTTGGGCCTCTACCACACCATCACGGTTTTGTTTTTAGGAACTCACACGAGAACTTCCCAGTGGGTCACCCATCTTAGGAATGCTTTCGCTCGAACTCACTTAGCCAATGAGCTCCCAAAAGGCCTCGTGCTAAATTGGAGGTGGGAATGTACATATAAGGCTTACAGAATCCTCACCCCTGGGCGATGTGGAATCTTACAATCTACCCCCTTAGGGGTTGGCACACTTCCGGCTAGGGAGTGGCTTGTTATATCCCATCCCAAGTTTAACCACTTCTCGGGCTCGACTCTGCCATAACACGATAGTGTCCGCTTTGGGCCCCTACCACACCCTCACGGTTTTGTTTCTGGGAACTCACACGAGAACTTCCCAGTGGGTCTTCTATCTTGGGATTGCTCTCGCGCGAACTCGCTTAACTTTGGAGTTCGTACGAAATCCGAAGCCAGTGAGTTCCCAAAAGGCCTCATGCTCATTGGAGGTGGGAATGTACATATAAAGCTTATAAGATCCTTACCCTTGGGCGATGTGGGATCTTACAAAAAAGATAGTGAGATCATTTTAAGTAAAATCATGCAATTAAAATGATGTTGGGAATATGGTTGTCTTCTTCCTCGCGCGAGGCCGACCCTGCAACAAAAGATTTTCAGATTCCGACGTTTACATATAAGCTCGCATAGTTCTCGTCCATCCCCTTCTAGACCTACCTAGCTTCGCCTAAAAATTGGGTGCCCTTTTGAAGTGGGGGCCCTAGGTGGGCGCCTACTTCGGCTACCCTCAGGGCCGGCCCTAGATGTGATTATATGGAGATGAAATTATAATTCAAGAAGATGAGGAAAGAAACAATTTCAATGGCCAATTTCCGTTAGAAGAGAAGGTTCTATGAAAACAATTATTTATTTCTATTTTCAGGGTACTTCATCTCATTTTTTTTTCAAGGGACCTGCTCAACACATCAGGCATTTGTTAATGATCGATGGCTGCTCTGAATAAATTAAGTTCTGAATAAACTAAGATTCTTAATTTCTTTTTTTAATTTTAATTGTTTTAAAATAATCTATCAAATAATTGGATTGTCTCATGAGGTTTTAGATGTATGTTTCAAAATTTGTTTCCTATACACCGAGCATATTGGCCCACATGATCACATTTTTGGCGACAGACCTAAATTAAATTATTCTCAAAATTTAGTTTGAATGGGTCAATATACGAATTAAATTTATTTTCTTTTCTGAATTGAATTGAAGACTAACCATTGCTCGGATAGGTGACGAAGTGATAATATGCATGAAAACGAAATTAGAATTATCAACTAACAAAATCTACTAAAAATTCGGCAAAACTTCGTCAAGAATCAGAAGCCATCAAACTTGTCAAGTCCTAGTCAACCACTTTGGATCCATCCTAGCTAGATCTATTTTCTTTGTTTTTGCAGAATCAAACTAAGGAATTAGTTGAGCAATTTTAATATTGATGAAAGATAAATGTTTAAGTTTCCCTTGTGTGGTAAACTTAAGTCAAGTTTCCCCTATGGGGTAAACTTTAAGTCTTTAACATGTTCAAAATTGGACTTCTGTCACCATTTTTTTATGTCACACAACAACCAACATAAAATATTTTTAAAAAAAAGTTATACTAGAGCTAGTTTTTTGTTTTTGTTGAAAGTTTTATGTATACTATAGGGCAATTAGGACATGACAAAAATTTGAGTTTATCGTTCTCTTTGTAATACTGAATAAGATAATATTACAAAAAATAATTTGAGTTTATTGCGTTATTTAGAAAAAGGATATGCTATCTACACATTTTTTTTACACACTTTTTTTATTTTCAGTCATTGAATCAAATAAATTAAAAAAAAAAATAATAATAAAAATTAATAAGGAGTGAAAAATAAAATAAAATGTATGAGTATCAAAATAGTTTGTTGGATTCCATCCCACTTGAGCAGGAAAATCAAAAGGTATTTGTGGGCCATTTTCTGTCTAGTCAATGATTGAATGTAAATTGGTTTTTAAATGTTTAATTGATTTAATTAATTAATACAGAAATGGTTGCTAAGTGATGGTGACTGTATAGTCTACATTGTCGCCATATGGCAACCTTAGCGCAAACGCGGACCCACCAGGAGGAATAATAAGATACCTAATTGGAGATTATTTTTCAAATTATGCCCTAATCTTCCTGAACTTTACGTTTTCGAATGAAATATAAAAAAATAAAAAAAATTTATTTAAAAGAAATGAAAAGAAAGAAAGATATATATATATATATAGTACACAACTTTGTCACACGTATTTTGTATTTTGTTCACTCGAGCATAATGTGAAATTGTGTAAGCTTGATGGAAGTTGGCATCATTCTTCCCAATGAATTTGTTGGGAAAGATTATGGTTAAAAGTTCCTAATCTTGGTGTATTTTCCTACTTGATCAATTGATTTATAAAACCAAAAGATTAGAACAAATACAAAGGAAAAGACAAATCAAACTTAATAATCGTATGGTATGACAGTACCCATTTTTCAGTTTCCATAACGTTAGACGAGGTTATGAGTTCAAATTTTATGAATGATAATTGTTAATAATAGAAACCACGCACGTACAGTGAACAAATCGTATTGCTATCGTTAATTAATAAAGTGAATAGCAGGTGTATACATCGAACAAATTTGTGTGTTTTTTTGTACATATTTCGGTAGAACGACATCGAAGAGGAAGAAGGAAGAAAATTACACTTTAGTGGTAAAATGAGTTTGGGTAATATTTACGCTTCAGTTGTAGTTTCATCTTTCAAGACAGAGAAACTTAAAGAGGACGCTTTGTCAAAGAAAGAGGCTAAATTAGAATTAGTGGCTTCAAAGTTCACTACCTTTCTTCAGACCTCAAGAGCCCCTTGAGTTTTCATTCGAAACCCCGAAGCTCCAGCCGGTATAGCCATGAAAAAAAATACAGGCGCAGAAGGCAGCGTCGAGAACTGTATCCTTTGTCACTTGAAAGCCGAAATGCAATTGGGAACAAGCTCCTAGTCCATCTGATGGATTGGCGAGGTCAGGAAGAGCCCTCCCGGTTTTGAGATGCTTCTAATTGGGGAGGCAAGAGGTTCAAAAAGCTCCCTTGCACATGGTGACTACCACCATCGGATGTCTCTGATGTCTCCGACGTCTCTGACTCTTCATCTGCACCAAGTGAACACAAAAAGGTAAGAAATGTAAAGACATTTGCCCAATCCTAGTTTAAATGCTGGGCAGCAATATATGTTAGAAGACAGATACGATATGAATGATGTACGTACCAAAAAGTGTTTTTACAGATGGTCTTTTCGATTTGGTGCTTTTCTTCTTCAACGAGGCTACATAGAAAGAAGGCATCCAAGTTTACAAAAAACAGAAAATTGTTATACTAAAGAGCACTCAAAATAATTGGAAACCAGCCAGTCAGTAGAACTGTAGATGCTTCGTTTGTTTACCAGTTTGACCACTTAACATTTTGCGGGTTTACCCGTACATTGCATGAACTATCAAAATCCATGCACACATGTATATATAAAAACGTTTAAATGATACCAATATATAACAAATGATAAGTTCTCCTGCAAGTTCATGGAAGATAGAGTTATACCCATCCCAGGCACTTGATAATCGTTAACAATTTCAAAATTCTTATATGTATAGCCAACAAAATTAATGTCCTTGGAGGAGAGCATCTGCAAAATGGAGAGTGAAAAATATAAGGGGAAAATTTAGAATGAATTAGGGGTGGGGTGGGCTTAGCTTGTAGGGCAAGTTAAATAACAAACAATGGTGACAAATTCTATATACAAATTAGTGACAATAGCTAAGTATGAACAAAGCTCGTAAGCTTACCTTTCTCCAGGGACCAGTTTTGGATGAACTCTGAGTTTGATTGTCAGCCTGCATACCAAAAATCAGTATTCATCAAATTATGATAACATGATATGCTCACCGCAAATAGCCTCACAAAATCCACAAAAAACTGAAGATAGTCTATACCTCATCAAACTTTTCAAAATTTTGAGTATCCAAATCATCATTGACCTCAGGAATAAATGCAGCATCCATTTGGTAAAGCTTTTCCCACTCAGTCCCATCGAACCAAGGATGAACCTGAAATAGGAATCAGCAGCAAGGTAATTCCCATTATATGCAACGAGTTCATGAGCAAATAAAAAATACTTAGAACAGGACACACCATACAACACCTTTATTTCATCTGTGCCATTTGTTCCCAACCTCTGGTTGACATTACACAAGAGTTTACTAATAAGATCTTTCGCTTCTGGAGATAGCCTTGCTTCTTCTGGGAATTTCAAATGCGTTTTCCAGTTTACAATCTACAAGAGACAAGCAAGACAGCAAACATTATCGGGCAAACAGGTGAGAATAAATGGTGACATGAGACGTCACAAGCTAAACATAAAAGCCCAAGGGAATTATGCTTGAGGCTTTTTTAAAAGAGAACTTCTTAAAATAAAACTTTCAATATTTCTAAACTTTACCTTCCTGCATGTTGACATTGGATCATCAGAATAGAAGGGTGGGTAACCCACAAGCATTTCATACATAATAGCACCAAGTGACCACCTGTGTATCAACAAAATTCACAACTCAGTCAATCCAGGCATCAAAAAACAAAGTGGCTCTTCAGTTTATGGTCCATAAAGGTGATATGGTACACCAATTTCAAAATGATCCCGCTACAATATGAAAGGCAGTAAAAATAGTTAATGTTATGCCACATGATTCTCCAACTGCTTGTTGATTAACGGAAATTGAGTCTACGGTATTGAGATCACAATTGATATTTAAAACATGAATTAATTCATCAGTGTTAAACACTCAAACACCCTTTTGCTGAAAATCATAATACTCACCAATCACATTCCATCCCATAACCTTTTTTCAACAGAACTTCTGGAGCAATATAGTCAGGTGTACCAACAGTGGAATAAGCCTGCAATGGGCATACATCAAGAGTTAAACGAATGATAACTTCGCAACATCCTACCAAAACATCATGAATGAAAACGTTGTACGTCCAAAAATATACAGTTCTTCTTTTATCTACAATATAACTTACAAGCATTCTCCTATTCTTCTGCCAATGTTGCAGTTGCTCTTGTTGTGTTCGTTTTGGAGCTGCAGGACGTTCATCATTCTGTGCAGCACCATTAGCGTTGGGTGCAACTGAAAAGTCTTCTCGGATTGTACTGCAGTCTAAAGGTTTACACAACCCAAAATCTGACAGTCTCAAGTGTCCATATCTATCGAGTAGCAAATTGTCAGGCTTAATATCCCTGTAATATGCAAAACAGACTAGGTTAACCTCTATTTCGCAGTCCAATAAAATTAGATTTACTTAAATCTATTTCAAAAAATCAGGGTAAATCGTGAATTTGTACCACAAACCTATGAATGTAATTGTGTTTATGGATAGACTCAATAGCCAAAACAGTTTCAGCGACATAAAATCTAGCTTCCTCTTCGGTCAAAATATCCTTTCTCATGAGCAATGTCATCATATCTCCTCCAGGTAAGTATTCCATTATAAGATAAAGATAGTCATCATCTTGAAACGAACAGTACAGCTTGACAATGCAATTGCTGTCCACCTCAGCAAGTAAGTTCCTTTCAGCTTTGACATGCTCTACCTAAAAATAATATAAAGCAACTGGCATTATATACAGTTTGAATTACCTCAGTAATTCAACTGGCAGGACACTAAACTGATTACCTGGCCTCTACGAAGCATCTCTGATTTCTTAAGCTTTTTCATGGCATATACAGAACCAGACGTCTTTTCCCTGCATACACGAACCTGCACCATGAAGCAACATTGGTCAAAAACTTATATCAATCCCATGAGACAAGATCTCTATACTGTGCCAGTTGGGAGGCTGAAACTGAACTTTTTTGTTTTGTTAAGACTCTCCCTTATGTAACATTTTTCTTTGAGTAGCCCAATCATGTCATTTAGTCACAACCTCCGCGTTCTCCATATAGAGAGACCCAAAACACTTGTAAAGCTATTCGAACTAAAGAAGACATTTAAGTACAAGATTTTTTCAGAGAATTTATACCTCACCAAATGCGCCCTTGCCAATCATAGTCAACAGCTCGAAATCATCAACACCCATTTTATGCCTCTGAAGGCGCATGTATTCGGTTTCTTTCTTCTCAAGAAACTTGAGAAGGTTGTTTTGATCTTCCTCAGAGACGTCGGCATCAGCCAACTTTTTCTCTAACATGTTTCGTCTGCCATAAAGAAGCATAATTACTAATTCGAAATCGAAAAAACCCACAAAAACTGGGTTAAACTTCTCTGCCTATATCAGTAAATCCGACAAGAAATCATCACAAGGCTGCATTATTTAGCATTACCATTGCTAATTCAGTAATTTTCCTAATTTCCGAAAACAAAAATGCAAATTCATCAATTCAAAATATATATCTACCGTTCCTTCCGCTCCTGGAGATTCTTCATTTGCTCCTTGTAATGGTTCTCAATATACTGCTTCGCCGCCGCAGCCTTCTGCTTCGTGACATTGGAAAGCGCCTCCTCATCCATATTCGACTCTTCTCCGCCTCCATTGCCGCCGGCGCACGGCTCCTTCCTCCTCGTCGAGCTCCTCAGCTTTTCACGCGGCTGAAGCTTCGACAGCCAACTCCGTGCCGAATCCATTTCCTCCTCTTCGCAATGCAGCCCACCACCATGCCAAACACGCAACGTAAATTTCTCAATCCCCAGCCATCTGCATTGTAATTTGGATCACGAAACGCATCAAAATGCAATCGATTGCATGCAAATCCGAATAAAAAAATTTGAAAAAAAAAAAGAAAAAGAAAATTTGGGGAAAAATATTCTTGGGAACAAAAACAAGAGGCTGAGAATTCGGATTACCGCGTAAAACTAGCAGCGGGTGCGATCCGCGAAAACCCTAAATAAACTCTCTCCTCTCTCTTTCTCCCCTCACTTTCTCTCTCTTCTGTGTGTTGTAGGCAGCAGAGGGAGACACATCTTCTTCTGTTCTTCCCTCCATTTTTATATTGGCATATATATAGAGCTTCTCCATCTTCCTTCGAAATTTCCTTTTTAATTTTCAAATTTAATTAATTATTTAACAAATTTTTAGTTTTTTATTTTATCTTTTGGTGCGTTGGATCTCGCGAGAAATTGGTCCGCTAAGATTCGCGTGGGGGCCGCTATCCGTCTAATGTCTAAGTTCAAAGCTTTCCCGCGGGCTGCGGTTCTTTTATTTCCCAAACGCTCTAAGTCCAATTATTTTGTCTTGAAAATTAATAAATATGAATCGTAAATAACTTGTAACTCGTCGAAAATATTTATTTTTTATAATTGATGTCTCATGCTTATTTATTCCCCCAAATTACCACTATTTGCCACCTCCAAATGACATTTCAGTTAAAATTTTGTTGCAAGTAGTCACTTTTAGCCTAATTTTGTCTATTTTTCAGTAAAATTATGAATAGTTCTAGTATAACTTTTTCAATAGTATATTTTAGCGTTGGAAATATCATACGCACTTGTTTTGAAGAATCTTCTATTGTGCGCATATAACCCTTTAGATTTTGAAATTGAATATTCGTCGCAAGTTGCAACAAAATCTTGATAAATTTTTATTTATTTATTTATTTTATTCTAGAAACATATGTTAAGTTCACGCAAGCAAATAACTATGAGTAGTTAATACATTATGATGCTCGTATGCACTAGTGGCTCTTAGTTGCACAAATGGCCGACCACGCGTTTGGACGACTAATCTTTAACGCTCATTATTTTTATTTTTGTTGTCAATGTCAAATGGAAATCACAAAAGGGAGGCATATACTTCCGTCCGTACGAAAAGGGCAAGTTGCAACAAGGTTTCTTGCATTAAGGGCCACCAGTGCATCAAAGAAGAGCAGAGTGCAAGTTACTTCCAAACTTACTGCCATTTTCCCGGTGGTTGTGGATGCGGATGAAAGTTGGGGAAGCATCGCCATCAGAAAGTGATTGTAACTAAAACACTTCTGGGTCAAGCAAAAAGCTTTCTTGAGTTTTTTCTAAAGTATCATACTTTGTATTCTTGCAGTGAAAAATTAGTGTGATTTAATTCTACCATGTTTGGTGCTACTTTTAAACATGGTACAATACTCAAGAAAAGAAACCTTTTTTATCTGTATGGCCGCCGACCCCTTCCTTTGGTGGGTCGGTGGTAGGCCCCTCTCTTTAGCTTTTTATGTTTTTTTTATCTTCCTTGATTTCAGTAACCTCTTTTATCTTGTGGTGCTGTGCTATGAGCTTTTGTGTCTGGTTTATTTTGAGCTTATAAGTAAAAATTTGCTCTCAATTTTGTATGCATCATTCCTCTCCATTTGTTGTTCCTCACGAATCCTTAATCATCAACCTTGGCCACTCAAATCATTGGATGCTTCATCCAAGAATATCCTTTGACGGAGTGTTATGTTGTTGTTTGGTGGCTCTTAAAGTACAATTTACACTATCTGGTAGGATTATGGCAGCGTTCATTGCCCGGGTGACTTGCCCACCCCATTTTCCATTCATCCATTTAGTTCATTGGTCTTCTTCTTGATGGTGTTGGTTTTGTGATGGTGTTGGCTTTGTGAGGATGCTACGACATCTGGGAGGAGGCAACATTTTTCTTATTTCAACTCTAGGGTTTTTAGTCTAAAATTTGTTGTGATCTCTCTTGTTTGGGCCCGTTCATTGTATTTTCTGTTAAGTTCGGTTGTGCTTTTACTTGTTTGTTTTGGGCTGCCTCTCTTTTGAGTTTTCCTTTCCTTGTAAGAGCACTTTCACTCCTCTCAAATCTCATGGAGATAGTGGATTAAATCCCCTCCCCCAAAATTCCTCCACCCCATTCGACTGGGCTTTGGGGGAGCCTAGTTGCTTACCTAAGCTAAAATCCACTAACCCAGCCCCTAGGCCATGTGACACAAGGTTGCCATCAACTACAATTAAAAAATTAATAAAAAATAGAAATAAAAATCATAAAAATTAATTAAATACAAAAATATAAAAAATAATAATAAAAAATTTCTATAAATACCTAACTATGTTCTTCCACGTTACACCAAATTTCAATATTTTCAAATATTATAAAATACTTTTCAATATTATCATCCAAAATTAAAAATAAATTATCTTTTATTATTTTATAAGAAAATTTTAATAATATTTTAAAATAGATTACTTGGGCTATTTAGTTTAAGAGTGGAGATGCAATTGAACAGTTACTATTCACTTAGGGGATTAAATATCCTATTGCCCGGGGATATTTTAGGCGTGGAAATGCTCTAATAGCCATCTTTATGGATGAATTTTATTATGTTTGACCCAAAAAAAAAAGGTATAGTACTCTCAATCACTACATTAAACCCTAACACGGACCCAGGTGCTTGGGGTGTACTCTAGTCCACCCCAATTTCGTTAGCTGGGTTCGTGCCTGTTCAAACCCAAGAAAGCTACTAGTTGGTCGCTTATGATGCCTGTAAGCTCAAGTAGTGTAGAGAAATGGGTGAGGTGGTTCAGTTCCTCCTCTTATGAACCTAACAGCTTCTTAGAAAAGCTCAACTGTTGGAAATTTAAGCAACGCAATCACATAACTTAGTTATTATTCCCAAAGAAAACCGTGAAAGAATAATCTTCACTCTGTATCACATTCAGATTTCTCTATATCGTAAACTATGCCGTTGTACATGTGTTTTACTTGTGACACAAGTCACCCCTTTAGTGAAAGTTTCCAAGTACACAAGAAGAATGTCTAAGACAATATCCATCAAATCCTATAAACCATGTGCCATTCACATATTGATGCTCCTATCACACATCCCCTCTCGTCGAACGAATCTGTTTCTGCATTTTCTTTACCATCTGAAGGCAAAGCCAGATCAGGAAAGGGATTGCAGGCTGATCTTGTAGAAACAAACCCGAAAGCTAGAACCTGGGATTTCATCTTATTGCCAACCTTATTTCTACAATCTAAAAGGGGAAATAATTGCTGATGAATGAAATTGCTTTTCTTACTTGTACATCTGACTTCGAATTTGATATTATCTCACAGCTTCTTTGAGATCAGCGGTAATACGCCATGTGCCTCGATGACGTAAATGGAGAACTACCGAAAGGAGAGGTCTTTTTAATTTGGGCAGGGGGATTTGAGGATTTCTTTTTGTCAGACTTGGTCTCGGCGCGGAGCCAGGATTCAACAACAGAGAGCAGATTGACCGAACTCTTCAACTCATTAACCTCCGACAACTTCTCGGCCCTCTTTAGCTCACCGTCTTGGATGTAAGCCAGATGCGTTGCCCATGTCTCCAACCCATCAAAGATATGGGTTGCATATACAATTGTAGCTCCTCTCTATAATTTACACAAAAGGATGAATAATATGTCACAACGGAGAGTAATCAGGTAGAATGAACCAGTAAACGATGCTTAAACTACTTAACCCGACAATCAAAATTTGCCCGATCATAATGGTGATCCTGGATAATACTCCAAGCAAGAAGCATGATATAATTTGTCGATAATAAATAATGTCAGTACCTGCTCACATTCTTCCTTGAAGAAATCTAGTAAGTCCAGCCTAGCAACGACATCCAAGTCGACTGTTACCTCATCAAGCAAGAGAACCTGCAGATTTGTCAACTTCCTCTAGTCAGAAACAATGTCAATACAGCCCACTGAGTATTTAATCACAGACAGACTCGGACACAAGACGTAACTGCGAATAAAACATGAAGCACACAAGCAGCAGTCATCTCACTTTACATACCGATATTTGAGATCTCATTATACCTTAAAGGGATGAAGAAGTCCCATGCAGATTTGGACTCGACGCCGTTGCCCGTCAGATACTTTATGCATTCTCCATCGCAGGTCTATATCAAGCAACTCAATCAACTTATCTCTCCTAACAGGATCAGTCCCTTCGACTGCCAAAAATCATGAGCAAACACAAGAATTCAATCGAAAATTTCAACAATATTGACAATGAAGAACAATCTACATGCTCATAAATTGAAAGAAAACAAAAACATCATAACTAATAAGTAAAACTTAAACAAGAACATCATAACTAATAAGTAAAACTTAAGTGCTTATCATTTCAGCCAATATTTAAGTGCTTTTAATTTCAGCAAAATTACCCACCTCCAAAAATCATATGTTCAGCTGAGAAATCTCCCTGCAGTGGAAGTTCTCCCTGAAAATTTTGCAAAGACGAAATCTTTTCGGTTTCAGTATGCTCATAAAATTAAGTGCTTTTCAGCCACAAAAGCAAAATTTAAGTGCTTTTCATTTCAGCCAAAAGCAAAATCCTTTAAATTGTAGAAGAATTCGTTCAACAACTTACAGCAGAGCCAACAGTTTTGCTCCAAGAGCCACCCAAGTAAGCCAAATCGCCACTGCAAACCAAATGCGTGTCATGAAAAGCTGAACAATTCAACACCCGCACCACATCTCTCCCTCCCACCATCTGCTTCCCAGCTAGAATCTTCAGCAACGTTGTCTTACCTGCAAAAGGAGACAACGCCGTATCCAAACCCAATCAGCTCCGAAGTGCAATTCGCACTGCTTCCCTAAAAAATTGAATTTTCCAAAAGTACTTTCTGACACTAAAAGAGGGTCGTATTATTGCTTTCCGGAGAAGCACTTCCGAGGCTTTTCCAGGAAGCACGACTTGGGTTTTGAATTTTAATAAAATTTCGACATGTTAATGATAAAAACACTTCTAACAAAAGCACTTATGAGCTGCTTTAACGAGCCCAAAGCCCCCTTTTTCTTTTTCTTTTTTCAATTACCAGATCCATTGGCGCCGACGAGAAGGCATCGGGATCCAGGGGTTATCTCGAGGCTGAAATCGCAGAAGAGCGGGGGCTGAGCGTCGTACGCAAATTGCATGCCCTGGACTCTGATGCCGCTCGATGCCTCTTCCGCCATGTTTGCTCTGCAAAATCAGGTAGCACAGAGGCGATGGTTTTTCTGCGGTGGATTTATGGATGCGAGTTAGCCGATAAATAGGGCGCCGACGGTGGAATTGGTTCTGGCGTTGGTCCCACTTCTTGGCCATACGTGGCGGGTAAAGAAGTTACCACGTAATGTCAGTCTCGTGAGAGAGGCGAAATCTGGTGTGCAAACGGCCACGAGTATAGAACTTATTGGCCAACCAGATTTGGGCTACAACTGGTTGTAAAGGTCCCACTTGACATAGTTTACTATGTGGACTTTTGACTCTTCAGGTTTGGTATTGAATAAAAAGTGACATAAAAATTAAAAATTGTTGTAATAGTTGTTCACATGTTGTTGAAAAGTGAGAAAGACTTAAGAATAATAGCATTGTTATTGGTATATGATGTTTATTAAAAGGGAGATTATATTCACACATCCTAAATTACTTCTCCCACACCTTTTTAATTTTTTTAATATTTTTCTATCAAGTGTTAGTGGTGTGTAGAAAATATTAAAAAATAAAAAAGGTGTGAGAGAAGTAATTTGGGGTGTGTGAATATAATCTTTCTTTTTAAAATACGTTCATTTCATTTTTATGATTTGTCACGGATATGGCTCTATATAAGAAGCATTATGTGTACGGTCACAACATAAAACACAAAAAAGAAGTGAAAGCAATAATATAAATATTCCTTCTTTCTCTGCTTTTCTTGCAATTCTTTTGTGTTATAGTTACGAAAATAAACAGTTTGATACATTGCACTCACTTTGCTCATGTTTATAGCAAAAATCAAACAAAATAGGTTTTCGCCACTTAGTACTACGATCTAAGTATTCCTTTTTACATGTAAGTGGAGAGGTCTTAGGTTAGATTATTAAAGGTGATATTATTATGGCAAATTCGTTCTAAGGCTTAGCCAACTCCCCCGCCCCTAATGTAGATATTGTTAAAAAAAAATGTTTTCCAGTTTGCCTTGTCCTATTTGGTTTGTACATTTTCTTTATTCGTGTGTTTTATGAATAGAGTAATGTGTGGATTAGTTTCTGAATTATTATTTAAGTGAAAATTAGATTTTTAAAATAATTAAAATCTATCTACCAATTACATCCATAATGTTAAATTTGAAATTATTTTAATTCAAATTTTTGTCAATTTAAGGCATGTGAATTACATGTGATATATGACACACCCCGACCTAAATCGAGGCATGTTGGGCGTCACGAGAGGGTGACGTAACCATGTGCACAGTGTGGAAGTAAAATTAAAAGAAGAAATACGAACGAATTAAAACCAAGCTAAATAAAAGCACTAGCCGAGGAAGGTACTAGTGACGAGATTAAGTGTGATTACACAACCAGAGCATAAATAGTTTAAGTGCAGTCAAGCAGAAAAAGTACTAAATTCAAATAACACCCAAGGGTGTCCTATATGAGTGCTGGTCTGTCAGAACTTCCGTTAGGATCCTCGTAAGCCACCAATGAACACTGCCTAAAATCTGGAGGGGAGAAAAACAGAAAGCGTGAGTGGGCAAAAACAAAGCTTTTCAAAATCATTTCATTTCTCAAAAGTTCTAACCCCTCGCCGTAAAACCTGTATAATTTCCCATAAATAAAGTATATACTCGTATATATATCTCAAAATCATGCCCAACAATAATGAAAATCAGTTGTATGCCAAAAGTATGTCATGCCAAAGTATCTCAGTGAATAAATATAAATGACAGGTACGAAATCAGCCCTCAGTTGAATCTATAGCTCATAATCAATCTCAATCATATCAAATATCCTACACACAAATTAGTACCACCTCTAGTGGTTTGCACAACATAACTGAGTGTAAATAAATATGCTCTAGTGCTACGATCACGTGAAGGCTATGCAAATAATCGTGGGTCACCTACGAGTCGAACCCACTTATATTGGTCTATACAACCGGACTGTGCACCTAACTTGGGCGAGAACACTAAAATCGAGGTGCAGGTTTATGAGCTCTCAAAACATCACATCATTTTCATCATAATATTACTCATCATCACCAACATATATACTTACCTGACACTTACCTGAGTGCCCGTAGCGTCATCAACAATATATGGGACTCATAATGCACATTTAACATATATGTATATTTTAAATGGCAATTCATTTCTGTAAACACGAAAATTTCCTGAAGGAACAAGAACACGTGTACAAAATAATATTTGTTATTTGATGAATTTTGGGTTACAATCTCTATTTGTTCCTCTGATTCTATCTCCGTAAGATATGGATTTCGTTGATGGGCTGTTGATCCAAAGGGCCGTTGGGCTTGATCCTTGGATGAACAGTGATGATCTTCAAATGTTTGATGATGAATGTAGAACGATGAATGATGAACGATGGATGAGCTTCAAGGGGCTTTGAGCTTGATTCTTGAAGGATGAATGTATTGATTCCAAGGGCCGTCGGGGCTTGATCTTGGAGGGTGGATGAATGTTGCTTCAAGGGCCGTCGGGGCTTGATCTTGAAGAAGATGGATGAACGATGAACGATGAACGAAGAACGATGAATGGATCTTCAAAGGCTTCTGGACTTGATCTTGAAGGATGAATGTATTGATTCCAAGGGCCGTCGGGGCTTGATCTTGGAGGGTGGATGAATGTTGCTTCAAGGGCCGTCGGGGCTTGATCTTGAAGAAGATGGATGAATGATGAACGATGAACGATGAATGGATCTTCAAGGGCTTCTGGACTTGATCTTGAAGGATGAATGTATTGATTCCAAGGGCCGTCAGGGCTTGATCTTGGAGGGTGGATGAATGTTGCTTCAAGGGCCGTCGGGGCTTGATCTTGAAGAAGATGGATGAACGATGAATGGATCTTCAAGGGGCTTTTGATCTTGAAGAACAGTTGTGTTGATCCAAGGGGCCGTCGGGGCTTGATCTTGGATTAAGAATCGGCACGTGACCAAGGTGCTTGTTGATTCTTCAAAGGTTTTGGCGAAGTTTCTTCAAGGGCCGTTGGGGCTTGATCTCGAAGAACGATGAACGATGAACGAAGAACGAAGAACGAAGAACGAAGAACGAACTTCCAGAGAATTCTCTTCCAATTTGGGAGTAGAGAAATGTATTTGTGAATTGGTGAATTGAAATGAATGAAATTGGCTTCTATTTATAGAATTTTCCAAGGCCTAATTTTGAATATAATATCCCAGATGAAATAAGTCGTCTCTGCCAGGTGTTGACACGTGTCCTGTTTGACAGCTTTTCGGACTCTTTTCGAATTGTCGTTGAATCACACACTATGTGTACAATTTATGTAATACATGAGCGTTAACATTTTGACCATCGGTCAACATTTTATTTACTGAAATTTCATTGTCTACAAATGTCCCCACTTCAAAGCGTGTCGTATACATGTGCTTGTCACGTGTAGAAGATGCGTCTTTGAAGTCCCTTAATGTAGACGTTTGATCCAAGGGCCATCGAGGCTTGATCTTGGATCGGGTTTTGTGATTTTTCCACAGCTTTCATCTTGAACTGGTTTTGATTCAAGGGTGATGGACACCTGATCTTGAATCGGATTTGTAATTTCTCCAAGGGCCGTTGAGGCTTGATCTTGAAGGTTGATTCAGGGGTGATGGACACCTGATCTTGAATCGGATTTGTAATTTCTCCAAGGGCCGTTGAGGCTTGATCTTGAAGGTTGATTCAGGGGTGTTGGACACTTGATCTTGAATCGGGTCTTGATTTCTCCAAGGGCCGTTGCGGCTTGATCTTGAAGGTTGATTCAGGGGTGTTGGACACTTGATCTTGAATCGGGTCTTGATTTCTCCAAGGGCCGTTGCGGCTTGATCTTGAAGGTTGATTCAGGGGTGTTGGACACTTGATCTTGAATCGGGTCTTGATTTCTCCAAGGGCCGTTGCGGCTTGATCTTGAAGGAGATTCAGCACGTTGTCTCCACATGTTTCAAGTAATCGGATCTTCATGCAGGTCTGGCATCTTCTTTTGCAGTATTTTTCCTCTAATGCAAAAATTCCCATGAAAGCAATTGGAGATGCCGCTCCAAAACATTCAATGTGGAGATTAGCTATGCTGCAAAAATTCCCATGAAAGCATCAGAACATCACTTCTCAGCGACTCATCATGTTTTCCAGCTTCCAACATTAGTTGAAGATGACTGCTCGTGAGCAACGCTAGGTAAGCAATCAGGGAAGGGTTCCAGACAATCAGTCCCAGATCGGAAGCTTGACTCCAAGTGGCGGCTGATCGCTCTCTTTCTCTTTGTCCCGTAGGCAAGAGCAAGGGTAAAGGAAAAGCATGCCATGAGATATCTTTGCCTTCGACCCTGCTGATATGAGATACTTTGGCTTTTAAAGAAGTACAAGTTGATTTTTGAACTGGGTTTGGGAGCCTTTTTACTTGCAAGCGATCCTCAGCTTAGTTGAGGATGAATCAGCACGTTGTCTCCACATGCTTCAAGTAGTCCGGTCTCCACGCAGACATGCATCTTCTTGAACTCTTGGATCATCTCAGACTCTGACTTCATCTGGATGCAGCTCAGACTCCTCCTGTTTCGTCTGTGAGGTACTTTTGTTTTTGAAGAAGTACCTCAACACAGGTTTATTTTTGAAGTGTGTTGGGAGGGGTCTGAGATGAGTACTCGAGAGCAAGACTAGGTAAGCAATCAGGATCTCACTTTCTCCATGTTCTTCAGATGAAGGTGAGGAGAAAGCGTAATATGAGATACTTTTGCTTTTAACCTTTTTAATATGAAATATTTTTGCTTTGGATGATTTGTTTTCTAGGGTGTTCCAAGGGATGAAGAACACTGAGTGACTCGAAAGGTTTCTTTGAGAATACATTCTCAGAGATGAAGAGAGGTTGAGAGGTTGGGAGGTTGAGAGGGTGTGAAGGTGTGCCTTTGATGTGGAAGGCGAAGGTCGAGACTTATAGAAATTTTTTTCTTCCTCAACCGGAACTATTCCCGCACTATTTGTCGGCAGCCGGTGATGGATGAACAGTACCCGTCACGCGCTTTCTGACAAAGCCGTCCGTGATTTCTGCGAAGCTGACTGCGCATGCGACGAGTGACGATACGTCTGGAATGATGATGTTTTTTGAAAACCGGGGTTCAAATCCGGTGTTCGGCTCGTGGTTTTCGCAACGCTCCAAGCTGCATGCGACGCATGTGACGAGTGATGACAAACTGGAAAAGCTGATGCCACGTGATTTCTGTGTCAAGCCCAGCTTTTGATAGAGGAACGGCTCTTTTGAGACAGGACTCCGGCCTTCGAGAAAGGAGCGTCATTCTTTGATTTGTGAGAGGAGCGCTTCTTCGATCTCTGAGGAGCGCTTCTTCATTTTTCTTCTTTTTATAGAGGCGCGAATTTTTTTGTTTCACCTCACGCTTGAACTCCCTCCTGTAAACACTTTTCTTGAACTTCTGTAATCTTAATCTTTCTGATCTCTTCTTTCTTAACACATTCTGAAAATGTCTTGCCCTTCCGACCGTCGCCTTAATTTGAACGTCGGAGAAGATGATGACTTGTCTTCTCCAGACAACATTTGGCGTCCGTCCTTCATATCCCCCAACGGTCCTCTTACAGTTGGGGACACAATGATGAGGAATGAAATAACCGCTACGGTGGTTGCTCGAAATCTCCTCACTCCAAGGGACAATAGGATGCTTTCCAGGCGGTCAGACGAGCTGGCTGTTCAGGAATCTCTTGCTCTCAGTGTCCAGTGTGCAGGCACAGTTTCAAACATGGGCCAGCGCCTGCTTGCCCGGTCTCGTCAGGTGGAGTCGCTGATGGCTGAGGTGGCTAGTCTCCGGCAAGAAGTTAGAAGTCTCAGGCACGAGAACAAGGAGTTGCACATGCTTGCAACTAGTTACTCGTCCAGCATGAAGAGGAAGCTGGACCAGCTGCAGGAGTCGGACGGTCGGATCCAAAGTGACCATGAAAGGTTCATGGCGTTACTCCCGAGGTTCATGTTGCCTTCGTCCTCCGGAGTTGCACCAAGCGTTCCGGCTACGGAGATTCCAACTCTGGCTCTTCGTCTTCCCGGAGCTCCGTCGACTTCTGAGGCACCACCTGATCGTCCTTGAATATTTCCTGCTTGTAATTTTGATTTGACTTTTTTTTTTTGTGGCATGTAGAGTGCCAATTTGTGTAATTTTCCAGAGAAATAAATAAAAATGGACTTTTATCGCTTTTCTCTTCTCTCCTTTTTTTTTTTTTTGCTTACACATATACAATATACATAAATATGTATATACGTTATATGCATACACATGTATTTTCATAACTTTTTTTTTTTTTTTTTTTTTTTTTTTTTTTTTTTTTTTCGGACACATGGGCCTTCACCCTCCACATAATATTCCAGCCCACTATTTTGGGCTTGCCGACATTTTGCTCTTTTTTTTTTATTTTTTATTTTTTTTATTTTTTTAATATATATATTAAAAACTGTTTAATATATATATTAAAAACCTTCTGCTTTTGAGGTGCCGACACCATTTGACAACCTCTTATATTTTTTTTTTTTTTTTTTTAATCTTTTCTGGCATGCACTATTTCATCCTTTTCATTTATATATATATATATATATATATATATATATATATATTTTTTTTTTTTTAGTTAGTGCCGCACCAAAATTCCACCATCTCTTTTTTTATTATTATTATTATTTTTTTTTCTTTTCTTCCTGCTTTCCCATGGAGCCATGCACTTCCATCATCATTTTTTTTCTTTTTCCATGTGGTGCCAGCACCATTTCACCCCACCATCCTTTTTTTTATTATATATTTTTTTCTATATAAAGCTTCAGTGATGGAGTGAAAAATTTGCAGGAAGGACGAAGACGATGGATGAGCTTGAGGCGGAGCGAAGCGTTGAGTTTCATGACCGGCTAGTCGTTTGACGGCGGTCGTTGAAGTTCTTCATGGCTACTTGCAGTTGCTGTGATGATGAAGGTCCACGATGGGGAAGAGCTTGCAGAGAAGCTGCAGCTGCGGTGAAGATGGTGGAGGCCGAGCGGAGACGATGCAGCTAGGTGATGGGCCGAGAGGGTGCTCACGGTGGAGAGAAGGGAGTCCATGCGCGGAGCAAGGAGGAGGAAGATGAGGAGCTGCAAGACCACGTCTTTGTCCTTGAATGAAGGAGATCCATTATGCTCGACGCTAACACGGTGGAGTGAAGATGACGAGGACTTGCTGCAGTGGGTGGCGATGATGTGGCGGAGATGGCGGAGATGGCGGAGAAGGAGCATGCATATAAGGGAGGAGTCTTGGGGACGATGGAGGAGGATGAGAGCTTGGAGAGGGGGTGCAGACAGTGCAGAGCTGGTGCCGTGTGATTCTTCTATCTGCTTCCTTCAACTTTTCTGCATCCTTTCGCCAAAATCTACCATGCCCGCAACGTCATCAATCAAGAAGAAGCGCACCAGCATCAACCTCATGTCCAACCATGAGATGACATTGCTTTCTGAGTTAATAACTATCACAGTAATCTTGGTGACTCGGCCTTTCTCACTTTTGAAGTTCTTATGCTCGTTTGGCATAAAGACTACTTTTATTGTCATTCTCACGTGGGTTGGATCAGGACCATCAAGAGGCATGTGCATTCCAGCTTCAACTCTGCCAAAGAAAGTGTGGAAGGTATCATCACCTACACCGACGGTCTTTGTCACTAGTGCTGCAGAAGTGAGGGTCCCACTATCGACGTCGTCAGATGGAAACCTGCATGCCACCACTTCCCCTTGGATTGGAGGATGAAGACAGCGCAGGCGTTACTGTCGCGGCGGGCTCCGAGGGTTTTTTGGACGCCATAAATTACGGTGGTGAGGCAATTCATAAAAAAAGGAAGAATAGAAGGTGAAAACCCACAGCTCCGAGGGTGTTTGATACTTCTAATTTACTTCCACGACGAGCTGAAAGAATGATGATCAGTTACCTTTCATACGTGCATGGATCAGCCTCATACCGATAGATATAGCCCCCGGTTATAGATGTCGAACCTTCTTTCTTGTTCACTTCAGAATGGTTATATCCCACGACGAGAAAATTACGTTTGTAGGCTTTGTGGATGTGTTTCCAACAAGTGACTTTGGAGGATTTTAAGTGTATGGGCCTTTATAAAAATGCCAGCCATAATTTGCACCCTTGGAGATTACATCCACCTCTTCATATAGCTCCTACCCAACGTCTGCGCATATAAAGTAGGAAGGATTTTCTGAATCAAAATTGCAGGTGAGGGTGGCGCCAGCGTTTTGGAAGAGAGGATGGTGACTGGACTGGAGCAGTGCACAGAGAGAGAGATGATCGTCTTGAGACCTTGTGAGGCACCGAAGGAGGTGGCAGGGATTTGGTGACGTGGCAGGAGAGGGAAGCGACGGCGTTTTGGCAAATGAAGAGGGTGGTGAGTTGAACATGGTGCTTCACAGAGATCGCCAATGAGAGCTACGCAGAAACGGTTCCTGGTGGCCTGGTCGGATAATGGGTCCCCCAATTTATGTGCTGATCAGGCAGTCGTACTGGCTCGGTTGGAGAACCGAGATGATTCCGACGATGAAACAGGAGAGTTCGATTTTGAGGGGGAAAGCGACGATCAGGACGGTTGGTCCAAGAGCGGAGAGAGGTTGGCGCACGTGGATGAACTTAGGGGATGAAGGCATCATTTTGTAGCTTCTCTCGGTGGCAGTTGATAGCAGAGTTTCGAGCCATGAAATGGGTTGCTCCCCGAAGAACTATGAAAGTAACAACTGCGGAAAACACGCGTGCTTGGAGATCTGCTCTCTTTTTTTTTTTTTTTTTTTTTTTTTTTTTTTTTTTTTAAATATTGCTTGTAATAAAAATTGACTTTCATCATACAACTCTTATTTTCTTATTTTGACGTGACTGAACTCGAAAAAATTGAATATTCGAGCTGCCTACGTACCTTTCCAAAGAAAGAGATCAAGTCAAAACGTAGTTCAAAGTACATGCATTTTTTTTTTTGTATTTTCTTTTGGTGCCGTTTGCAGTTTTAACTCATGCAAGCAAGGAGCGTTGTGTTGTTGCTTTTTACGCTCGTGCAGACCAGGAGCCTTGATGTCGCCTTTTATGCTCATGCGGATCAGGAGCGTTGATGTCTTGCAGTTTTTAGCTCATGCAGACAAGGAGCATCCGTTCATGCAGTTTAGGCTCGTGCGAACAAGGAGCCTTTGTTCATGCAGTTTAGGCTCCTACGAACAAGGAGCATGGTGTCTTGCAGTTTAGGCTCTTGCAGACAAGGAGCAGCATACGGATTTGTTAAGCCATTTTGAAGAAGCGTTCCTCACAATCTTTGTAGCAAGGGGCTTTGACCGGGTGTTTGAAGAAATCTTCCGGGAGGAAATCACGCATCGTGATGGGGATAGGCGATCTTTGTGTTGAATTTCCATCATCTTCAACAATTTCCCGTTGCTTCGGAGATTGGCAAAAGCTGCTTTGCCCCCTTTCCGGTTGGCGGACTTGTGGTTGAAGCGTAGGCTTCATGTGCCATTTCTTTGGAGTAACATGAATCCATCCTTCGGCTTTGCTTGATTCGGAGTATGCCCCCAATGGTGGCGATGAAGACTTTGCATCAAGCGTTCTGGAAGTGACGGTGGTATAATTTGACTTTACCACATCGTCAAGATCCAGCTCGATGATCCCTTGCTGGGCCAGCTTTACGATGAGATCTTTCAGCACGAAGCATTTTCCCGTCGGATGACTGATGAAGCGGTGGTATTTGCAGTACCTTGGGTTGTCGGTGCGATTTATTTCTTCCGGCCATCGGCATTCGGGTAAATTGATCACCTTCTTCTCCAATAGGTCATCCAGCATTGCGGCCACGTCGGAGTCCGGAAAAGGATATATCTTCTGGTCTAGTTCCCTCAAGGTGCTTTTGTACTTGTCTTGGGTGCTAGAAGGCTCTCCTTTCTTTATCTCCCTTGTTTTATACTTGGACGGGATTTTGACGGGCGCTGATGAGATTTTGGTAGGGGCGGTGCTAATGGTAAAAGCTTCCTTAGCGGGCTTCTTCCCAGTCTCGTCCACCTTCGGAGCAAACACTTTCTCTTTGAAGTTGGTGGTTGGCTCCCTTCTTCCATGGTTGGCGATGCTTAACTCCATGTCATGGGCGCGGGTTGCTAGCTCTTCGAAGGTCTGCGGTTTGATGCCTTGGAGGATGTAGTGCAATCCCCATTGCATGCCTTGGATGCACATCTCGATCGAAGAGCGCTCTAAGAGTCTATCTTTGCAGTCGAGGCTAAGGGTGCGCCATCGGTTGATGTAGTCCACAACTGGCTCATCTTTCCATTGCTTTGTGCTTGTCAGCTCCAGCATGCTGACTGTGCGGCGAGTGCTGTAGAAGCGGTTGAGGAATTCCCTTTCAAGCTGATCCCAACTGTTGATGGATTCGGGCTCAAGATCGGTGTACCAATCAAAGGCGTTACTTTTCAGCGAGCGCACGAACTGTTTGGCAAGGTAGTCCCCTTCAGTGCCCGCATTGTTGCAAGTTTCAACGAAGTGGGCGATGTGCTGTTTCGGGTTCCCCCTTCCATCGAACTGCATGAATTTGGGTGGTTGATATCCCCTTGGCATCTTCAGGGCATCAATCTTTTTAGAGTAAGGCTTGGAGTACAACTCGGAGGTATTTGAGCTCCCTTGGTACTGTGCCTTGACTGTGTTGGCGATCATCTCTTGCAACTGCTTGATTGAGAGAGATCCCATGAGCGGCGCTGCTTGGTCTGGCTTTGGGTTTTCTTCAACTTTCTCCAACGGAGGCTCTTCTTCTTCGTCACCACCTTTCTTAGGGCTGGAGCCGGATCCTTCATCATGCCTTGCCCCCAATTTGTTCACGAGCATAGCAATCTTCAAATCTTTTTCTTCAAGGGTTTTCGTCATCATTGCAAACATCTCCTTCATCTGAATCAGCTGTTCTTCGATGGAGGTGGCGCCGATGGCTTGTTCCTTGCCTGAAGCCATTGTGTTTGAAGTGTGCTTTGGATTTCTTGAACGGAGAAAGAGATGAGAGGTAGAGATTGTCCCACTGGGCGTGCCAAATTTGTAAACACGAAAATTTCCTGAAGGAACAAGAACACGTGTACAAAATAATATTTGTTATTTGATGAATTTTGGGTTACAATCTCTATTTGTTCCTCTGATTCTATCTCCGTAAGATATGGATTTCGTTGATGGGCTGTTGATCCAAAGGGCCGTTGGGCTTGATCCTTGGATGAACAGTGATGATCTTCAAATGTTTGATGATGAATGTAGAACGATGAATGATGAACGATGGATGAGCTTCAAGGGGCTTTGAGCTTGATTCTTGAAGGATGAATGTATTGATTCCAAGGGCCGTCGGGGCTTGATCTTGGAGGGTGGATGAATGTTGCTTCAAGGGCCGTCGGGGCTTGATCTTGAAGAAGATGGATGAACGATGAACGATGAACGAAGAACGATGAATGGATCTTCAAAGGCTTCTGGACTTGATCTTGAAGGATGAATGTATTGATTCCAAGGGCCGTCGGGGCTTGATCTTGGAGGGTGGATGAATGTTGCTTCAAGGGCCGTCGGGGCTTGATCTTGAAGAAGATGGATGAATGATGAACGATGAACGATGAATGGATCTTCAAGGGCTTCTGGACTTGATCTTGAAGGATGAATGTATTGATTCCAAGGGCCGTCAGGGCTTGATCTTGGAGGGTGGATGAATGTTGCTTCAAGGGCCGTCGGGGCTTGATCTTGAAGAAGATGGATGAACGATGAATGGATCTTCAAGGGGCTTTTGATCTTGAAGAACAGTTGTGTTGATCCAAGGGGCCGTCGGGGCTTGATCTTGGATTAAGAATCGGCACGTGACCAAGGTGCTTGTTGATTCTTCAAAGGTTTTGGCGAAGTTTCTTCAAGGGCCGTTGGGGCTTGATCTCGAAGAACGATGAACGATGAACGAAGAACGAAGAACGAAGAACGAAGAACGAAGAACGAACTTCCAGAGAATTCTCTTCCAATTTGGGAGTAGAGAAATGTATTTGTGAATTGGTGAATTGAAATGAATGAAATTGGCTTCTATTTATAGAATTTTCCAAGGCCTAATTTTGAATATAATATCCCAGATGAAATAAGTCGTCTCTGCCAGGTGTTGACACGTGTCCTGTTTGACAGCTTTTCGGACTCTTTTCGAATTGTCGTTGAATCACACACTATGTGTACAATTTATGTAATACATGAGCGTTAACATTTTGACCATCGGTCAACATTTTATTTACTGAAATTTCATTGTCTACAATTTCATGTCAAACCATTTAAATAAGTTTTATGGGAAAACCAAGTATATACGTATATACTGAAAACTAGGGGTGGAAAAAATTCCCAAAATTCCCAAACCAAACCAAAAAAATACCGATCCCAAACCAAAAATGTCCCAAACCGATTTTCCCAAAATTTCGGTATTCCCGTACCGAAAAAATACCGAAATTTCGGTATGGGAATCGGGATTGTCTTTCTAATATTTCGGTATTCCCATACCGAACCGAAAATATATATTTTTAATTATTATTATATATACATATACATATATATATATATATATTTACATAGATAATAATATATATTATTTTTTTTAATTATAGTTAGGGTTAATTTGAATCGTTGGATTGTTTCAAATTAATCTATGCCGTCCATCTATTCATGCATGTCTAACCAATTCAAGGATTGAGTGAAAGAGTCCATTCTTCCTTACCTTTTTTTTGTTGTGAACGGGACGGTTCTTAGCATATGTGGAGGTTATTCTCTTCTAGTAGGAAGCCATTATTAATAAAATGGATGTCACATTAGCGACCCATATTTACCAATGTTGATCAAAGTTTAAGCAAGATAATTTTTTTTTGTCTTTTTATGAGAATTACTTGGGGTATTAGGCAGACAGCATTAGTGATGATATTTCAAATGTTGTTTTGTTGGTGTGTTATTGTTAACATAGAAGGTGTACAAACCAATGCCACAAGGACATCAAGGACAAGGTAATTATGTTTGCCTCAACCGAGTAGGATTCATCTCCTTTCTAGTCTTGTCCAGCTTCTCCATATTTACCGTTATGAATGACTGTATAAACATCCTATATGGATTAAATCCAAGATGTAATGTACATGTACTGTTGATTTGGCAGATTGGGCCTAGCTATATGTCAATTTTTCAATATAAAAGGTTGAATTTTAGCCCAAAAGCATAATATGTCAAATTTTAGTCCAAAAGCCCAAAACCATTTCGGGATTCCCGATTTGTCCCGAAATCCCGAAACTATTTCGGGATTCCCGAAAATTGGGATTTCCGAAAATTTGGTTTGGGATTGGTATTGAAATTGGAATTCTCGAAAATTTCGGTTTGGGAATTGGGACAAGGGTTTCGGTATGGGATCCCATACCGAACCACCCCTACTGAAAACAAAAGGCCACTCACTGGTATGTAGCCGGGTTGTAACCCACGTGCCTAGCCTGGCTACGCTCGTCATCCGGATAGGTCTCGCTTATATAAGAAACAACTATAAAAACATTATTTTAAAGCACATAAACGAAACTTGGAAATAACTTCTCATACATAGCTCAATTTGAGTATTTGAAATACCAACGTGATCTATACAACCTCAGGAATAACCCCATATTTTTAGAAAAAAAATTCGATGGCTCACGCGCCCTACGCGTCGACGAAGGCACGACAAGACGCGCCCTCACGCACGGCCACCTGCCAAGCACACTGACGATGTCAGTTAATGCTGTCAGGAATATTCCGTTAAGTTTTAACGGCGTCACTTAATGCCGTTAGCGTATTTCATCAAAACTGACGGAATATGCTCTCATCTTCTTCGGCGACTTTGTCGGTTTCTGGAAAATTACTAAAATCCTTGTAACTTCTTCGATTCATCACCAAATTTCACGAAATTTTCACCAAATCGAAGCTTACAACATTTAGAACATAACCTTACCAATTTTAAGCTACAAAAATCACGGAATCTCGCCTGAGAAGCTTTGAAACTCCGGCCAAAACTTTGAACTCACCTAACTCGACTTCCCGACGTCCAAATTCTTCTAACGAACTACTCCGAGCCTCGTGAGGACCCCCTTAAGCTCCCTATGTCCTTTAAAACTCCTAAAAACCTCACATTAATTAGTGCATGAACAGTGCACAAATCGGAGGTTAGGGTTTTCACGTGATTTTGAAGCTTTCAAGGTCTAAAACTGGTATACATGAACTTAGAAACTTGCAAAGAATTCAAATCTTACCTTTTTGACGTCGATCCGTGAAGAAATGGAAGGATTTGGGGTTCGTCTGTACAAAAGAGAATGAGAGAGAGAGAGAGAGAGGGCACAGGGCAGAAGAGAGAGAATGAGAGAAAGGGTAATGTTTGTGTGTGTGGTCCTCACACTAACACCTCACCAAAAACCCCCAACCATACAATTTATCTAAGTCCCAAAATAATTCAAATTTAAACTAGGGTAACTAAATATTACCCTAGTATTTAAAATCCTTGAACCGCTCAAGGGTATTTTCGTCATTACACACTATCGATAAAAATAATTCTGGACGGGTTGTGACAATATACTTTGAAGCAGAGATTGATAATTTTTTTTATGAGTTTCAAGGACTTTTATTAAGAAAAAAGTGTATGAATTAAACTTTGAAGTGTAAGTTAGAAATTAGAAGCACCACCAATATAGAATGTTAAGGACTTGAAGGCAAAAAAATTACAGTAGTTCAAAACATATCATGTACAAGTCACTGATTGTTGATGAAAAATTAAATAAAACAACTTTGAATATAATAGAATGCAAATAGCAATTTATAATAAATTTAAAGAATTATTTTATCGAAAAAGAAAAGTTTAAAAACACGTGATAATTTAAAGATTAAATAACAATGAACGACATGTCGTGTATATACTATGCATAAAAACTGTAAAAAGGCCGCGGGGCACTTGCCGCGAAACTTAGGAAGTCGAGGAAGTTAACTTCTCGGAGACGACGGAGAGGGTGCGCAGGTTAATAATCGTGTGCCCCTCGCGCGCCATAGAAACAGCAACCGAACAGTAGCTGCAAAACCCTCTCACAATAGAAGAGAGAAAGAGAGAGAAAGGATTTCGCTTCTGCGAATCTATAATACCTGAATTCGGTACGTAATTTTAAATTACTAATTTATCGAATTCGAATTCCGTTTGATGTTTTGTGGTTGACTTGTATATGATTTTTTTCTGCGTATTTCGATTCGAATGCATGCCTAATTCCTGCTGCTAATTGAAATTATCAGATAAATTGCCCTAAATTTGACAGTTGCCATAGCATGGAGGAAGACGAAGATGCAATTTTGCTCAACAGTTTGAAAGGGGCAACGGCGGCGAATCCCGAGGATATCGAGAGGGACATTTTATCAGGGGTATGTCGAATTGATTGAATTTCGTTGTTTTAATCTTGATTACCTATTGCATCGCACGTAGATGATCGAAAGTTTCGAAATTGTGTTTTCTTTTTTAGCTCCGAAAAGATGAGGAGAGTGATGGAATAGTTAATTGGATGTTAAGATTTACAGTAGGTTGTGTTGAAATGCAGGTACATAACAATGACAATGGTAGTAATGTTAGTGAAGTTGGAGGGAGTAATGAGGAGGAGGAACACCTAGAGAAATCCGAAAGTATTGATCCATTGGTTGCCAGTGGGGTCAAATTGTATAACAGATTGAGGGCAGTTGAGTTTGAAATTGATGCTGTTGAGTCCACTGTTGAACCGGAACAAGCAGGGAGGGAAGATGGTGATCGTGATGGTGGTGATGGCACAGAGGTGGGAAATAAGGAAGATAACCTCCAGCATGCCCTGGCTACTGACCGGTTAAAAAGTCTAAAGAAAACAAAGGCACAACTTGAGAAGGAGCTTTCGGATTTAGGCAAGGGAAGACCGTCCAAGGGTATTGCGCGTGACAAAGTCTTATTGGATATTGTCAAGGACAAGCCTGTACCCAAGAGGAAGTTGAAACAAGTTCAGATATCCAGAAAAAGGCAAGAGAAAAGGATCAAAACAGTCTCATTGGACGAGGATGATGACTTTGATGCTGTGTTGGATGCAGCATCTGCAGGCTTTGTTGAAACAGTGAGTTGGCCCCCTTGAACTGAACAATGAACATGGTTCTTTAATATTTTTCAGCTTTTGTTGCTTTGTAAAATTTTTAATGTGTGGTGATTAACTACTATGAGGATAACTAAGTTGGCGCTTTTGATATGCCAGGAAAGGGATGAATTAGTTCGGAAAGGAATTTTAACTCCATTCCATAAGCTAAAGGGCTTTGAGCGCGGCCTTCAAGAACAAGGGCCATCTCAGAGGCGTAATGTTCCCGCGGAAGGAGGCAGGAGTGATGATTTTGTTTCAGCCAGTGTGGCTAGAGCAGTTCAGTCACTTTCAGAGGCTGCTCAAGCTCGCCCCGCTACCAAGTTGCTTAATCCAGAAGCTCTACCAAAGCTTGATCCACCCACTCATCCTTTCAAGAGGCTAAGGAAACCGCTTAAAATTCCTCAATCCCTAGAAAATGGTACACAGAGGAATAAAAGTTCAGGAAAGAAAAGGAAGCGTCCTTTGCCTGACAAAAGATGGAGAAAGCGCATTTCTCTTGAGGAAAATAATTTGCATGAAAGTGGTATGTTCAATGTTGTCATTGCTTATGGTGGTGTTAGGTAGATGTATGGCACTGTTAAATGTTTTCTCCTTGCTTGACTATAGAAATCTGTAAAGTAATGAGAAGTGCTATTTTTCTTGCAGAAAACACTCCCAGCTGTGAAGAAGAAAACAAAGATGATGTTGGAGATGTAGATGATGATGAGTATCCGCATGTTACCCTAGAAGGGGGGCTGAAAATTCCGGAGTACATTTTTAACGAACTCTTTGACTATCAAAAGGTAGGGGTCCAGTGGCTATGGGAACTGCATTGCCAAAGAGCAGGAGGAATTATTGGAGATGAGATGGGTCTTGGTAAAACCATCCAGGTTCTGTCGTTCCTCGGTGCATTGCATTTCAGTCGTATGTATAAACCGAGCATTATTGTCTGCCCAGTTACTCTTTTGCGCCAATGGAAAAGGGAGGCTAAAAAATGGTACCCGAGCTTTCATGTGGAGCTACTTCATGATTCAGCTCGGGAGCCTGCCATTAAAAATAAAGGATCAAAGTCTGATGAAAGTGATTCTGATAGTGAATGTTCATCGGACAGTGATTATGAGAGACCAGAATCATCTAAAAGCCCCAAAAAATGGGATTCCTTGATCAACCGTGTTTTGAGGTCGGAATCTGGGTTGCTAATTACAACTTATGAGCAACTCCGTATTGTAGGGGAAAGTTTGCTCGACATTGATTGGGGTTATGCAGTTCTGGACGAAGGACACCGAATCAGGAACCCAAATGCAGAAGTTACTCTAGTTTGTAAGCAGTTACAAACAGTACATCGTATTATAATGACGGGTGCACCAATTCAGAACAAGCTGACTGAACTGTGGTCCTTGTTTGATTTTGTTTTCCCTGGAAAGTTGGGGGTGTTGCCCATATTTGAGGCTGAGTTTGCAGTTCCCATATCTGTTGGTGGCTATGCGAATGCTTCACCATTACAAGTATCCACAGCATACAGGTTTGCGTTGATATCTTGTAAAATACAAAGGACCCAGCTTATGTTTAAATTCTCAGGCCTGGATGAATGCTTATACTTGTATGTGTCAATACTTATGTATTAATTTGTATACATTTGAATATTAGAAATTCCATAACTATCTCAGTTTAAGTTGTTTATAGGTTGATTAGGTTCACCCTTGCGGAAAAGTAAAATAAAATATTCATGAAAATTCTCGTATTTCCAGTCTAAGTTTTCATTGGGCAGGTGTGCTGTAGTTTTGCGAGACTTGATCATGCCGTATCTCCTCCGGCGCATGAAGGCTGATGTGGATGCGCAGCTTCCTAAGAAGACTGAACATGTCATCTTTTGCAGCCTCACTGATGAGCAAAGATCTGCATATAGAGCATTTCTTGCTAGTTCTGAGGTGGAACAGATTATGGATGGTAATAGGAATTCACTTTATGGAATTGATGTCATGCGCAAGATCTGCAACCACCCTGATCTGCTTGAGAGGGAACACTGCGGCCAGAATCCTGATTATGGGAATCTAGAACGCAGTGGGAAATTAAAAGTTGTTTCACAAGTGCTTAAAGTTTGGAAGGATCAAGGGCATCGTGTTCTTCTTTTTACACAAACTCAGCAAATGCTTGACATTATTGAAAGTTTTCTGGTTGCTGATGGTTATAGTTACCGGAGGATGGATGGTCTTACTCCCATCAAACAGAGGATGGCCTTAATAGATGAATTTAACAACTCAAGTGATGTGTTTGTTTTCATTTTAACAACTAAAGTGGGTGGTTTAGGAACAAATCTGACAGGTGCAAACAGGGTGATCATCTTTGATCCCGACTGGAACCCTTCAACTGACATGCAGGTATATTGTGGACTTACTATTCTTTTAATTTTCAATTTGATGCAGATGTTTGAACTTGGAAACTAATCTTCTCTCTTTGAAAAGTTTACCATGGAATCAGAGATATGTCCCCTTTGCGAAATCATGAACATTTAGGAGGATGGATCCTTCTAGGATGTTTCTGATAGAAATTGTGCCTACAGGATATAACAGTTGATATTTTTTTAAACCTTGTAATGTGGGTGCTTTCAACAGGCAAGAGAGCGGGCTTGGCGTATTGGCCAAAAGCGGGATGTAACCATATATAGATTGATCACCCGCGGAACCATAGAGGAGAAGGTATATCATCGACAAATATACAAGCATTTCCTGACCAATAAGATATTGAAGAACCCACAACAGAGAAGGTTCTTTAAAGCTAGAGACATGAAGGATCTTTTCACTCTGAGTGATGACACAGATAATGGGTCTACCGAAACAGCTAATCTCTTCGGTCAATTATCTGAAGATGCCAACGTCGTTGGTGTGCAGAATGATAAACCCGATAAGCAAGATTCTCAGAGAGGTTCTGTACGGTCTACCAATGATGTGGTGGCTGACAAGGCAAATAACTCAGAGGCTGGACCATCAAGGAGGAATGGGAAAGAAAAGGCTGACCAGAGCGACGGTGAAGTAGATGAAGAGACAAATATTTTGAGGTGCCTTTTTGACACCCAAGGGATACATGTAAGTTTCTTCACTTTGTTTACTGCCTACACTTTTATTTTTAATTGATATTACAGCTGTGGAGCTTAAGTTGAAATAAACTTGTTATTACTTTTGTCTGAAATAATCAAGAAATTGTTCGGTTTCTTCCGTAATTTATGTTCCCGTTGTTATTTTTAAAATGCTGTTCCAATTTTGACTTCAGAGTGCTATGAACCATGATGTAATCATGAATGCCCATGATGAAGAGAAGATGAAGCTTGATGAGCAAGCTTCCCGAGTTGCACAAAGAGCAGCAGAAGCGTTGCGCCAGTCACGGATGCTTCGAAGCCGTGATGGCGTGTCTGTCCCCACATGGACTGGGAAATCAGGAATGGCAGGTGCGCCATCAGCTGTCCGTGGGAAATTTGGGTCTACTGTGAACTCCCAGTTGGTCAAGAATACCAAACGGTCAGATGAAGGCCCCAGAAACGGCACAAATGGTTTTGTAGCTGGGGCACCTGCCGGGAAGGCATTATCTTCTGCTGAATTACTGGCAAAAATTAGAGGAAACCAAGAAAGAGCTGTGGAAGCCGGAATTGAACATCAGTTCAACCGAGCAAAATCCGTTGATGTTGGACCTTCTAGGACGGGTCACAACTTAGGCGGAGCGCAACCTGAGGTAGTGATTCGTCAGATCTGTACGTTCATCCAACAAAGAGGCGGAAGTACGGATTCTTCAAGCATAGTGCAGCATTTTAAGGACAGAATACCGTCAAAGGATCTTCCCTTGTTTAAGAATCTTTTGAAGGAAATAGCCAAACTGGAGAAAAACCAAAACGGAGCGGTTTGGGTTCTAAAGCCGGACTTTGATCATCAGTAATCACAACCGTCGGTTCATCGCTCCAGTATGCTGATTAATTTCATCCATTACCATTGTTAATATCTTCTGTAGGGCAAAGGTGACCAGAAATTTCGTAGTTTCTTTTTCCTGGTACGTTCTGGCACCTTTTTAAACAAAACCACACTGATTAGATACGTTTTCTAAGTTTTGTCTACTGCCAGACTCGTGCTCAAATCCCCCTTTTAGTAAAGGGTGTTACTAGTCGCACCTCATTGTCTTATTTTTTCACCTATTTTATAATTTCACCCACCGTAAAAAGTTAAAAATGAAAAACTCTTTTTTCCCACCCACCCTTATTCCTAATATAACTTTTTATATGTCTCTAATTTTTTTTAAAATTTTATTTATTAGAATATATAGGATATATATATTTATATATCTCTTTAACAAAAAAATGATAAAAATCCGTTAACCATCCAAATTCCAAAACCATCGAAGCAAGAGACCTCCAAACCCCATCTGCACTACGATATCCAATACGGTAGCCGCACTAACAGCCAGGCTCCACCCCATCCAACCTTTGCAGCACCACCATAGCCTCAAAACTGCCCACCTCCATGGTTTACCCGTCTTCCTTCGTTGTACACAATCTCTTTCACTGCCGGAATTGGATCGAGATTGTACACTGTCATGAGTGAAAGGGAAAATGGAGTAGTTGACGAGAAGGTAGCCGTCATCAACGCTGGCCATGAGAGAGGACGTGAGGTTGTGCATTTGTCGTGGTTATAATAGTGAGAACGGGGTCGGGATTTTGTGATTTTTTTTTGTTTTTCTGCTCTTTTAATTTTTAATGAAAAAAAAAATCTAATGCTTACGTTACTAGTTGTGAATGGAATTTTAACATTTGAGTGAGGTGGAGAAACAAGAAAAGGGGGTGGCCCGGTGGGCTTGTGAGAAAGACAATGTTGCCCTCGAAAGAGCCAAGAAAAAACTGTGGACTTTAATTGTAGAAGTAACGTGCAAGGCACTCGGATGATTTTTCTTGCTTGGTAATTGATATCCCGCAACACTAGCGGAAAGGAGGCCGCAACAGGAACCACCTAACTAAAGTAGAGAATAAGACAATTACTCGGGCTTTTGGCAAGATATACTTCAACGAAAGCAACAGGGGAGTGATTTTCACACTTTCTTTCTCTACTTCCGCACTCATCCCCTTGGTTAATAGGCAGACGACGCTGTTATTGCAAAATTAATGAAAGGAAAACGACGAACCAACTTATTTTAGTCCAACAGAGTGTCAAATTGCAAAGCAGTATTAACATCCAATCAAGAACAAACAAAGGAGAAAATAGCAAACAAAATAGATAAGTTGACAAAGAGCCGGCACAAAGAACATAAGAAGCCCGAAAATATATTTGCCCGGAAACACTATTTTTCACGTATGGAAGTATTTGGTTGGTGCCTTGTGCTTTCTTTCTTTTCTCACATATTCCTTCCTCTCACTCTTTTTTTTTTCCTCAAAAAAAAGAAGAAAAATTGAACGAAGACATCGATCATAAATTCATAATTAACAGATGCTCACACAATCAGAAAGCCGCCCATCCTGCTGCACTTGTTTTTGCCGACCCTGTTCCGGTCGCTGGAGGAAGATTCCTCTGGAAACGTATCATAAGAAAACGCATCAGTAATCCGAGAGGCAATGATAAGTAAGATGTCCATGAACCACTCATATTTTCACTGAAAGAGTTTGCAATTTTTTCCTTTATATGGGTGAAAATTGTATCGACCGACATTGAAAAAAAGACGCATATTATTGCAGTAGAAAGCAGCTTAAACAAAAAGAAAAACAATAACAATTGTGCAAGAAGTAAGCTGATTTGCGAAACACACACGACAATAACGTGCGGGCAGAAAATAATCTTGGCTAGCTACTCATTCTCGGCTAGCCGTTGTAAGAACGGGACTCGGAACCAACTTCCCGGGTAAACCAGGAATTAAAGAACTGACAAAAGCCAGTGTCAAATAAGTTAGGGACATTGATGACAAACATGTGCCATACTTCGATATTGTCGGAGAAATCCAACTGGACAATGCTGCTCAGATTGGACAAGGACTGTGGCAGCTCCCCACTAAGAAAATTGAAAGCCATGAACAAGTACGTGAGGCTGATACAATGGCCAAGCTCAGAAGGGATTGAAGAGTTTAAGGAATTCATTCCAAGATCAAGGGACTGAAGCTCCCTGAGTTGACCTCTGGTGGTTGGAATTTTTCTTTCAAATAGATGGTAAGTGTTGCATTCCTCTAAAAAAAAATTGTCAATCTTCCTGCGGCCTCATCTATTTTCGCAGACTGAACAAGGTTCAAAGATGTCTTATTTTTGAAAAATTCTTAGGTGGACGGCTAAAGGATATGGCACGCAAAATGATTGGTCACATCAAGTAAACACAGCGTGTGGGTTAATGCATGGAAACGTGTCCCAATCGAACACGACAAACAAAAAGATAAGAACATCTACAAGAGTGCAGCAGATGTTCTGATGATTGATTTTCACATAAAGCAAGCAGCAGAGCAGCAGGTGAACCGAATTGATCATCATGCAACTCAAAACCATGACATTTCATTATATGCTCCTGCTGCTGTCCGCATTGCCACTGATAAAAACGACATCAATATCTCCAAGAAAACAAGCAAAATCACTCATCAAATGGAAGGACGACTTGTCGTCATCATCATGGCCACCTTCGCTACTCAATTCATGGTCCCTCACCAACCTCAACAGCCTCTGCAACTTGACTGCCATTGTCTGCACCAAAACCAGAACAGTCTCCGAAATACAGCTCTCTGGTATGGAAATTAACGTAACACTGGCTCTTTTCGACTTTTCCCTATTTCCAAATCTCACCCACTTCAACCTGAGTGACAACTATTTCCGAGGGCCTATACCATCTGCCATTGGAAATCTCTCCAGCCTCACAACTTTGGACTTGGGCAATAATTTTCTGGAAGGGAAAATTCCACCCTCTATAGGCAAACTCAGGGAGCTCCAGTTCCTTGATCTTTCAGCCAACTCCTTAAACTCTTCTATCCCTTCTGAGCTTGGTCTTTGTACAAACCTCACACACTTGTCCCTGTCTTCCAATGACCTCAACGGGGATCTGCCTCTGTCCTTGTCCAATCTGAAAAGCCTCGTTCAATTGGATTTACATAATAATCTATTTATTGGTCAAATCCTTCCTTCTCTGGTCTCCAATTGGATGGGATTGGTCTCTTTGAACCTTCAACAAAATAACTTTAGCGGAACCATTTCAGTAGAAATTGGGCTGTTGACACAATTGCAGTATCTAAGGCTTTATTCCAACGAATTCAGTGGAGAGATTCCTCAGAGTCTAGGCAATTTATCTCAGCTTCATGTACTCTATTTGTTCGATAACCACTTGACATGAGAGATTCCTCAGAGTCTAGGCAAATTGACTCAGCTTCAGCTACTCAATTTGTTCGATAACCACTTGACAGGAAAGATTCCTGAGAGTCTAAGCAATTTATCTCGCCTTTGGCGACTCGATTTGTCTGCTAACAACTTCACAGGAGTGATCCCACAGATTTCAGGTATGTTGGACCTCAAGCTTCTTTCATTGTCTAATAACAATTTGACAGGGGTAATACCAACTCATCTGTTCTTCACCGCAGGCTTAACAAGTTTGTTCGACTTGGATCTCAGCAGTAATTCACTATGGCGTGCAATACCATCAGAATTGCGCATGCTCACAAGATTACAGTATTTCAATGCCTCACGCAATAATCTCTCAGGCGAAATCCCATCAGCATTAGATCACATGTTTACTCTAAGTAGCTTTGACTTTTCATATAACAAATTGACAGGGCCATTCCCAACTGGTGGACATTTCAATAATGCACCAAAAAGTGCTTTTGTTGGTAACCATGGCTTGCGGAGTCATGCAGAGGGACCAACTGAAAGTAAATCCTCTAGTACAAATTCCAAATGTGCTAACAAGAATATAGTATCTGCTTTCCTTTTTTCCTTATTGAGTTTCGCAACAGTTGCAATTGCCATTGCTTTCTTTCTTATGCTTCACAAGAAGTCCAAAATCCAGCCTCAGGTAATCGAAACTTCTCAAAACTTTGAGGATTATGAGTCAGTGATATTGCAAGAAGAAGTGAAATTCACATTTCGGGAAGTTTTCAAGGCCATAGATGACTTTCATGAGAAACATTGCATTGGGAGAGGCGGATTTGGAAGAGTATACAAGGCAGAGCTCGAATCAGGTCAAGTTGTTGCAGTGAAGAGGCTTAACACGAATGACTCTAACGACATTCCAGCAATTAATCTCCGAAGTTTTGAGAATGAAATCCGAACTTTGACAACTATCCAGGATCGCAGCATTATAAGGCTATACGGCTTCTCTTCAAGGAGAGGTTGCATATTCTTGCTTTACAAATACTTACAGAGAGGTAGCCTCGGAAAAGCATTGTATGGGGTAGAAGGGGTTACTGAACTTGGGTGGCCAACAAGGGTAAAAATTCTGGAAGGACTTGCTCATGCACTTTCTTACCTGCACCATGACTGCTCACCACCAATTGTTCATTGTGATGTAACTGTCAATAATGTATTGCTTGAGCAAGATTTCGAGGCCCAACTCTCAGATTTTGGAACAGCAAGACTGTTGAGTATTGATTCATCCAACTGGACCAACATTGTTGGTTCGTTAGGATACATGGCGCCAGGTAATGTAAAATTTTAATGTTGCACAATTTTGTACCATCTTTTGTGTAGTTGACAAATTTTCTTCTCTTTATGCGCAGAGCTTGCATATATTATACAGGTGACAGAGAAGTGTGATGTTTATAGCTTTGGAGTGGTGGCACTAGAAGTCATGATGGGAAGGCACCCTAGGGATATGCTAGAGTCCCAACTATCAGAATCATCAACGTCAATGAATGAAAATGCAGAGTTGCTTTTGAAAGATGTGTTAGATCAAAGACTAGAGCCTCCAGCCAATGAATTGGCAATGGCAGTGGTGCTTGTAATGAGTATAGCATTGGCTTGTATACGGACGCGTTCTGGGTTGCGTCCGACAATGCATTTTGTGTCACATAAACTATCAGCTCAGAGTCTTCCTTGCCTTCCCGAGCCATTTGGTATGCTTACCATCAAGAAGCTATCGGCCCTATAAAACTAGGAGAAATATGTACCTCCAACTTCATATTAGAATTTTTGTTATGAGCAGTCGATCAAATAAGGAGATGTTGGGGAATTTTATTTTATTATTTTTATTTTTAATGTTTACAACGAACTTCATAACACGTATTTAATATCTGCACTGCTCTAATTACTAGTGTGTTGCAAATAGTGTGGTTGAAAGATACAGTGTTTAGCTCCGTGAAATTCGTACTTTCATAAATAATCAGTTACACACAAGTACTCTATCGAGATACTTTCTTAATTATTTGGTTCGATTTTGCCATTCGTTATAATAATTGATATTGTGATTCTAGTAATCTCTGTCAAATATTTACATAGCTGAATTTAGGGACCATACTAGTAATCTCTGTCAAATAAAAATTAAAAACAAAAACAAAACTCCTTCTTCCCCCTTGTAATTTAAATTTCCTTTTATTTAATATCTGACACAAACACATACGAGAAAAAAGGAGAGAAATCTTTATGAATTATATAAATACGTTATTCTATTTGGATTTCTTGCTTTATAATAATATTAGTAAGTATCGTTTGCTTTGATTACGTGAGCTGTATGATTGATGCATGTTTCTTTTATTCAGAAGATCTCAAATAGGAAAAATAAAGCAAACTAAACATGAAATAGCTATTAAACACACTTTGAATGTTGTTTGGTTGATATATATTATGATTAATAGCTTCAAGCATAGATAAACATAAAACAAAAGCAATGGCCATTATGTGTCAACCTTACAGCTCAAGTAAACATAGAATTCGACTCCTAGCTTCCATTAGCTTGTAGCCCCAGCCCCATTAGCTTGCTGATGCTCATAATACCAAATGGTTCAAGAAGGCAAGGCAAGGCTTGAGCTGATAGTTTCTGTGCCACAAAAGACATCGGAGGTCGAGATCTGGGATGCGCACGTGTACAAGCCAATGCTAAACTCATCACAAGCACCACTGCCTTTGCCAATTCATCGTTCGGAAGCTCAAGTCGTTGGTCTAACACATCTTTCAAAAGCAGCCCTACATTGTCTTGCGATAATCTTGATGATTCTAATAGTAGGGATTCTAGCATATCCCCAGGGTGCTTTCCCATCATCACTTCAAGTGCTACGACTCCAAAGCTATATACATCACACTTATCCGTGACCCGCATAGTCAATGCAAGCTCTGCACGTCAAAAAAAAGTAAACAATATCTTAAGATGCTAAAATTAATATGAACCTAAAATGTACAAGTTTATGTGTTTCATTACCTGGTGCCATGTAGCCAAATGAACCAACAATATGTGTCCAGTTGGATGAATTAGCACTCAGCAGTCTTGCAGTTCCAAAATCTGATAGACAAGGCTCGAAATCCTGGTCAAGTAATACATTGTTGACAGTTACATCACGATGCACAATTGGCGGAGAGCAGTCATTGTGCAAGTAAGAAAGTGCATGAGCAAGTCCTTTCAAAATTTTGACCCTAGTAGCCCAGCCAAGCTCAGTAACCCCTTCAACCCCATACAATGATTTTCCCAGACTGCCTCTCTCAAAGTATTCATAAAGCAAGAATATGCAACCCCTCCTTGAACAGAAGCCGTATAGCCTTATGACGTTGCGATGTCGGATATTTATCAAAGTTCGGATTTCATTCTCAAAACTTTGGAGATTAATTGCTGGAATGTCATTAGAGTCTTCCGTGTTAAGCCTCTTAACTGCAACAACTTGGCCTGACTCCAACTCTGCCTTGTATACTCTTCCAAATCCTCCTATCCCAATGCAGTACTTGTCATGAAAGTCATCTACGGCCTTCACAACTTCCCCAAATGTAAACTTTACTTCCTCTTGCAATATCATTGACTCAAAATTCTCAAAGTTCTGAGAAGTTTTGATTTCCTGAGGCCGGAGCTTGGATCTCTTTCGTAATACTAATAAGAGAAAGAAAGCCATGATATTTGCAACCACGCCAAAAGCCAAAAAGAATATGATGACAACAACGACACTATTGATGTCGTTTTTTCTTTTCGAATTGTCGTTGTTTATTTCAGAATTTCCGCCCGAGGAATCACATGCAGCCGTTCCTTTTTGGAAAATGCCACAAGTTGGAATTGGCCCTGTGAGGTTGTTATAAGAAAAGTCATAGATGGTTAGTGTATCCATGCTGGAAAAGTTTGATGGGATTTCCCCTGAGAGATGGTTGTGTGATATATTGAAAATCTCTAATCCTGTGAGCTCGCCCAAGTTTGATGGGATTTCTCCCGAGATCAGATTGCTGCTGAAATCCAATTGTTTACACAACTGTAGATTGTCAAACATGCCGGGACTTGATATTACCCCTGTCAATTTGTTATTAGACAAATCGAGAAACTCAATCCACATGAAAGTGCCGATACTCGGAGGGATCGCTCCTGTCAACTTATTATTGGACAAATTGAGAAACCAAATTCGAGCGAAATTGCCGATACTCTGAGGTATCACTCCTGTCAAATTGTTATTGGACAAATCAAGAGACCAAATCTGAGTGAAACTGCCGATACTCCAAGGGATCACTCCTGTCAAATTGTTATTAGACAAATCGAGTAACTCAATCTGAGTGAAAGTGCCGATACTCCGAGGGATCACTCCTGTCAAATGGTTCCTGCTCACGTTTAGCGTGTCTAGCAAGTTTAGATTTCCAATTTGACTAGGAAGTTCCCCACCAAAATCATTAGAGTCTAGGCTTAGATTATTCAAATTTGTCAACTGCCCAAGCTCAGGTGGAATATTCCCACTGAAGCTATTGCCTCCAAGATCAAGGATATGAAGCTCCCTAAGTTGATCTATGGTAGTTGGAATTTGGCCACTGAAGTTGTTATTGGACAAATCGAGAAGCCCAATCTGAGTGAAATTGCCAATACTCAGAGGGATCACTCCTGTCAAATGGTTCCTGCTCACGTTTAGCGTGTCTAGCAAGTTTAGATTTCCAATTTGACTAGGAAGTTGCCCACCAAAATCATTAGAGTCTAGGCTTAGATAATTCAAATTTGTCAACTGCCCAAGCTCAGGTGGAATATTCCCGCTGAAGCTATTGCCTCGAAGATACAATTCGACAACTTGACTCCAATTGGAGATCACGGAAGGCAAGATTGGACCGGTAAATGCATTATCGGAGAAATCCAAGTGGAGAATGCTGTTCAGATTGGACAAGGACTGTGGCAGCTCCCCACTAAGAAAATTGGAAGCCAGGGACAAGGACGTGAGGTTGGTACAATGGCCAAGCTCAGAAGGGATTGAAGAGTTTAAGGAATTCATTTCAAGATCAAGGAACTGAAGCTCCCTGAGTTGACATATGGTAGTTGGAATTGGGCCACTGAAGTTGTTCCATGCTAAATGAAGGTCCTTGAGCTTGGGAAAATGTGAAGGCAACGGTCCTTGGAATAGGTTTTGGGTGAGATTTAAGTACTCAAGCTTGCCCAGTTTGGTAAATACTGGTTCTGGTATTTGGCCAGTGAACAGGTTTCGAGACAAATCCAAGAAGGTCAAGTTTTGGCATTCAAATATAAATTCTGGGAATTCTGAATGGATAAAGTTGAGACTAAGATCAAGGTATGTCAAGGAATGCATGCCTGAAAATTTAGACCAGTTTGAAGTTTTCAAAAAGTTGTTTTCTCCAAGAAGCAAAAATTGTACCTTTTGGAGATTGCTGAGCTGGTAGGGGATTGTACCATTGAGAAAGTTGTTGCCCAAGTCCAAGATTGACAGCCTAGAGAGGTTGCCAATGGCAGATGGTATAGGCCCTTCAAACCAGTTGTTGCCCAAGTCCAAGATTGACAGCCTAGAGAGGTTGCCAATGGCAGATGGTATAGGCCCTTCAAACCAGTTGTTGCCCAAGTCCAAGATTGACAGCCTAGAGAGGTTGCCAATGGCAGATGGTATAGGCCCTTCAAAATAGTTTTGACTGAGGTTGAAGTGAGTGAGATTAAGAAATGGGGTGAAGTTGAAGTCGGTTAGTGTGGCTGAGATCAGCAAGTTGGAGAGATCTATTTTGGAAACTGTTTTGGTATTGCGGTTGCAGACAATGGCAGTCCAGTTGCAAAGGTTGTTGAGGTTGGCGAGGGACCATGAATGGAGAGGAGAAGTTGAATAATAAAACTTGAAGCTGTTCTTCCAGGTTACCAGAGCTTCTGCCTGCGTCCCCGGTGAGGAGGTAGTGGCCGTTGATGGAAGCAGGGAAAGCAAGAAAAATTGAAGGAGAAAAAGAAGGACCTGAAGTCTTTTCATGGTGTTATTTTTCAAGCTTAGCAGGGTTGCTCTGTTAGTTTTCTAGTCAAGCAATATTTATGCTGCTTCAAAGCATTCATTATTTGTAGGATGATGTTGCTGTTTACTATCATTGTTGACCAAAGACTTAATACTATCTAGATGATTTTCAATTAGTCTACCCAAACGTACCTTTGAAGACAGAAATATCAAAATGCGCACAATAGTTTCATGCCATTAAACTCCGTAAAAAAATTAAAATAAAATTGTTATTCTTACAAACCATTTGCACTATCATTATATCATTTATAATAGAGACGAGACCTACACGTGTTGGTGGGTTAGATGATAAGTGTAGCATTACGTTATAAAAACTGTTCGTTTGATGATGCGACAAACATATGGGTCCAACATATTTAATTCAAAGTATGTGTTGAGATCAAATCTAACATAGGGTGCAGATTTAACCTTAGTTAGCAGATATTTTAGAGTTCCGTAACTAAATCTAAACTAGGTGGAATTTCGGAGGTGCAGAGTTTCTAAACCTTTCTTTACGCTTCAGATTTCGACAAGGATTTTTCAACTCAATATAAAGAGCTGTGTGGTGCCAATGTTGATTGACGCGGTCTAGTCCTCCCGCGGCCCCATCCATTTACGCAGACCGAGCAAAGTCCAGCCCCAGCCTGTGGGTTCAGGCATGCAAAGGTGTCACAAGCAAACACGACAAACAAAAAGAAAAGATGATGTAGAAGAGTGCAGCAGATGCATGCTCTTTTTCCTTTTCTTTTGACAGAGTAACTAATGTGATTAGAAAACTAATTTAAATCGTTGAATTGCTCTCAATTCTCATGCAAAATCATACGATTGACACACAGACATGACATTCTACATACTCATGCTATATACTTGCATGAAGTAGAGCCAATATGGTGTGTAATAACAAATTCTTTGTAAAATAATTAGCCAATTCTAATTAATAGAAACCTGATATTTCGACATAAGATTTGATACTAATTAATAGGTTTCTGTTTATTATCATTGTTGACCAAAGACTTGATACTACTTAACTAGATGATATTCAATTAGTCCACCCTAATTTACCTTTAATGTCAGAATTATCAAAGTGTGCACAAATACTTAACTAGATGATATGTTAAAAGGATATTGTAGATATCAGAAAATCAATACAAAAATATGACAGTCATAAAATAAAAAATCCAATTACCACATTCACTCAAAACTGAACCGAGCGTTGTGATCCATACTCTATTCGCTTAAAAATAAAAACCTATGTGATCAGTGAGCGTGTCTTGGGAAAATAAACAACTTAATTATATAAATATTTATCAACTATCACGCAAATAGCAAAATATTTATTATGTAAATTATATGCAATCCTAATCTGATTGCAATTTGGAAAGTATCTGGATTCTTAAAGTGTCAAAGTAAAAAGGTTGAATTTTAATTAACTAATCAACTATATGATGACATATCAAATTAAATTAACAATTCAACAGAAGAAGCTTATTGTAATTGTAAGTGTAATTCTAAGTGAAAAAGAAGCAGTAAGGGTAGGTTTCTGTTTATTATCATTGTTGACCAAAGACTTGATACTACTTAACTAGATGATTTTCAATTAGTCCACCCTAATTTACCTTTAATGTCAGAATTATCAAAGTATGCACAATGGTTTCATGCCGTTAACTCCATAAAAAAATGTTATTATTAATACTAAGGTCTAGTTATATTTCTCTTCACTTGTAAGTAAAGGTTTTAAGTTCGATTCTATTCAAAGGCGAATTTAAACCACATTATTGCTATCCTATTGTGAGGCTAAGTACACCTCCCTCTTAGTATAAATAATATCGTTTGTTAAAAAAAAAAATCTATTTACACCATTATTTGTACCATCTCTCTAATAGAAATGAAACCCACAATGTTGGCGAACCCTACCTCTATTAGCTTGATAATGTGGCACACGTGGACCCGACATATTTAATTGTTAGCCCTACCTCTATTAAAAGTTCTAAACCTTGCTGTGTGGTGTTAATGTTGATTGACGCGGTCTAGTCTTCCCCTGGCCCCATCCATTTGCGCAGACTGAACAAAGTCCAGCCCCAGCGTATGGGTTAAGGCGTGGAAACGTGTCACACGCAAACACGACAAACAAAAAGAAAAGATGATGTAGAAGAATGCAGCAGATGTCCTGATGAGTAATTTTCAAATAGAGCAAGCAGCTGCAGCAGCAAGTGAACCGAGTTGATCATATCTTTTACCAAAACACTTGCAAAATCTTCAAGTAACAATTAATCATCAATTAACTAGAAATTTAAATGGACAAATTTGCCAACATTTTCACACTTGACAAAATTAGCCAATTAGCTAATAGAATGGACAAGTTTGCCAAATCCCCGTAGAAATTCAAAAATCAGGAACCACAAACATATGCATATAATAAAAAGCAACTGAAATATAGAAAAGCCTTGCGACCAAAAAAACAGAAGAAATTCAGAAAAACCTTGAAGGTGTTATAGATGTCCTCTTCTTCAATGAACTGGTATACATCTCGAAAGTGTGAGCATCCATAATAATAACTGCACATGGTATCCATGACAAAATCAGCTTCAACAATTCAGTCCAAAGTCCAAATAAACAAATGATGTACATGAATTTTGAAGAAAAACCAGTAGTCTCACCATTGCATTCAATATTAATGCTCGAATCCTCTTCATTGGAAAACAATGCAAGAATTCACCAAATCAAAAAACGAAAAATTGATTGCAGCAAAAAGTGCAGGATATTTTTATCAAGCCTATGCTTAAAAATATACACAATATTTCCAACCATATCAGTCCCACTAATACGATAATATCAATAGACTTAGCCAAGTTGAAAGTTTATTCCTCTAGAACTTTGCTTTATCCGAGATCTGTGTGTACACCAAGATGCATAGATAAATACACACACACAATAAATTAAAAGAACAAAGGAAAACAGAAAACTGAGAACTGTATGTACACCAAGATGCATGTCAAGTATGATTGATGAAAGAGATGCCCCTTTTTTCTTTTCTTTTGACAAAGTAACTAATGCGATTAGAAAACTAATTTAAATCGTTGAATTGCTCTCATCAAACTTTGTATCAGTTTTAGCCTCAATTCACATGATGGCGGGCATGCAAACATCGTGGCCTTGAATTTAAAAAACTTTAATGAATGCAGTGCATACTCAGAAATGTGGAACGTTCCAAAGAACATTATATTTTAGAAACTTGTGTTCGAGTTTTGAATTTCAGAGTTAATATAACAAAGTCAGCCTTGAATACTATAATTTAAAACAGAAAAGAAAATGTATCTAAAAAAAGTAACCGATGAAAAAATGGAGAAATATGCACGAACCTTGGAAGTAAGAAAGTGGCTATATCTGGTAGCCTTTTTGACGAATTCCTCAACAATCTAAAGCGACTCAAACACTGCAGCTTAAAAGAATAGGAATACATTCACCAAGTGGACTAAGTTTTACACACAAACCAAATACAAAGTTGCATTTACACCATTGCAACATGCAGTCACACTGTAATTCTCATGCAAAATCATACGATTGACACACAGACATGACATTCTACATACTCATGCTATATACTTATATGAAGAAGAGCTAATGTGGTCTGTAAAAACAAATTCTTAATAGAAAAATTAGCCAATCCTAATTAATAGAAACCTTATAGTTCACATTCACGGATAAACTGTTAATAAAAAAAGCCAACAATGCAACTGTTGATAAAAAAAGCTTTCAATCTCGACATAAGATTTGATATGTACATATAAACGATACTTCGCATAAAGCAAACACATATCCACTATTTATCGAACTGAAGAAACTGAAACAAAAGTAAAGCAAATTACATACCTCAAAATGTCAAGTAACCAATTTGTTCTGCCAATGACCCAACTTCTGAACATAAAAAAAGGTATATTTATAAGCAATTCAGAGCTTTTAAAATTAGCAAAATACTGGAACAACAGTAAGTAAATTGGCAAATAATTGAAAGTAACGTAGGAGAAATGAACTTTGTCCATATAATGGACAGGAACAAAATCAGTTTTGAGAATATATTTAAGGATATTGTAGATATCAAAAAATCAATACAAAAAAATGACACTCCCAAAATAAAAAATCCAAATACCACATTCACCCGAAACGGATGTCAGTGTTGTGATCCATACAATAAACAACTTAATTATATAAATATTTATCAACTATCACACAAATAAAAAAATATTTATCATGTAAGATTATATGCAATCCTAATCTGATTGCAATTTGGTAAAATATCTGGATTCTTAAAATATTAAAGTAAAAAGGTTGAATTTTAATTAACAATTATCAACTATATGATGACAAATCAAATTAAATTAACAATTCAGCAGAAGAAGCTTATTATAATTGTAAGTGTAATTGTGAGTGAAAAAGAAGCAGTAAGGGTAGGTTCACCAACATATAATCAATTGAACACACTTCCATTGTAGTTCGAACTATACATGCGGTACAAGGTATCAATATTTGGATATTGTTTCTGTACCAAAATCTAGGATGCATTTTTTTTTAGTCAAACACTTAAAACCCAAAATCAGTCAAAACCGAGTTAGATACTTCCATGACAGTCTAAATTTGAGTCAGTTTATTGCAGAAGTTGATGCTGTATTTTAATACATTGATCAGTTCAACGAACATTTTATCAGGCATTGAATCTTTCCTAATTCACAATTGAAAGATGTGGTCGCCTTGAGCCCATTGAAAGAGCTCTTGAGAGGGTCTTGGGAGTTGAACCTGAAAGCACAAGGCTTTGACTGTTGAAACCATGCCGCTTTGTGGCAGAGGGAACAATTGGTTCCGGTGGAAAAGGTAGCTGCTGATGTTGCCGCCATCTCTCATGCTCTGTAGAACACAAAAATTCAAATTGAACTCAAAAACTCGAATTCAAAAACACAAAAAAGCAAATATACCGTGGAGCTGACCTCTGTTGAGAGTCCCTCACTCTCTCTGCAACCCCATCCATTATTACCAAAAGAGTCGTGTGTTGAGCCAACAATAAATCTGGAAAATGACAGTAAAACAACACATGGACAGAGAGATGTAATGCATTATACAACTGTACTACCAGATGCTACCAGATAACAATTCGTACGAAATGGGTGCGAATACCTTTGTTGCCTTCTTAAGCTCCAGCAGTGGGATGACAAAAGAAACCTGATCTGCTAGTATTACATCAAACAATGGCCACATGACCAGCATGCAGGGAACAACGAAAAGGCACAGTATATATGCACACAAAGCATGGAGTCGATAGAATATATGTCGGAGGTAGGAAAGCTCCATATACAGTAACATGAAAGATACCTGTAAAACCAAATCACAGTAAAACATAGAAACAATGCAGATCGACGAGAAACTGAAAAAAAAACAAAAAAAAAAATAAAGGAAAACATGTTATGATGTTCCAACTTCTATACATTCCCAAAGGGCCTAAAGGAAGTGAAGCGTGTAAAGTTGTAAACCATCTTCTCACCCCAAGGCCTAACTCTACCTACATGCTTCTATATGATGAAGTTTCCATTTAAGAGAAATTTCTCCCTGTGCCCGTAACACAAGTTGTACAGCACATGTTATTATATAAGTCGTGGGAAATGTTATTTTTTATGTTATTACTTTTTTAACACAAGAATCTCATCACTTGTATAGGGACATAGTGGTGTATCACCCTGTATTCTGGGCACAATGAAAAATCCCTCCCACCACCTTCGGGTTTTGACTTGCCATCGCCCTCCAATGCATCAGCATTGATGGTGACATGAAGATCCGACTTCAGACAACTGGTTCTCTCATCCTTAATAAGCACTTTCTTCATTTCAATCACCTCAGGCATAACAAACGTCAGCTAAGCCAAGTGACCATATGTAAACCTCCTATAAATTGAGTTAGAAAAAAATCGATCAACTTCTATAAATAACCTAATTTCATTTTCTCAGCAACCAAACAGTTAAATAAAAATAAATTTAAAAAAGAAAAAAAAAACCAAATGTGAATCTCATAAAAATCGAGATAAAAAAAAGACCAATTTCTACACTAGCCTAATTTCATTTTCTCAGCAACCAAACAATCAAATTAAAAAAAAAAGAAATTTCTTTAAAAATATATCATACTGAATCTCCTAAAAATCGAGATAAAAACTATCATTACATAATAGCCAAATTTCATTTGCTCAGCAACCAAACAAAAGAAAATACCAATCCGTTAAGCATTTTGGGGGCAAATGTTGCTGAAACTAGGCTTTAATCCCCTCAACCGCAGCAACCGAATCGAAGTATCCAAGCCATTGAAAATCTCACCCAACATCTCAAATCTGTATAAACAAATAAAATAAGCACATAAATTACCCAACCCAGAAATCAAAGAAATCAAAATCCACCCAGAAATGGAGGATCAAAATCACACACAGATATGCAAGACAACCGAAATTTAAAGCCTTACTTCTCGGGAAGCTTCTCCAGGAGGCTGACACAAGTCTTCTTCGGGGGTTCCACTCCCCATGGATCGATCTGGTCCGTCCGTCGCTTCTGGGTCAAATCTCCGACGCTTTTGGCGGCGGCCCTTCTGATGTCTCCTATGGAGAGCGCGAAGTTGGCGTTTCGGGCACGGCGGGTAAGTGCTTCGGACTTCTGAGGAGTCTGGGTGCTCAGTGCCTCCTTGCCTGAGACTTTCGAGGGATTTGGGTTTAGGGCTTTCTTTTCCCGGCTTCTGGGTGTCTTGGATCTGAGGGTTTGCGAGGAACTCATTGCCGAGATAAAGCGAAATGCGGGATTCGGAATCGAAAAGGTGAGACCTTGAGGGTACCTGAGGGTTTTTCAGTATTTACGGGGGTTTCTATGCCGGGAAAGATGAGCTGGCACTGACCCGTTGCTTCCCGCCAAATAGATCGTTGGCTCTCGCATTTTCTTAAGAGTGGGCTGGGTGGTGCACTCGTTTGTTTATTGGTTCGAAGTCCAAATTCTCACGTTCTAAATTAATAATTTAGTGAGCAGATATAAACAAATTTACTAATAAAAAAATAAAGAAAAAAAACTCTTATTCTTCCTTGTAATTTAAATTCCATTTTATTTAATATTTGACACAAACAAAGATAAGAAAAAAAAAGAGAAAAAAATCTCAATTAATTATATAAATATGTTATTCTATTGAATTTCTTGCTTGATAATAATATTAGTAAGTGTCATTAGCTTTGATTAAGTGAGTTATATGATCGATGCATGTTTTTTTTATTCATGGGTCAGAAGGTCTCAAACAAGAAAAATAAAAATGAAGTAGTTATTAAACAGTTTGAATGTTGTTTGGTTGATATATATTATGATTAATAGCTTCAACTTCAAGCATAGATAAACATGAAACAAAAGCAATGGCCATTATGTGCCAATCTTACAGCTCAAGTAAACATAGAATTCGGCTCCTAGCTTCCATTAGCTTGTAGCCCCAGCCTCATCAACTTGCTGATGCTCAGAATACCAAATGGTTTAGGAAGGCAAGGCAGGGGTTGAGTTGATAGTTTCTGTGCCACAAAAGACATCGGAGGTTAGATCTAGGATGCGCACGTGTACAAGCCAATGCTAAACTCATCACAAGCACCATTGCCTTTGCCAATTCATCGATCGGAGCCTCAAGCCATTGGTCTAACACATCTTTCAATAGCAACCCCACATTGTCCTGCAATAATCTTGATGATTCTAACAGTTGGGATTCTAGCATATCCCCAGTGTGTTTTCCCATCATCACTTCTAGTGCTACGACTCCAAGCTATATACATCACACTTATTTGTGACCCGCATAATCAATGCAAGCTCTGCACGTCAAAAAAAAGCATACAGTATCTTAAGATGCTGAAATGAATATGAATCTAAAATCTACAAGTTTAAATGTTACATTACCTAGTGCCATGTAGCCATATGAACCAACAATATGTGTCGAGTTGGATGAATTAGCACTCAACAGTCTTGCAACTCCAAAATCTGAGAGACGAGGCTCAAAATCCTGGTCGAGTAATACATTGCTGATAGTTACATCGCGGTGCACAACTGGCAGAAAGCAGTCATTGTGCAAGTAAGAAAGTGCATGAGCAAGTCCTTTCAGAATTTTGACCCTAGTAGCCCAGCCAAGCTCAGTAACCCCTTCAACCCCATACAATGATTTTCCCAGACTGCCTCTCTCAAAGTATTCATAAAGCAAGAATATGCAACCCCTCCTTGAACGGAAGCCGTATAGCCTTATGACGTTGCGATGTCGGATATTTATCAAAGTTCAGATTTCATTCTCAAAACTTCGGAGATTAATTGCTGGAATGTCATTAGAGTCTTCCGTGTTAAGCCTCTTAACTGCAACAACTTGGCCTGACTCCAACTCTGCCTTGTATACTCTTCCAAATCCTCCTATCCCAATGCAGTACTTCTCATGAAAGTCATCTACGGCCTTCACAACTTCCCCAAATGTAAACTTTACTTCCTCTTGCAATATCATTGACTCAAAATTCTCAAAGTTATGAGAAGTTTTGATTTCCTGAGGCCCGAGCTTGGATCTCTTTCGTAATACTAATAAGAGAAAGAAAGCAATGATAGTTGCAACCACGCCAACACCAATTAAAAAGGACAAAATGATAACAAGTACAATATTGATGTCGTTTTTCCTTTTCGAATTGTCCCCGGAGGAATTACAAGCAGCCATTCACTTTGCATCTCTCCACATGCCATAGTTTCCGATAAAAGTAACACCTGGCGCATTTGGAAAAATGCCACAAGTTGGAATTAGCCCTATGAGGCTGTTATAAGAAAAGTCATAGATGGTTAGTGTATGCATGTTGGAAAATTCTGATGGGATTTCCCCTGAGAGATGGTTGTGTGAGACATTCAAAGTCACTAATCTTGTGAGCGTGCCTATGGTTGTAGGTATTGCTCCCGAGAGAAAATTGCTGCTGAAATCCAATTGGTTACAAAACTGTAGATTGTCAAACATGCTGGGATGTGATATTACCCGTCAATTTGTTATTAGACAAATCAAGTAACCGAATCTGAGTGAAAATGCCGATACTCCGAAGGATCACTCCTGTCAAATTGTTATTAGACAAATTGAGAAACCCAATCTGAGTGAAATTGCCAATACTCAGAGGGATCACTCCTGTCAAATGGTTCCTGCTCATGTTTAGTGTGAATAGCAAGTTTAGATTTCCAATTTGACTAGGAAGTTCCCCACCAAACTCTATATGCACACAAAGCATGGAGTCGATAGAATATATGTCCGGGGGTAGGAAAGCTCCATATACAGTAACAGGAAACATGCCTGTAAAATCAAATCACAGTAAAACATCAAGACTATGCAGTGATCTTGAATGACAATTGATCGACGCAAAACTGAAAAAAAGAAAAAGAAAAGAAAGGAAAACATGTTATGATGTTCCAACTTCTATACATTCTCAAAGGGCCTAAAGGAAGTGAAGCGTGTAAAGTTGTAAACCATCTTCTAACCCCAAGGCCTAACTCTACTTATGTAGTAACCTATTTAATGAAGTTCCCATTCACAAGAAAATTTTCCTTGTGCCTGTAACACAAGTGGTACACCACGGGTTATTCTATAAGTGGTGGGAAATTTTATTTTTTATGTTATTACTTTTTTTTTTAACACAAGAATCTCACGACTTGTATAGGGACATGTGGTGTATCGCTCCGTGTTCTGGACACATTGAAAAATCTCTCCCCATTTACCATTATAGAAAAGGAACATCCAACCTGAGATGATGACAAGGGAAGCTTTACCGTATCTGAAATTTCATCACCCTGAGATGATGACAAGGGAAGCTTGTCCCTATCTGATCGCATATCTTGCTTCGTAGGACCAAATGGCTGGGGGAGAGTTTCTTCTGGAATTTCATAATCCTGAAAACATATTAAGCATTTTTAGACCACATGTTATTCAGAAAGTAGTTCAAGAAATAGAATGTTAAACTGATGAAGAGAAAATCTTGACACCAATAACTTCCCAGATTACCGTTCGATTAAAATTACATAGAGCACTCAACAAATTAAACCATATTAGTGATGCCATATCAGAAACTGAGTATTGGGGATACCTCAGGATGTGATTTCGAAAGTTCAGCAAGCCGCTTATGAAATGACTTCCTCAAATGCATACTTCCACCTTCGGGTTTTGACTTGCCATCGCTCTGGGTTTTGACTTGCCATCGCTCTCCAATGCATTAGCATTGATGGTGACATGTAAACCTCCTATGAATTGAGTTAGAAAAAATCGATCAACTTCTATAAATATCCAAATTTCATTTTCTCAGCAACCAAACAGTTAATTAAAAAGAAATTTAAAAAAGAAAAAATACCATATGTGAATCTCCTAAAAATGGAGATAAAAAGGGACCAATTTCTACACTAGCCTAATTTCATTTTCTCAGCAACCAAACAATCAAATAAAAAAAATTCTTTAAAACATATCATATTGAATCTCCTAAAAATGGAGATAAAAACGATCATTACATAACAGCCAAATTTCATTTTCTCAGCTACCAAGCAAAAGAAAATACCTATCCGTGTGAACCTAGGCTTTAGTCCCCTCAACCGCAGCAACCGAATTGAAGTGTCCAAGCCGTTGAAAATATGACCCAACATCCAGAAATCAAAATCCACCCGGAAATGGAGGACCAAAATCACACACAGATTTTATGCAAAACAACCGAAATTTGAAGCCTTACATCTCGGGTAGCTTCTCTGGGCGGCTGACACAAGTCTTCTTCGGCGTTTCCTCTCCCCATGGATAGATCTGGTCCGTCGGTCGCTTCTGGGTCAAATCGCCGACACTATTGGCGGCGGCCCTTCTGATGTCTCCTATGGAGAGCGCGAAGTTGGCGTTTCGGGCACAGCGGGTGAGTGCTTCTGAGGGGTCTGGGTGCTCAGTGCCTCGTTGCCGGAGACTTTCGAGGGATTTGGGTATAGGGCTTTCTTTTCCCGACTTCTAGGTGTCCTGGATCTGAGGTAAATCGAAATGCGGGATTCGGAATCGAAAAGGTGAAATCTTGAGGGGTCGCAGTCACAGAGGACTAGATGAAGAAGACGAGGAAGAAGAAGAATGAGTGGGGAATTTCAGGGTTTTTCGGTATTTACGGGATTTCTATGGCGGAAAAGATGAGCTGGCATTGGCGTGACCCGTTGCTCCCGCCAAATAGATCCGTCGCTTTCGCTTTTTTCTTAAGAGTATGCTGGGTGGAGCAGTCGTTCGTTTATTGGGTTCGGAGTCTAAAACCTCACGTCTCAAATTAATAATTTTGTGAGCAGATATAAACAAATTTACCAATAAAAATTTAAAACTCTTTCTCCATCTTGTAATTTTAATTTCTTTTTATTTAATATCTGACACAAATAAGAAAAAAAAAATCTCAATTAATTATATAAATACTGTTGCAGTTCTATTTAGAATAGGAACGTGATTGTGTAAATCCTAGTAAATTAGGAATGTATCTTATATTCCTATTAGGAGTAGATTACCTATTAAATGTTGTAATCCTAAAGGGAAAGGTTTTTACCTATCCTACTACTATAAATAGAGGCACAATGGGGTGAATCAAACACACCTCACAATTGCACATCTCTCTCTTCTTCTCTCTATTGCCCCGCACCCCTCTCTCTCTGGCCACCATAATTGTTCAGTAAATTATGCCTATAACACGTTATCAGCACGCTCTTGACGCTACGCTAATAAGAGAGTTTATTCTTCAATGAGGGGAGTATTACGTTTTAATTATTCTTTTTGAGATTAATTTATTATTATTTTGAATTAATCTACATGCTATTAATTCAATTTAATTTTTCTTTGTTGAACGTGATACAACGCATTGGAGACGCAATTCCGGCTTTCAGAGAATGATCTTCTACAAATTTAAAGGCTTTCGTTGTTTTCTGCCAATCAGGTACGCTTAAAATAAAGTAAGATATTTGAAACGACCTTGAAGCATGAAAACATTCCCCATGATGCATGAACCCCCTATGTTTATATTTTCCTTCCGATATATATTTGTCAATATATATTTGTTTCATGCATTACGCAATTATGCTATGTGGAATTTGTGAGTCAAAGAATCAAAAGAAATTAGAAGCATGATTATTTTGGGTTCTGAAAACCCTAAAATAATTTGAAAAATAGAGGAACTAGTTGCACCGTGAGACAACAGCAGCTTTGCTGTGTGTGTGAACCAAGCTCTAGGCCTGGGTTTGACTTGTTGGGCTTCTTACCCTTCCAAACACACAAAGCCAGCACTTTTCTCGCTGGGCTTTCTCACGCCCAACTGGCGCCAGACCAAGCCAGTCGGTACTGGGCTTGTCCAGCGAACTCGGCCCAACCAATCAGGCATGGGTTTTTTCTTTCCTTTGCTGCTGGCTTATTCCTCTTGGCATGTGACTGTAGCATTGCATGTGATTGGGCTGCCTGCAACAGCCTCACACGGCCAAACCTGCAGCTTGCAGCTGATGGGCTATGCGAATTAGACAGCAGCCAGCAATCCAATGCTGGGCTGCCACCTTTACTCGGACCAAAGCAATTTTTGCCTTGTTTTTTTTTGTTCTTTTCAGCTCATATTTTTGGTGCCCTACTCAAGGCACCTAAGCCCAATGTTATTGGGCTATAGCTTTTTGAATCTAATGCTAATTTTTAGCATTCTAAATAATTTTAACCCGAATGTTATAATTATTTTTGCTTCTACAATCGAACCTGTTTGGTCCCGATTTATTGAATTAATTAAAAGTGACCTGCAGTCCATTAATCTGATAATGAATCCAAAATTATTGACCTGAAGATCACTTTTGGACATTAACGATTCAATAATTTATTTCTCTTCTTTGAACCGTTGACTCACTTTCGTAGTCTTGAAGCACTCACACTTGAGTTCCCGAAGAACCTCAAAATCCACTACACTTAGTTGTATATTGCATTATGTGTTCTTGCAGAAACCTCTCTTTTATGAACTAAACGTTCATAAACTAAATTGGGTATATTGCATTATGTGTTCTTGCAGGAACTCTCGTTTCTATTAGAAACCACTTTATGTGAGGTACAAGACGTGAATCTCCACTTGACTATTAAGAAGCTGAGAAAACATTGAAGCCAACAATGGCATGGAAGAGCTGAATAAGCCTTCGCCATGATCTTCATTCGAAGACTTATGCCCAAAGCATTACAAATGGAAATACCTCTCGAACGAGGATTCCACGGCTCTTTGGCTCACTTCTACGGACTGTTTAATCATGAAAGATATTGCCTGAAGCATACCATGATTACGTCCATGAATGAGTATAATTCTGAAGTTTATAAATTCGATTGAATTTTGAATAGAGAATATTTTTCTCGTCCTTCCTTATTTCTAACTTGCTCCTGAAGCAACAAGTGTAGAAAGCGGAAGTTTACCAAATTCTCAGATCTGATTACTACCATAATCATATGATAGAATTAGGGTCTGCCAAGGTGTGGCATCATGCCTGAAGCGTGATCCTTGGCACCTAAGACCTAAAACTTCAAGAATAAGGGATAGTATTCCCGAACCTTAACCCTGCAGAATCTACTTCCGTCTCGATGGAATAGATCATTGGTTATGCACCTGTTCGTGCCCCTACCAATGTTGTTAAGGAGTACCATTCTCGTAGTCAATATGTGGGATTAATTTTGCTCCACCGAACACCATTGGAAGAGCATAATTTTGACATGGATGGCTTTATTGGCCGAATCGCTTTAGTAAACCATTTACTTTGTGAACATTTTTCCATGTTCTTGGATTCAAGTTTGGTGTATGTTTTACTTATGGATAACCTTATTGATATTGTCCTCGAATATGAGTTAATTGAATCATGTTTCCTAGTACATGTGACCGATTCAATTAAACACGTGATTAGGTAGGAATGTGGGGAAGTTAGTTGTCTGGACAAATGCGTACTACGCACACTAACTTTACACCTAAATCACATCTCTAACAACGACTTCAGGTCTATCCAACCTGATTAAGAGTATTGGCACGCTCCTCATTGTATGAATGGTACTGCATCACCATTTAAGGGACCTTAAATTCTCCTTGACGTTGAGTTTTTAAGGATATTCAAGATGACAATGATCATAAATGAAACCACTAAAGAAAATAGAGTGAAATATCTTTGCACCACCTCCAAAAATGAGCCTAAAGCTTTGATTTAGGGCCAATGGGTTGTCTCCCAATTGGGAACATGCCACATGTGGCCAGCCTAGAGCTGGGTGATTGAGCAGGTTACTTGCTTTGGCATGACCATTTGGGACACTTAGGTTGAACAATGATGCTACGACGCATCTCCTTACCCGAAGTAAGGATCTTGTGCCTACAAGCACACTTTGCCAAGCCTGCTCATTAGGGAAATTGATTTTCTATATCATTCCTCGCAAAGATACAAAATCACCTATTGTCCACAGTGGATTCAAGGGAATATATGTGGACTAATCCAATCAAAATGCGGACCATATAAAGACTTATGGTTTTGATTGATGAATCGACAAACTGGTCACATGTTTGTCCACACACATTACTGCTAAACCTCTTGGCCGATTATGGGTTCACCACCCTACTTATCCCTTAAGGTCCTGGAGACTGGATAATGCCGAAGAGTTTATATCGACGGCTTTCGATAAAGTATTGCATGTTATTTTGGGTTTCTAATTAAACATTGAGTTCCCATGTTTACCCCAAATAGCCTTGCCTAGTGATCATAAAGCACAATTTAAATGATCGCCAGAATTTTGGTAAAAGTACCAAGTTTTCAGTTTTCTGCCTAGGGTTATGCAATCTTGTACGCAGTTATGTTTGTCCGCCTTGAGGCACATTGCCACCCAACCTATATGACGTTACAGTTGGTTACTGGGTACGAACTTGACGATTTTTGTATTTACGCATTTGGGTGAGCATTCCATGTGCCAAGTTGCGCCGCCGCAACGTACCACCATGGGTCTTTAAAGAAGGATGTGTATCTTTTGTCAATCATGATTCTCCTTCACACTAGCTCTCTTCGAGCCCTTGCATGCGATCTCTTTACCGCTCATTTACGGGTTGTCACTTTAATGAGACAATCTTCTCGCCGTTAGGGGAGATAAGAACGTCAACGTTCCTATAGAACAGCGCGAAGTTGCGTGGATGTTGCCCACTATGTCTCATCTTAATCTCCATACCGCACAAGTGTGATAAACAAGTGCGATGAATTCTAGATTTCAGAATATTGTTCCAGACGCATTCCTCTGATCTAGCTAAAAGTGACGAGATCATATACCAGCTGCAAACATGCCTGCAAGAATAGACGTACTTAACGGACGTCGAGTTAACATCCCTGGAGGGTGTGCTGCCCCCGTTGGACGGTTTGGACGCTCCTGTTGGACGATTCGGTACAACGGTGGATAGCTAATCAATCTGTCTTGACCTGGAGCACAACAGATCATTCGGTTCGTTGGATTCATTTTCCTAGAAGAGGAAGACATGGCACAACTATGAATCTAAACTCGATCGCTGTCTCAAATCATTTCCATCTCATGAGATTAATCCGAATTACTCCCGAGACATGAAGTTCTTGGTCCAGTATACTAGTTTAGATGAGAAAAATGGAATTGAAATGAGATTATCATTGATGATGTTTTCACTTATATGGTAGCTACCGACATAAATGAAAAGCGACGATATCGAACCGTGTTCCGTTGATTAAGTGACAACGTATAACTGATTAGACAATTGAGATTACAATCTAGGTCAAATTCCTTACCAAAGTATGTATTGGACCTGTCGTTCCTACACTGCCCAAGGTAACCCTATTATGTTACAAGTGGGAAATGAAGCGTTATGAGATGAATGAAATAATGCGATATGATACACGCCTTACGGCGCAAGATTTCTCTCAAAACGTCCTGTGATTGGTGGCAGCATTATGAAATGTGGTTAGTGTTTCTCTATGGGGATATAAATACGGAGATTGACATGTAAGTTCCCGAAGAATTACATGGACTGGTTCAAAAAGTTCCAAAACCACGGAACACCATCTTAACTTGTTTTGAGGCGTTCACTTAAATTCGACGGATGTGGTATACCCGTTTAAGTGATTGTTTGATCAGTCAGGGATATGAATTATGCCCTTGCGTGTTAAATTATGAAGTCTTATTCCAAATTGCTAGAGTTACAGTTTATATCATTAACACGAATCTCACTAATACTCTGGAAGAGCTTGAGAAAACTGACCGCACCTGAAGATGGAATTTGAGATGAAGGATCGTAGAAAAACTCGTTTATGCATTGACCTGAAGTTCAAAGCGTTGTTCTAACGGTACCTTGGTCTACCGGTCGAACTACACTCCGAACGTGTTACTTTTGAGTATACCTTTGATCGTTCATACGTTATATACAAATGAGACCCTTGAAGAGGTTATGGAATCCAAAATTCCATATCCAAGTTCAACTTTGCGCTTCGTTGTACTTAGCTCATTGTATTTAGACAAGATATCTCATTCGCTGTTGATCTTGGTAAAGATGCAGCACCGCGCCTACACGCAACCACTGAATTGGTATTAAAGACGTACCTTGAAGGTATTATGAGGGCAAATCCCAACGCATCTTAATGGATCTGACCCCCCTGATCCTCGAAATGATGCTTGCCTTGTTATTATGCTGACGCTGGTTACTTATCAAACTCGCACAAGGAAAAATCCCCAAATGGTTATGTCTTTATCGTTAGGGACATCGCAATATCTTGGAGGTCCATGATATGACCTTAGTTGTGAAATCTTCGAATCGTTCCAAGACTCACCTTACTTCACTACGCCACAAGTGAGACATGGTTAGGAGTTCTTGTTGAGCATGTTTGTAGTATTTGCTGTGTTTTCATCCATCGTTGAGTCCCGACAACGATCCATGAAGACTATGCCGTATGTATCAACCCGACCAAGCCATGATACATCAACAAAGTCAACGCCAAGACATATTGCGTCTACATTTACATCAGCAAAGCATCAGGAGATTGAAGTCATGCAAGCCGATCCCAGACAACCTTACGTCTACACGACGTTACTGCCGAAATCAACCTTCCAAAAGCTTGTCCGAGGAATTGGTATGCCTAACTATCATATGCAATGCTTGTAGTTCTCATTTGGAAGTTATGTCAAACTCAGGGGGAGTATCCAGAAGTATACTCACTTGATCTTAATGTACTCTTTTTCCCTACGATTAGGAGCATTTTTCCCACTGGATTTTTGCTACCTAACTAGGTTTTAACGAGGCACCCATCTTGGGCTGATCATACCCTTGTGAGCTTTTCTACTTGCGTCCAAATGACGTATAGTTTTGACTTAATGCAACTTCTCACTTTTCTCCTTAGACTATGGGTTTCCCCCCCCCCCCCCTTGAGTTTTACCATAGCGAGGTTTTGTGAGTTTTACTTTTTATGCATTCTTCCGTTGATTTGAGACTCACATTCGATCATTGTGCTGACGATTTCATCAACTGTACCTGCTTCATCACTGAAGACCTGATGCCCCATTTACTTGAGTATTCACACACTCAAGGGGGAGTGTTGCAGTCCTATTTAGAATAGGAATGTGATTGTGTAAATCCTAGTAGATTAGAAATGTATCTTATATTCCTATTAGAAGTAGATTACCTATTAAATGTTGTAATCCTAAAGGGAAAGGTTTTTACCTATCATACTACTATAAATAGAGGCACAATAGGGTGAATCAAACACACCTCACAATTGCACATCTCTCTCTTCTTCTCTCTATTGCCGCCGCACCCCTCTCTCTATATGGTCACCATAATTGTTCAGTAAATTATACCTACAACAAATACGTTATTTTTTAGCTTTTTGTTTTTTGCCCTTCATTTCTCCTCTTCCAATTTTACTCTACATTTCACTTTCGCTGCTAATTTTACTGGGTTTCTTTGCTTGTTTTTAACTTTTTGCGAGTGTTTTTGGTTCCGGGATTTCGATATCGTGTCGAAATGTGTTGTGGGTTTGGGTAATTTGGATTTCGATATCATGTCGAAATGTGTTGTGGATTTAGGTAATTTTGATGGGTGGTTGTTGTTTGTATGTTCTTTAGCTGTCTTTTTAATTGTTCTTGCATTCTTGAGGTTGCAATGTGTACTGAGTAATTCTGATTTTAAGTTGGTAATTTATCTGCTATACCAGAGAGATTCCGAAATCAGTTATTTTTGCTTGTAGTTTTGTTGGTTTTAAGCTCCATGTGTTGATTTTTATACAATGTACTTGCAGTTATGCGGTTATTTTTTACTGATGAAAACCAAGTTCGTTAGGGCCCTTTGCAGTTATGCAGTGATCTGGTCCGTTATGATTTTGTTTACATTACATATTTTATAAGATGTAATGTGTCTAAGCTACTGTTTTAGTTGATGAGGTTGCACATTTTTTCTGATTTTTAATGGGGATTTTGTATTATTATCTACATTTGTGTTCTGAGTGCTTTTTGATGTGCAATTATACACGTAATGTCCTTCAGAAAATTAATTGATAAGTCGTCAAACATAATGTCAGTAGTGTTTACCTGAAAAGTATGATGCATGAAAACACCAACTTACCGTGTATTCCTTCTAAGCATGGTTTGATGGTATAGGTTAGAAACTTTGTAAATTGGACACGTAAGTAGGTTGCATATTGTTCATTCTTAGCATGGTTTTCAACCGTAAGATCTTCCAAATACAACTTTTAACTTTTAGTCTCAAACTGATTGACTTCTAGATTACGAGAGGTTCAAGTGATACTTTATTGTGTTTTTACTAAAATTTTGAGCTGATTTGTGCTACTTTATTAGGTTCTTCCTTACTCTTTATGAACAAGCATATATGCTAATTTATTGTATATCTTTGCCCTGTCTGTACATATGTTTGTCCCTTTCTTAGTTAAAGGTTTTACTTTGATTACACAGGTTGAGACAAAACGGGCTTTATCAAGAGAAGAACAACAGACATCCAATAGAACCGGAAACTTTAATACCACCAGGAGCTCTGGAGGGGGAGGAAATTTTAAGACCAAGAAAATATTTGTTGGTGGATTGCCTTCTACACTTACAGAAGATGGATTTCGGGAATTCTTTGAAAATTATGGCACCGTGATTGATGTAGTAATAATGTATGACCAAAATAATCAACGACCTCGTGGTTTTGGTTTCGTAACATTTGACACTGAAGATGCAGTTGATGGAGTACTACAAAAGAACTACCATGAGTTGAATGGTAAACTTGTAGAGGTAAAGCGAGCACTTCCTAAAGATGCAAATCCTGGTGGTGGGGGCCGTGGTGGGGGATATCAAGGTTACAATGCCTCTGGGGCCAGTACAAATGCATTTGATGATCAAATTGATGGCAGTAGATATGTGCAGCCTCAAACTACAGCAGGTGGTTTCCCTCTATATTCTGGTTATGGGGTGGCAAATACAGGGGTTGGTTAGGGAGGTCATGGAAGTGCCAATACTGGTTGTGGTGGTTCTGCAGGATCGTATAGGAATCCTAATGCCCCTAATGCTGGCTATCTTAGTGGGGTACCTGGTGCGTTGAAAAATACTTAGAGCAACCAAACTCCTGTGTATGGTGCTACTGGCTATGGGGCTACAACTCCTTGGAGTACTCCCGGTGGAAGTGGTGTTCCTTCTGCTCCTAGGGGTCAATCACCAAGTGGGGCTTCTGGTTATGGAAATCAAGGTTATGGTTATGGAAATTATGGCGGGAGTTACGCTTCTTATCCTGGTGGGTATGGGACCTCTGGCGGGTGTGGTGGAAGTACCCCAACAAGCAACTCGGGTAGTGCTAGTGGGGGAGAGCAACAAGGGACTCGTGGTGGTTACATGGGGAGCGGCTATGACAACACCAATGGTAATTCAGGGTACTCTAATGCATCGTGGAGATCTGACCCTTCACAGGCCACCGGTGGCTATGGTGGTTCTCAGTCCAGGCAGGCAGGCAGGCCTAACATTAGAGATTCAAGAGATTTTGAAATTTTTTTCACAGGAATCCTTCATGCATGCGATCTTTTCTCTAGTCTGATAGCTTATGCACGAGAAGAGTTGAACCATTCTGAGACTGGTTGGATTGCTTGATTCTTGGTGTTAGTTGGCAGTAGTAGTTCTACTAGAAGTGCCAATACATTCTTAATGAAATTTTTAGAATTTAGTATCTAGTTGCTTATATTGTGCGCGCTTGATAATTTTGGAGCTCTCATCTTCCCCTTTCCACTCCGCCCTCTCTCTCTCTCTCTCACATGGTTTCTATTGAACTTGCTTATCACTGTTGGAATTGATGATAGTTATTCTTCCCAGTGCTGCATTAGTTTTATTCAGTTGTGATGTGCTAGAAATTCGATGTTACCATCTTTATTTTTTGTGCTTGAATTCCAGACTAATTACAAGGTATGCTGCTGCTGTTCAGAACACTTGATTCTAGTACAAAGAGCAGACGATTTTGGCTATGGTTGAGCAGAAGAAAACCAAGATACAAATGGATTCTTTAGCAGAAAGACGTGTAAAGGCGTACGAGGAAACGGTAGCAATCAAATAGTGAATCGTGTCTTTAGTTAGCATTCATTCAAAGAACATGTCGATTAACATAATCGGAAGAAGCCTTGATTCTAATTACATATGTAGGCTACTCAGATGTCCTTAACACGAACAACTAAATTATCGAAAAACCTCCTAGCTCAATTTGCTGCTTCAAGTCGTGCACGTATTGACTCAGGATTCGACGTCTTATTAATGCTACAAGAGAGGCGAAGTAATGACATTAAACAAGTCTATCAGGTTTTTTATCTTTTCAACGGAAGATGAATACATTTTCACGAGAACGCACATAGTTTCTACTTCGAAATATGAAGAAAACTTGATCATTAGCAAATCAACTTCAGATGCTATCGTCTTTTCAGATATCCAAACGGGAACTAGCTCTAGCAACAAGTTTAGCTGCTATTGAACTTCCTCTGTGGAAAGAACAAGAAAAGTGTCAGGATCGCCATAAGCCTTCAGAGAAAGTATCTGCTTTTGTTGAACAACTTGCTTCTGCCAACAATATCAAATTGGTCCAAATGATCTTGTGCACAAGCTCTTCTTTTGTGATAACTAAACGGTTCATAGACTGAAGTAGGAAATAAATCAAGTTGAAGAGTAGGCTGGAAATCATCTGTTCCCGCCTCTTTGCTAGGGAGATGGCTGGATGTCGCTCCTCTATTGCCTTCTTCTCCCTCTCTCTAAGCTGCATAAAGATATATGGACATGTCTCAGAATTACAGTTGATTATCTTCAAGTCTAACTATGTTAAAGCTTCAGTTATGATATGATTTTCAATAACTTTTGGGACGTTTAAGCACAATTAAATGCATCTATTTCGAAAAAAGACCGGGAGCACAACATATTATGGGCATGAAAGTTCGTTATATGCAACAAAATTTTAGCATAAGCCAATTTTCAGAAAGCTTTCTGGCCATGTATCCACATTGTTTGCAACATATGATTCCATAATTAATGATAACAGAATTTAATCAAGATTCAGATATACACGACATGCTAAATGAGGAATGAAGAATGGACAATTCAATATAGACATACCGATTGTAAAAGATCAGCGGGAAAAATATCGGGAATGTCACTATCATTTGATGCGCCACTTCTATCAGGAACTTTATCCTCAACGTTTTTATTCTTCACGGGCGTGTCAAATTTCAAAGACCTGGTGCGTGGAGGACGCCTAGCCAACTTGTTCGACGAGCTAGAAGAACTATCATTTGGGCTCATATAACATCGCTTTGTAGGCTGCAATGCAGGCGTTTCAGCCCACAACCTGGCTGGAGTTGAAGCAAGCTTCGCAGGGGTCGACTCAATGTTAGCACTTTTTGTGGGAAAATCATCATTATTTTCTACAGCGTATATGCCTTTAGTTGGAGTTACAGGTACTTGATCACACGATGAAGCACAGGCACTATCAAGCTTTGGTTCTGAAATTTCATCACCCTGAGATGATGACAAGGAAAGCTTGACTGTATCTGATCGCATATCTTGCTTTGTAGGACCAAATGGCTGGGGGAGAGTTTCTTCTGGAATTTCATAATCCTGAAAACATATTAAGCATTGTTAGACCACATGTTATTCAGCAAGTAGTTCAAGATATAGAATGTTAAACTGACAAGGAGAAAATCTCGACACCAATAACTTCCCAGATTACCATTCGATTAAAATAACATAGAGCACTCAACAAATTAAACCATGTTAGTGAGCCATATCAAAAATTGAGTATTGGGGATACCTCAGGATGGGATTTCGAAAGATCAGCAAGCCGCTTATGAAATGCCTTCCTCAAATGCATACTCCCACCACCTTCAGGTTTTGACTTGCCATCGCCATCCAATGCATCAGCATTGATGGGGACGTGAAGATCCGGCTTCAGACAACTGGTTCTCTCATCCTTAATAAGCACTTTCTTTATCTCAATCACCTCAGGCATAACAAACTTCAGCTGAGCTAAGTGACTATATGTAAACCTCCTATAAATCGAGCTAGAAAAAACAATCAACTTTTTTAAATATACTAATTCATTTTCTCTCAGTAACCAAAGAGTCAATTAAAAAAAAACACCATATGTATGCGAATCTCCTAAAAATTGAGATTAAAAACAAGACCAATTTCTACACTAGCCTAATTTCATTTTCTCAGCAACCAAACAATCAAGTAAGAAATAAACTTTCTATAAAAAATACCATATGTGAATCTCCTAAAAATTGAGATAAAAACGATCAATTTATATTAGCAGCCGAATTTCATTTTCTCAACAACCGAATCGAAGTGTCTAAGCCATTGAAAAACTCACCCAACATCTCAAATCTGCATAAATAGATAAAATAAGCACATATATTACCCAACCCAGAAATCAAAGAAATCAAAATCCACCAGAAATGGAGGACCAAAATCACACACAGATATGCAAGACAACCGAAATTTGAAGCCTTACTTCTTGGGTAGTTTCTCCGGGCGGCTAACACAAGTCTTCTTCAGGGTTTCCTCTCCCCATGGATCGATCTGGTCCGTCCGTCGCTTCTGGGTAAATCGCCGACCCTTTTGGCAGCGGCCCTTCTGATGTCTCCTATGGAGAGCATGAAGTTGGCGCTTCGGGCACGGCGGGTGAGTGCTTCGGACTTCTGAGGGGTCAGGGTGCTCGGTGCCTCGTCGCCTGAGACTTTCTAGGGATTTGGATTTAGGGATTTCTTTTCCCGGCTTCTGGGTGTCATGGATCTGACGGTTCGCGAGGAACTCATTGCTGAGATAAAGCAAAATGCGGGATTCGGAATCGAAAAGGTGCGACCTTGAGGGGCTGCAGTCACAGAGGAGGAGATGAAGAAGACGAGGAAGAAGAAAAATCAGCGGGGCATTTGAGGGTTTTTCGGTATTTACGGGGTTTTTTATGGCAGGGAAGATGACCTGACACTGGCGCGACCCCTTGCTTTCCGCCAAATAGATCCGTTGGCTCTCGCATTTTCCTTAATAGGCTGGGTGGAGCACTCGTTTGTTTATTGGTTTATTGGGTTCCGAGTCCAATATCTCGCATTCTCCCTTGTAATTTGCTTTTGTTTGCTACTGACCCCGATGTACTATACGGTGGATGAGCAGGGTCTCCTCTGGAGATAAGGGTGGAGGGTGGGGAAGGTAGATGTGATAGAATGAGATATCATTATTTTGATTATTAGTGGTCAGTTGCGATATGCGCATTCACTTGAAATGAATTCACTTCTTTCATTCCCCACCACTCATGTAAAGGCCTTTCTTCTCGGATCATCGGATCAAAGGGTTTCCTATTCAGCGAATTCGGCATATGATGGTGAGGCCTATGATGTGCCGAAAAGAGTGAAATTTTCCTTTTATTTAATATTTGACGTAAACACAGATAAGAAAAAAAGAGGGAAATCTCAATTAATTATATAAATACATGATTCTATTTGAATTTCTTACTCGATAATAATATTAGGTATTATTAGCTTTGGTTACATGAGCTGTATGATTGATGCATGTTTCTTTTATTCGGGGGCCAAAAGATCTCAAACAGGAAAAATAAAGCAAACTAAAAATGAAATAGTTATTAAACACACTCCAAATGTTGTTTGGTTGATATATATTATGATTAATAGCTTCAAGCATAGATAAACATGAAACAAAAGCAATGGCCATTATGTGCCAATCTTATAGCTCAAGTAAACATAGAATTCGACTCCTAGCTTCCATTAGCTTGTAGCCCTAACCCCATTAACTTGTTGATGTTCAGAATACCAAATGGTTCAAGAAGGCAAGGCAGGGCTTGAGCTGATAGTTTCTGTGCCACAAAAGACATCGGAGGTCGAGATCTGGGATGCACACGTGTACAAGCCAATGCGAAACTCATCACAAGCACCACTGCTTTTACCAATTCATCGGTCGGAGGCTTAAGCCGTTGGTTTAACACATCTTTCAAAAGTAACCCTACATTGTCCTGTGATAATCTTGACGATTCTAAAAGTTGGGATTCTAGCATATCCCTAGGGTGTTTTCCCATCATCACTTCTAGTCTTACGACTCCAAAGCTATATACGTCACACTTATCCGTGACCCGCATAGTCAATGCAAGTTCTGCACATCAAAAAAACAAACAATATCTTAAGATGCTGAAATGAATATGAACTTAAACTGTACAAGTTTAAGTGTTTCACTACCTGGTGCCATGTAGCCAAATGAACCAACAATATGTGTCCAGTTGGATGAATTAGTACTCAACAGTCTTGCAGTTCCAAAATCTGAAAGTTGAGGCTCGAAATTTTGATCAAGTAATACATTGTTGAGAGTTACATCGCGGTGCACAATTGGCGGAGAGTAGTCATTGTGCAAGTAAGAAAGTGCATGAGCAAGTCCTTTCAAAATTTTGACCCTTGTAGCCTAGCCAAGTTCAGTAACCCCTTCAACCCCATACAATGATTTTTCCAGGCTGCCTTTCTCAAAGTATTCATAAAGCAAGAATATGCAACCCCTCTTTGAACAGAAGCCGTATAGCCTTATGATGTTGCAATGTTAGATATTTATCAAAGTTCGGATTTCATTCTCAAAACTTCAGAGATTAATTGCTGGAATGTCATTAGAGTCTTCCGTGTTAAGCCTCTTAATTGCAACAACTTGGCCTGACTCCAACTCTGCCTTGTATACTCTTCCAAATCCTCCTATCCCAACTCAGTACTTCTCATGAAAGTCATCTACGGCTTTCACAACTTCCCCAAATGTAAACTTTACTTCCTATTGCAATATCATTGACTCAAAATTCTCAAAGTTCTGAGAAGTTTTGATTTCCTGAGGCCGGAGCTTGGATCTCTTTAGTAATACTAATAAGAGAAAGAAAGCAATGATAGTTGCAACCACGCCAAAAGCCAAAAAGAATATGATGACAACAACGACACTATTGATGTCGTTTTTTCTTTTCGAATTGTCGCCGGGGGAATTACATGCGGCCATTCCCCTTGCATCTCTCCACATGCCATAGTTTCCGAAAAAAAGCATCAGCTGGAGCCTTTCGGAAAATGCCACAAGTTGGAATTGGCCCTGTGAGGTTGTTATAAGAAAAGTCATAGATGGTTAGTCTATCCATGTTGGAAAATTCTGATGGGATTTCCCCTAAGAGATGGTTGTGTGATATATTGAAAGTCCCTAATGCCCAGCGCATATTGCTGATGGAATCAGGTGGTATTACCCCTGTCAATTTGTTATTAGACAAATCGAGTAACTCAATCTGAGTGAAATTGCCGATACTCCTAGGGATCACTCCTGTCAAATGGTTCCTGCTCACGTTTAATCTGTATAGCAAGTTTAGATTTCCAATTTGACTAGGAAGTTGCCCACCAAAATCATTAGTGAGGCCCTGATCTGCAAGTTGGAGAGATCTATTTCGGAAACTGTGTTGGTTTTGCGGTCGCAGACAATGGCAGTCCAATTGCAAAGGTTGTTGAGGTTGGCGAGGGACCATGAATCGAGAAGATGAGGTGAATAATAATAAAAAAATTCGAAGTTGTTCTTCCAGGTTATCAGAGCTTCCGCCTGCATCACCGGTGAGGAGGTGGTGGCCTTTGATGGAAGCAGGGAAAGCAAGAAAAAATGAAGGAGAAAAGGAGGCATCTGAACTCTTTTCACGATGTTATTTTTTTCAAGCTTAGCAGGGTTGCTCTGTTAGATTTCCAGTCAAGCAATATTTATGCTGCTTCAAATATTTCGCATTCATTAGACAAAGGTAAAGGGACAACAAAAATTGAAAAATATAAAGGGAACTAGAAGTTTCTCTGGTGGTGATGATTTTCAATTGGTCTACTGTCTACCGTAATGTGCTTCTCAAGACAGAATAATCAATTAGTTAAGTAGAACATTTCAAAGATGCCTAATGACATATTGAATAAATGTCTGTAATTACGTATAAATGAAATATTGAATAAATGTATGTATCAATCAATCAACTGAAATACTTCCCATAAACAAAGAGTAGAATTTAAAATTCGTCCATCATGAACTTTTATCCTAATTTAATATAGAATTAATCTTTATACAACAAGTTCGTTAATTAAATTTTTGGATTTTATAAAACGTGTATAACTGGTTTATGCCGGTAACATTTTATAAATTAAAAAAAAATATTGTTACTATGATTAGGGGTAAAGTCAGAGATCTATATGAATAAGGCATCCTCAAATAACAAATTTACAAACAAAAATGCTAAGGAATTTAACTAACAATCCATAAGATTTTTCATACAACAAATATTTCTCTATAATAATAATCATGTTATCATTCGTCAATTAATCTCCCATTTAATTTCTCAATTAATTCTCCATAATTTTTATGACCGAAAGTACTCTTTCAATGGTCAGCAGTAACAACTAACTAAAAGAGGGTCATACAGACGAAGCTAGAGGCCGGCACAACAACCAACCAAAAGGAAAATAGATAGAGACAGACGTGTATAATAAAAAAGGTAAAAAGGTAAAATGGTAAAAAGAAAATTAGAATACGAGGGAATCCAAGGGCATTTCCGGACATAAACTGTTGGTGAAAGGATAAAATGGTCAACAAAAATGGGAACATAGAAGACGCAACCGGCAGTGCCGCCCGTGCACTGCCATAGCAGCGTGTCGGAAAAAACATCCACAGTTGTTGAAATAGTCTGGCAAGCTACGATCATCTCTTTAATCCTTTTCTTTTCTTTATATGGCCTACAGCCTGTTAAAACTAATAAATTAATAATGCATGAGACAATTGGCAACAAAAGATAGAGAGAGGGAGGCCTCCATAGCTGTTTCTTATTCTCCTACTTTCTTCTTTGAAGTTGAAAATCCAAAACATGAGCAACCAGGGGCGGAGCCACCAAGGGACTAGGGTAGTCCCAGGTCCATCCCGACTTCAGCCGATGTGTGAACCTCGTAGAAGAAGATGAAGCAAACAACGTCGTTAAGTTGTTAGATTTTAAATTTTTTCGGCTGTTTAATGAACGATAAGTTTGGCAAGGAAGTTTTTAAAAGAGATGTGCAATTTTAAATGGAAAAAGCAACCCCACTTCTGGTTCGATTCTCTCACCTAACAGTAATATACACCCTATAATTTTCTAAAGCAACCCACCTTCTTTATTTGCAAACCTCTCCCCCTTTTCCTTCTTTTTCTACTTCTTTGTATTTTCTTTAGCCTTCCACAACCTACCTCTTACTTGGTTGTCTGAGTTTTTACATTTTTTTCTTCTTAGTATTGAATTTAAGAGAATTTTTTTCAGTTTTGTGAGGATTACACAAATTGCATATGTCAACATGTTATATATTTGTGAAAGGCCCCTCCTCATTCAGAATCTTGGCTCCGCCACTGTGAGCAACGAACAATTTCTCCAATGATCAAAGCAACAAAGACGGTCGAATCGAGAGACTCCTAGGCACAGCCAGGTCCTCCGTCAACACAACCCGAATTCCATCAGCAATATGCGCTGGGGATTATAACAAGGGTTCTTTAGATATTAACTCTTGCAACTCTTATTTCCTAAATAAAAACCCACATAATTATAAACATCCAAATAAAACCCAAATTTAAAAATGGCTGCTAAGTATAGAAGTAATTGACCTATTATTACAAAATATTTACAATTTGTACCACAATATTCAAAATAAATCAATAAATATTATTACTCACCTTAATTACAATGAGAATATAATTATTGACATATTATTACCCCTAACACACACATATATACGTTCAAATGTATATATTACTACCATAAGCTCAATACATATAACACACATATATAGTTTACCTATGTATATATATAATACTACTATACATTCATATATATATATATATATACATATATATGTATACATGCACAATACTACATATATGATCAAAAACCATTATTGGGTTTGCTTTATGTAGGTAAACTAATATTGAATAAAATAATAACATTTTTTATGCAGGTACATTATTTTGCATATATTGGGTTTGCTTTATTATGTAGGTAAATTAATATTGAATAAAATAATAACATTTTTTTATGTAGGTACATTATTTTGCATATATTGGGTTTGCTTTATTATGTAGGTAAATTATTTTTCATGAATTTGTATGTATATCAAGCTTTTTTTTGTTATATATATATGTGTGTGTGACGACCCGTCCCTAATTTTACATTTTTATTAATTTTAAAAGCGTGAATTTACGAAAATACCCTTAGAGGCAAGGACTTTGACTTCTGTTGACCATCGTCAAGAGAAGCGTATGACTTATTCTTTTAGCGTATCCTCATAGTACTCATCGCTACGAACGCGTGAGCGCGTGTTAGACTCGAATCGAATTTGTAACGAAAAGGTTACGCTCCGTTAAAGTATGTTAGTTATAGGTAACTTTGTACAAGCGCGTACAAATTAACAGTGTTGGAAACACTGTAAGAAATTATATTTTATACATTTAAAATTGTACAAAATCTAAAATTCAAAATCCAATTCTTCCCTTGATTTGTGGATCATGTTTTCTCTATCAAACAAACCACATCGCTTTTCCCCAAACTCTCCCAACCGTTGCTTTTTCCTTAATTTATGGATCATGTTTTCTCTATCCCTCATATATTATTATTATTACTCTTCTTTTCCCATTCTTTCTGCAAAGGAAAGAAGCTATGAGCTCTCTCTTTCCCGTACACTCATTCCTCCATTTTCTGAAAGCTTCAAAACTGTGGTCGTTTGGCCACCTTCTAGCCATTTTTCCGGCCAACCTCGTGTTCCATCGAGCCTTCCAATGGTATGAATCTCTTCTTTATATTTCTAACGTCAATATAGCTTTTGAATCACCGAGTTTGGTCAACTATCGAACTAGAAATTGACCCTGAAAGTTTGGAAGAAATTCTGCAGATTTTCCAACAAGAACCCGTGACCATTTGGTCACTTTCAACGCATTTTTCTGGTCAACCTCAACTACAACTGGACTCTCATTAGGTACAAACTTGTTATTTATATTCCTAACTTCATAATGGCTTTTGAATCATCAATTTTGGCTAAGAATGGAATTAGATATCGACTTTGGAAGTTAGGAAGAAAATTTAAGTTTTCTAGAAATATAAAACCGTGGACGTCGAGCCACTTTCGGCCCCATTTTCCGTTCGTATTCAACCTCATTTGAGCCTTAATTTTGGTATGATATTGTTCTTCTCATTACAAGCTTCAACTACATATGTAGCAAATTATAAATGGTTAAGTTTTGAACTAGAAATCAACCTTCACAGTTGGGATGAAAAATCTCGATTTCTAGAAATCTTTGACCGTGGCCATTTGGCCACTTTTAGAACAAATTCCTGATCAACACGGACTACATTTGAACTTTCTGTGAAAATGGATCTGTTCATCACATTCCTAAATTTAGTTTGGCTTTTGTAGAAGTAATTTTAGTTTAGAATCGAGCTCATTAGAAGCTCGGGAAGTTGGACCAAAAATCTGCAAAACTGCAGGAAGGCGAGTACACTGGTACTCGCATGCACGTGGGCCACACATGGCCCCCAGCACAGCCATCTTGTGTCGGCGCGTGGGAGCGCGTGAGAGGCCCAATCTCGATTTTAAAAATTTGTGTGTGTCCGTGACATCGAGTAGATCAATTTAATATATTTAAACCCTATGTTTGGACAATCTACGAAGATTTTATTTACGTTTCCGTTTATGTGTTATTAAACTAAGTTAATTAGAAATTTTGCGTATAGGGAAACGTATTTCGAGGACGTACATGGTTAAGCTAGGCCAGGAGGCTTCATTTGGACTGTGTATCTGTGAGTGGGTAGTTTGTTTTATATCTATACGTATTTATAGTTTCCGAAATTGCATAAATATTACGCTTTACGTACATATTGCCAAGTAGTTGATAATTTTGTTATAATTGTGATAAATGCTGAAATACGGTTGAGATATACCTGTCATGAAATTCATACCTACTTGTATACATGCTCATCTTGCTGTACCGGTGTTAGTACTTGCCCCAGGGCCAGTCCTTCACGTGTATGTTCACATCGCATCGTTCGCTCATCTTGGATCCAGGTTAGGTGCCAGTCCTGTCGGGTAGATTGCATTAGGCAATCCGACTTGTATGTGATGTGCTTCTGCACCAGTCTTAATCTGGTCGTAGTACTAGAGTGTATTAATTACACCCAGTCTTGTTCGTGTCAAAGTTTATCTGTTCGAACTTGTGTGCCAGCATTAGATTGATGAGTACTTCATTATATTGTTTATCACATGATTATACTACTGTGACATTGATATATCATTGACTTGGTATACTTTTGGCTATATTGCTATCATATTATCGTTTACATACTTACGTAGTATGTTTTAAGGAAACTATACTTATTTTACAGCGAGGGGTTAGTATTTTCAAAAATAAAGGTTTTCGAATAAGCATTATTTTACTGATCCACTCAACTTTGTTTTTCGCCCCTCCAGGTTTAGTAGCTGTGCTTACATATATACAAGGATTCTGGCAAATCTCAGGAAATTGTTACCTTTAGTGGTATAACTCTCATCCTATTTACTATACTGTCTTATGCTCTGACGTCACGTGTGAATAAGGTTCAATCCCGCTCACCTGGACACTCTCTTGATTAGGCACTTTTAGGTTTAAATTTGTTCACATTTTCCACATCACTACACTATGGCTTCGTCACCGTCCATGTGTCGGCCAGCACAGCTCGATTTGGAGTCCAAGTAGACATTTCGGGTTGGGATGTGTCATGTGTGTGTGTGTGTGTGTGAAATAATTTACCTACATTTATATGTAAAATATAATTTTATTGACTTAACTAAGCATGTATTACTGTACTAAAAAAATACTAAGCATGTATTACTACATTTATTAGGCATGTTTTATTGTTATTATATATACTAGGCAATGAATTTATTAATTTTTTATTTTTGTTAAATCATTAATTCTCCCTTTCAATTCGTATGTAATTAATTGTGTAAATCAAGCATTCAAATAGGGGTGTTTTGGGCATCAATTTTTTTAATTTGTAAAGTTAAATATAATTAATGAATTTGCTGATGTGGAATCTACTCAATGGGTTTTATTTGAGTAAAAAACTTATGTTAGGTTTTATGTGGAGAAAATTAAGATTCAGGGACTAAAGCCATATTGTTAGTAGAAAAAAATCGAGCCCTAGTTGGGTTGGTATTGCCGTACTCCTCACACTTTCGTTGTGCCTCTGTTCTGACGTAAACAGTGAGCGACTGAACATCGTTGCTGTCCGAGTTTGTTACCGTGTTCCAGTTCGATTGCAGCGAGCGACTCAACACCGTTGCTGCCCACGTTCCTTCAGGTTTCTGTCTTCGGGTTCAGTTGTTGTTATTCCATCACCACACTGCAGGTTCTAATCTGCACCGAAAGTAAGGCAGTAGGGCCGGCCCAGGCTCATTGCGGGCAAGGCGACCGTCCGGGGCCCAAAAAAATTGGGTGCACCAAAATTATTAAGACGGTATATTTATATATGTTTTCATAAGAGTATAAATTTATAAAATTTGGTTCAATGACACCGAAATTTAACTAGAAGTGGTGGTTTTTTCATTTGAAAATAATGAAGAGGTCTTGGGTTCAAAACACCACATGTGCTTATTTACTTTTCAATTTTTACAAATTTCATTTCATAAGATTATAAATTTATAAAATTTGGTTAAATGATCAAGAAGTTTAATTAGAAGCAATGGTTTTTGTTGTTTAAAATTAACGAGATGTCGTAAGTTCAAAATGCTATGTGCATGTTTATTCTTTTCAACTTTTACAAATTTTTGTTTGATTATTAATTTATTTTTAATTATTAGCTAGTAGCTATGTGGGTTGTTATTTTTAAATATTTGTTTCAATTCAAGTCTAATCTTCAGCAAAGAGTAATACTTAGAGCAAATTTTTAGAGCAAATTTACAAATTATATAACGTGTCATCAAAAAGTTTAATTACACATATCAATTAAAGACTCAAAAACATCATTATTTTTTTAGTCTCATATTGACAAGATTAGTAAATAAGAAAAAAACACCTTATGATTGATACAAAAACACTTTCAAAGTTCAGATGAAAAACAAAACTTATCATCTATCTACTTGTAAGCCCGGAGTTTTTTTAGTTTTCTTCTCTCAATACAAAATAAATTAATCTTTCTGCATTTCTAAATTATTGAGTTTGAAGTGCTTTTTTATTTATAATTTTATCGATGTCTTACGTGTAAAAATAAATAACTTTCTTATATGAAGTTAGGGCACTATTTTTTACTTTTCCTCGGGCCCCTCAAAAATCTCTGGACCGGCCCTGCAAGGCAGATGGCTGACGAAAAGGCGATTGGTTCTGTTTGCGTTTGTTGCACCGGACTGTCTCGGACTGGACTAGCTTCAGGGACTAAGCTGTACTGGCTTAGACTAGACTAAGCTGGACTAGCTTAGTGAAGCGTTTGGTGCAGTGTCGGACTAACAAGCAGGATAATTAACAAACTCTAATATTATATTATTTAATCCATAATTATTAATATTTTATTTTTATCCTTTTTTTTATCCCTCTAATCCTTCCTTACCCCCCCATTCTCTCCCTCTTTTTCTCCATCTTTTTCTCCCTTGTCTGTTCCAATCTATTCTTCAATTTGGTATTTTATATGAAAATTGGTTGTGAAAAGCATCTAGTCCAATGGCTTTCGAATGTGAATGGTCGAGGAGCAAGGCGAGGAGGAGAAAGGGGACAGTCTTAGCTAGTCCCATGGTTTTTGAGGGGTCTCACTAAGACCAGCTAGTCCCTGATTTAGTCTAGGCTAGTGAGACTTAGTCTCATTAAACTTAGTCCCTGTCAGGAACAAACATGGGACTGGACTAACCCTTAGTCCAGTCCAGTCCAGTACCCTTTAGTGAGTGCAAACAAACGCCTTGCTGCTGCGCCAATTATGGTGCAGTTAGATAGTTCTAGTTTTAACATTGGTATGGTATTGGATGAGAAGAACTATGATTTATGGGCTCCTCTCACTCAAATCCATATCGCTGGAAGAAAGAAGATGGGGTATCTTCGTGGGTCTATCAAGGCACCTAACGAAGACGATCCTAAATATGATGATTGGTTCTCGATCCGGTCCTCAACGACAAGCACACGATTGACGGTCGACTGGTCAGTCACTCTCACACGCTTCTCCTCTTCTAATTTTACCTTGCATTTCACTCTCGCTGCTAATTTTACTGGGTTTCTTTCCATGTTTTTTAGCTTTTTGCGAGTGTTTTTGGTTCTGGGATTTCGATATGGTGCCGAAATCTGTTGTGGGTTTGGGTAATTTTGATGAGTGTTCTTGCATTCTTGAGGTTGCAATGTGTACTGGGTAATGCTGATTTTAAGTTGAGATTGCATCTGCTAGCCAAAGAGAGATTCCAGAATTGGTTGTAGTTTTGTTGGTTTTAAGATCCATGTGTTGATTTTTATACAATGTACTTGCAGTTATGCGGCTACCTTTGGCTGATGAAAACCAAGTTCGTTAGGGCCCTTCGCTTATCTAGTCCGTTATGATTTTGTGTACATGACTTATTTTATAAGATGTAATGTGTCTAAGCAACTGTTTTGGTTGATGAGGTTGCACATTTTTCTGATTTTTAATGGGGATTTTGTATTATTATCTACATTTGTGTTCTGGGTGCTCATTAATGTGCAATTATACACGTAATGTCCATCAGGAAATTAATTGATAAGTTGTCAAACATAATGTCAGTAGTTTACCTGAAAAGTATGATGCATGACAACACCAACTTACCGTGTATTCCTTCTAAGCATGGTTTGATGGTATAGGTTAGAAACTTTGTAAATTGGAGAGGTTGCATATTTTTCATTCTTGGCATGGTTTTCAACTGTAAGATTTTCCAAATACAACTTCTAACTTTTAGTCTCAAAGTGATTGACTTCTAGATTACGAGAGGTTCAAGTGCTACTTTATTGTGTTTTTACTAAAATTTTGAGCTGATTTGTGCTACTTTATTAGGTTCTTCCTTGCCCTTTATGAACAAGCATATATGCTACTTTATTGTATATATTTGCCCTGTCTGTACATCTGTTTGTCCCATTATTTGTTAAAGGTTTTACTTTGATTACACAGGTTGAGGCAAAACGAGCTTTATCAAGAGAAGAACAACAGACATCCAATAGAACCGGAAACTTTAATACCACCAGAAGCTTTGGAGGGGGAGGAAATTTTAAGACCAAGAAAATATTTTTTGGTTGATTTCCTTCTACACTTACAGAAGATAGATTTCGTGAATTCTTTAAAAATTATGGCACAGTGACTGGTGTAGTTTATGTATGACCAAAATACTCAACGACCTCGTGGTTTTGGTTTCATAACATTTGACACTGAAGATGCAGTTGATGGAGTACTACAAAAGAACTACCATGAGTTGAATGGTAAACTTGTAGAGGTAAAGCGAGCACTTCCTAAAGATGCAAATCCTTGTGGTGGGGGCCGTGGTGGGGGATATCAAGGTTACAGTGCCTCTAGGGTCAGTACAAATGCATTTGATGGTCGAGTTGATAGCAGTAGATATGTGCAGCCTCAAACTATTGCAGGTGGTTTCCCTCCATATTCTGGTCATGGTGCACCGGGTTATGGTTATGGGGCGACAAATACAAGGGTTGGTTATGGAGGTTATGGAAGTTACGGTCTTGGTGGTTATGGAAGTGCCAATATTGGTTTTGGTGGTCCTGCAGGATCGTATGGGAATCCAAATGCCCCTAATGCTGGCTATGTTAGTGGGGTACTTGGTGGGTTGAAAAATACTTGAAGCAACCAAGCTCTTGGGTTTGGTGCTACTGGCTATGGGTTGCAACTCCTTGGAGTACTCCCGACGGAAGTGGTGTTCCTTCTGCTCCTAGGGGTCAATTACCAAGTGGAGCTTCTGGTTATGGAAATCAAGGTTATGGTTATGGAAATTATGGCAGGAGTTACGCTTCTTATCCTGGTGGGTATAGGACCTCCGGCGGGCGTGGTGGAAGTACCCCAACAAGCAACTCGGGTGGTGCTAGCTGTGGAGAGCAACAAGGGACTCGTGGTGGTTACATGGGGAGTGGCTATGACGACACCAATGGTAATTCAGGGTACTTTAATGCATCGTGGAGATCTGACCCTTCACAGGCCACCGGTGGCTATGGTGGTTCTCAGTCCAAGCAGGCCTAACATCAGAGATTCAGGAGATTTTGAAATTTCTTTCACAGGAATTCCTCATGCATGCGCTCTTTTCTCCAATCTGACAGCTTATGCACGAGAAGAGTTGAACCGTCCTGAGACTGATTGGATTGCTTAATTCTTGGTGGTAGTTGGCAGCAGTAGTTCTGCTAGAAGTGCCAATACATTCTAGTAGCAGTACATTCTTATTGAAATTTTCAAAATTTAGTATCTAGTTGCTTATATTGTGCACGCTTGATAATTTTGGAGCTCTCCTCTTCCCCCTTCCACTCTGCCCCCCACCTCCTCCTCCTCCTCCCCTCTCTCTCTCTCATGGTTTCTATTGAACTTTATTGAACTTGCTTATCACTGTTGGTATTGATGATGGTTATTCTTCCCAGTGTTGCATTAGTTTTGTGCTAGAAATTCGATGTTACCATCTTTATTTTTTGTGCTTGTTCAACTTGTTTTCACCGTGAGCGTTTAATTGAGGCCCGAACCCACCAAGTTTATATAGACAATGTTGGCAGTACCAGCTTCATTGAACTGAATTCCAGACTAATTACAAGGTATGCTGCTGCTGTTCAAAACACTTGGTTCTAGTAGAAAGAGCAGCCGATTTTGGCTGAAGTTCAGCAGAAGAAAACCAAGATACAAATGGATTCTTTAGCAGAAAGACGTGTAAGAGGAAACTGTAACAATTGACTAGTGAATTCGTGTCTTTAGTTAGCATTCATTCAAAGAACACGTTGAATAACACTATCGGAAGAAGCCCTGATTCTAATTACATGCGTATGCTACTCAGATGCCCTTTACACGAACAACTAAATTATCGAAAAACCTAGCATTCCCTGGCTCAATTTGCTGCTTCAAGCCGTGCACGTATTGACTCAAGATTCGACGTCTTATGAATGCTGCAAGAGAGGCGAAGTAATGACATTAGACAAGTCTATCAGGTTTTTATCTTTTCAACGGAAGATGAATACATTTTCACGAGAACGCACATAGTTTCTACTTCGATATATGAAGAAAACTTACTGGATCATTAGCAAATCAGCTTCAGATGCTATCGTCTTTTCACAAATCCAATCGGGAACCAGCTCTAGCAACAAGTTTAGCTGCTCTTTAACTTCCTCTGCGGAAAGAACAAGAAAAGAGTTAGGCTCGCCATAAGCCTTCAGAGAAAGTATCTGCTTTTGTTTAACAACTTACTTCTATCAACAATATCAAAATTGGTCCAAATGATCTTGTGCACAAGCTCTTCTTTTGTGATAACTGAACGGTTCATAGACTGAAGTAGGAAATGAATCGAATTGAAGAGCTTAAGTAGGCTGGAAATCATCTGTCACCACCTCTTTGCTAGGGAGATGGCTGGATCTCGCTCCTCTATTGCCTTCTTTTCCTTCTCTCTAAGCTGCATAAAGATATATGGACATGTCTCAGAATTACAGTTGATTATCTTCAAGTCTAACTATGTTAAAGCTTCAGTTAGGATATGATTCTCAATAACTTTTGGGACGTTTAAGCACACAATTAAATGCATCTATTTCGAAAAAAGACCGGGAGCACAACAACACATTATGGGCAGGAAAGTTCATTATATGCAACAAAATTTTAGCATAAGCCAGTTTTCAGAAAGCTTTCTGGCCATGTATCCACATTGTTTGCAACATATGATTCCATAATTAATGGTAACAGAATTGAATCAAGATTCAGATATACACAACATGCTAAATGAGGAAACATGAATGGACAATTCAATATATACATACCGATTGCAAAAGATCAGCGGGAAGAATATCGTGAATGTCACCATCATTTGATGCGCCACTCCTATCAAGAACTTCATCCTCAACATTTTTATTCTTCACGGGCGTGTCAAATTTCAAATACCTGGTGCGTGACTTTGTAGGCTGCAATGCAGGCGTTTCATGTCACACCCGCCCCCTTTAATTATATAAATAAATCAAAAATCGGCCCTGGAGTTTTCAAAAGTTTCAATTGGGTCCCTAGACCCTGGGCTGCCACGTGGCAGCACCCCATCTCCCCTTTCCTTTTCTGTTTCTGCCCCCTACCCCGAATCTCTCCCTCTCTCTTACTTTCCCTTTCTGTCTCTCTCAATCTCTCAAACCCTCTCGAGCTCTCTCTTCCCCGTGACTCTCTCGCCCTCACTCTCCCTATCTCTCTCGCTCGATCTCACCACACACACTCACACCCTCGTCCTCTCTCTCGTTTCGCGTCTCTCATCCCTCCCTCTCGATGTCCCCGTGACGAACGGAGAAGACCCAGAGAACTCTCCGGCGTTCTCTTCGAAAATCCCCGACGAGGTAAGCCCTAGATCGACCCCTTTTCCCTCCCATTTCGTGTTTAAGTTAGGATCTTGAAGTTAATTTGTGAAATCCTACGAATTCTAGGTCGAAATCGTGACAGGGTGTACGCACCCATCTTCTCCGGCGGACCCGCGAGCCTCGAAGCCATTTCCGAGCAACTCCGGCGGCTTTCTGTCAATCTGAAGGTACCGCTCTACTCCTCTCGCTTCACTCTTCGTTTTCGTGGTTAGATCGGAGATTAGAGTCTCCATTGGTAGTCGGCCGGAGCTGTGCAAGCTCTGGCGTTCGTCTTCATGTACCCCGGCGTGCACCAGGCCCTTTGGGCTAGAACCCAAACCCAACCCTCTCGGGCCTTAGGCCCGTAACCAGCCCAGCCCAATTCCTTTTAATTATTTATGTTTTCTGTTAATTAATTAGGAATTAGGGCCTTCGGGCCTTTGGGCTTTGTAATTGGGCACTAGGCCCAATTCCACCGGACCCAGTACCCTAGGCCCGTGCAACCTAAAACCCAGAAGCCCTTGGGCTAACTCCTAACCCAAAACCCTATTGGGTCAAACCCCCCAAGCCCAAACCCTAGTGGGTCAGACCCAGACCCAAACCCAAACCCATGGTCCGAATCCGACCCAACCCGGGTTGACCCTGACCCGTGGACCTTGACCGACCCGTTGACTGACCCGTTGACCCGGTCAACGGTCAACGTTGACTTTGACCCTGACCCGTTGACTTTGACCGGTCAACGGTCAACGTTGACTTTTTGGTTGACTTTTTCGGGTTCCGTCCGGGACCCCTCCTAGACTAATTTCGACGTCCTGGACCCGTTTTTGAGGTCCGTTTTCCCAAATTAAATCGTTAAAATAGAGTTTGACTAAGTTGTACCCTTTATGTGCTTAGGGGCAACTAGTGTGGCTTCCTATATTCGCTAGCAGCGCAGCATTGGATGGCTAAGTACTGTGAGTGGACCCCTTCTAAAATACTTATTTTATTTAAAGAAATTATATGACTGCTGAGCTTGAGTATAGAATATTGTGATATGATGTTTGAGTATTGAATACCGTGTTATGGTGTTGAGATTAAATAAATATATGTGGCATTGATCTGATATTACCTAGTGGTCCACTTCCGCTACGGGATGTAGGGATAGGGTTCCGGTCCATCCCGGGCGACGGTTATGGTGCTGGCATAGGGCCTGGAGTGTGTTACCTCTGACTTTTGAGTACAGGGACGGGGAGCTGGCATTGGGCCTGCAGTGTGGTTTCCTCTGACTGTATGCTCAGGGACGGGGAGTCGGCATGGGGCCTGAAGCGTTTATATTGGACATTCACTAGCGATTATTCCTCTATGAATATGATTATAGTATATAAGTTATGAGTTGAGATGTGATTATGTTTATGAGTTGTGATTGAGATACTGCACTGTATGATAGGCGTAGGAAAACTTACCTATATATCATGTTTTGGTTTTCTAACTTGGGGGTTAGTATCTTGATAACTATTTTCTTATACGTATATCAAATTGGTCCACTCACCCTTGTTTTGCGCCCCCTTCAGGAGATAGGAACGAGGATTATGATTTGAGGGATTACGATCTGAGCTTTGAGGCATTTCCCTACCAGTGATCCAGTGCTATCCCTTCTTCTCCGGCACTTTGTGTAATAGCACTTTCCTATTCTAATTTCCGTGTAATCTAGCGTAGACTTATGCTCTGGACACGATTCTGTAATGTGTGTTTTATCAGTGTTGGCAGTTGAATATTAGTCTGATGTACCATGTTTCTGCTGCTTAGTGTGTAAATTGAATATTTCATATAATTATATTATGCGGGTTGTGAGCATATTTTGGATTGTTAATGGTTTTAAATGGCTTACGTCACCCCTCGGGTGTCGGCCAGCACGTGTTCGCCCCGATGTCTACAGGACATCGGGACCGGGGCGTGTCATTTCAGCCCTCAACCTGGCTGGAGTTGAAGCAAGCTTCGCAGGGGTCAACTCAATGTTAGCACTTTTTGTGGGCAAATCATCATCATTTTCTGCAGCATATATGTCTTTAGTTGGAGTTACAGGCACTTGACCACACAATGAAGCACATGTGGTATCAAGCTTTGGTTCTGAAATTTCATCACCCTGAGATAATGACAAGGGAAGCTTGACCTTATCTGGTTCTCCCATCCTTAATAAGCACTTTCTTCATAACAAACTTCAGCAGAGCTAAGTGACTATATGTAAACCTCCTATAAATCGAGCTAGAAAAAAACGATCAACTTTTTTAAATATACTAATTCATTTTCTCTCAGCAACCAAAGAGTCAATTAAAAAAAGCACCATATGTTTGTGAATCTCCTAAAAATTGAGATAAAAAACAAGACCAATTTCTACACTAGCCTAATTTCATTTTCTCAGCAACCAAACAATCAAGTAAGAAATAAATTTTCTATAAAAAATACCATATGTGAATCTCCTAAAAATCGAGATAAAAACGATCAATTTATATTAGCAGTGATGAGTCCATTTTATACTATATATTTTGCCCTATTCTTAGTTATAATTTATTGGTTATTTTGGAAGAATTTTGATACTTTGTTATGTATTTTCGATGTAGGACATTCGACTTCCTCTCGAGCAAAAAGTGACCAAATGATGAATTTTAGAGTGATTCCAATTGGAGGATGTTCGTGAGTCTTTCAAGATGATTGTATCAAAATTCCAGATTTTTCTACCAAGCTGTTTGACTGTGGCGGTGAAAAGAAGACCCAGCGCACAGCTTTCCCAGATTGACGTTTCTGGAGGTTTTAGATATTTTGGAGGTCAAGATGGCTTATTTTGAGGAAGATTCCTTCTAAGGATTTGTAGGGGACGTCTTCAGCTTTCAAAAGAGACCTTTTGGGACCAAATCGGAATTGATTTGATAGATCAAAAGTCTAATTCCTGAGAAATCCGAATTCCAGTTAGAATAGGAAACCTTTTGTTTTCTGTTTTATTATTTTATTAGGTTTCCTAATTTTATTTTAAGACCTTTTATTTTCTACCAGTATAAATAAGGCTTCTTAGCCTTTAGGGTTCTAGACACAACAGGGGATGAAAAAGACGCACGCAATACTCTAGAGAGTTTTTTAACTTTGTTTTCAAGGTGTTTTCTATCCATATTTGCAAATTGTGTGGTTGAAAGATTCAGTGTTTAGCTTCGTGAAATTCTTACTTGCATAAATAATCAGTTACACACAAGTATTCTATCGAGATACTTTCTTAATTATTTGGTTTGATTTTGCCATTCGTTATAATAATTGATATTGTGATTCTAGTAATCTCTGTCAAATATTTACATAGCTGAATTTTAGGGACCATACTAGCAAAAATGCCCACACTTTCCTGCTGCTTTTGAAATTGTAACCCACAATTTAATAAACCCAGAAATCAATCAGATAAAATTTCAAGTAGAATTATAATGAGTTCTCAATCAAAGAGAACTTCAAATTTCATGCAAGCTTTTTTGTTCTAATTTCGGGGCTTAAACAATGCAAGATTGGAATTTGCATTTGGTTCAAATACATAAGACAAACTGAGAAGCAAAATGAACTAAAAAAAATAGAATCTATTCCAATTTGATTATCCGTTCAGGTTCAAAAAGATGAAACGAAGAATATTTTTAAGCATCCAAACATCAGTTAAACTAAACAATTAAAAGTAATAAGTTCATTGAAGACATAAATAACATATTTGGTTCTTTGTACCCAAAATGGAAAACATTGCTTTTCCTGTATGCTCTGAAGTTTGCCTAAGTGCTGGAACTTTGCAATATATGAAGAGAGAATCTCAGAATAAAACACATTTAAAGGAAAAGTAATAAGAAAAGAAAATAGTGGTTTTACCTATAATCCGTGTGAGGAGTAGTCACACAATTGACAACCCAGGAGCTCTGTAAATCATTAAAAACCGTTAAATAACCAGGCCTTTATATCCATTCAATCAAGGCCACATACTCTTACTTAACTAAACTAAGCCTTTATAGTAATGATATTACCTGGTCCAATTTGGAGGAGTAATTCTTCCTGATCAAAGAAACGGTCTGAAATACACCTTCACTGTCAGAACGCAAATCACAATTAATTCAGTTTTCTCATTTGCCTAAATAAGATAATACAAAACCAAGGTTATGAAGCATAACACGGGAGCAGAAAACTCTAAAATTTACTTTTCTCATTCCCCTCCACTACAGCCGCACCATCAACGCTTCCAAAATCTGGGTTTAATGAAATTACTGAAATTAATCAGTCCATTAGTTTTCTCATTTAAACCATCGTGGCATGGACAAATGCAAACACATTCCAAAATTTATTCCCAACTTTTGAAATTAATCGATAAGATTGTGAATTTGATCCAAATTAAAAAGAAAAGGAAACGAATTGTTTAAAAATTGCATCTTTATCGTTAAGCACTGAACCCCTTTCCGTTGAATCAATCATATAAGGGGGAGAGAGAAGATAGAGCTGAACCCAAAAGGTGAAAGCCTTCACTAACAAAGATACATATTTGTTAAATATGTACAATTATAGCTCTCTACTCTTAAACAGCTCTGCTCAACCTCATTCCAGCTGCAAGTTATTTGATCTTAAGCATTTTGCTTTTCCCTTATATAATAAATTGTGTAGATGTCTGTTGAACAAACAATGCTCCTTGTATGTTATTTTTTTCCCGAATGACTGCAACCATGGTCATGTTATTGTTTTGCACTCGATGTTATGATATTATGATTCGCTAACATGTTGGTATCTATAGACCAAATTACTGATAAGGAAAAGAAATAACAATGTTACCTTGCCCCATCTTTTGAGTCACATAACTCGAGTTGATGACTGCCATATGCAAAGAAGAGAAGATACATGTTATCACCCATAAATTAATGGTATAAGCCACGATAAACAACATAAGGTGGAAGGGACAACATTGGATAAGTAAAAGTACCTCACCAGCCATCTCAAGGGCCGAACGGGGTTGTCACTTGTCAGAGAAAATCTCGGCAAAAGGATATCACCTCAGACCTTATTTCAACATAACATTATTAACATGACTATAGAATGGAGAAATAACAATAGGTACTGTTCCCTTGCCAATAGTTGACGCATTTGATATTAACAGATCTTGCTTTCTTTGAACAGATTTGCAGCTTGCTTGTAAGACCATCTTCAATGGTTTGGCTAAAAGCCAAATATTTTAGCCCGAAAAATTTAGCTTTTAGCTCATAAATAACTTTTTTGCTGCAATGGTTCTGGCCTAAAATTTTAGCCCGGGAATTATTAAAGAATGAACTTAGGCTATTTTTTTAAATTAATTTTTTTAAAAATAAATATGTAGACTATCGTAAATTAATTTTATGAACATTTTAATCTAAAAAAATTTAAATTCCGATAAATATTGAAAAATCACTAAATTTTTCACAAAGCAAGCTTTCAACTTTCAACAATCTTTCAACACTGGGCTAACTTTCAATTTACCAACCGTTCAACACCAAATTTTCAATTCACCAACCGTTCAACATCAAACTTTCAACTTTCATCAACTGTTCAACACCAAATTTTCAACTTTCATCAACCGTTCAACACTAAACTTTCAACTTTCATCAACTGTTTCAGCTAGTGTTGCTAGAGCAGTTCAGTCACTTTCAGAGGCTGTTCAAGCTCGCCCGGCTACCAAGTTGCTTAATCCAGAAGCTCTACCAAAGCTCGATCCACCCACTCATCCTTTTAAGAGGCCAAGGAAGCCGCTTAAAATTCCTCAATCCCTAGAAAATGGTACACAGAGGAAGAAAAGTTCAGGAAAGAAAAGGAAGCGTCCTTTGCCTGATAAAAGATGGAGAAAGCGCATTTATCTTAAGGAAAATAATTTGCATGAAAGTGGTATGTTCAATGTTGTCAATGCTTATGGTGGTGTTGGGTAGATGTATGGCACTGTTAAATGTTTTCTCCTTGCTTGCCTATAGAAATCTGTAAAGTAATGAGATGTGTTATTTTTCTTGCAGAAAACACTCCCAGCTGTGAAGAAGAAAACAAAGATGATGTTGGAGATGTAGATGATGATGAGTATCCGCATGTTACCCTAGAAGGGGGGCTGAAAATTCCGGAGTACATTTTTAACGAACTCTTTGACTATCAAAAGGTAGGGGTCCAGTGTCTATGGGAACTGCATTGCCAAAGAGCAGGCGGAATTATTGGAGATGAGATGGGCCTTGGTAAAACCATCCAGGTTCTGTCGTTCCTCGGTGCATTGCATTTCAGTCGTATGTATAAACCAAGCATTATTGTCTGCCCAGTTACTCTTTTTGCGCCAATGGAAAAGGGAGGCTAAAAAATGGTACCCGAGCTTTCATGTGGAGCTACTTCATGATTCAGCTCGGGAGCCTGCCATTAAAAAAAAAGGGAGGTTTAATAAAACACTCCCGATACTGTTCACTTTTAACGAAAAACTACTTTTTTAACTTTAACTGTCACTGTTCACTATGCCTTGAAAAGTGACTTTTCGTTAAAAGAGAAGTTTTTTTGGAGTTCTCGTTAGCTTTCCTTAAAAATAAAGGATCAAAGTCTGATGAAAGTGATTCTGATAGTGAAGGTTCATCGGACAGTGATTATGAGAGACCAGAATCATCTAAAAGCACCAAAAAATGGGATTCCTTGATCAACCGTGTTTTGAGGTCGGAATCTGGGTTGCTGATTACAACTTATGAGCAACTCCGTATTGTAGGGGAAAGTTTGCTCGGCGTTGATTGGGGTTATGCAGTGCTGGACGAAGGACACCGAATCAGGAACCCAAATGCAGAATTTACTCTAGTTTGTAAGCAGTTACAAACAGTACATCGTATTATAATGACGGGTGCACCAATTCAGAACAAGCTGACTGAACTGTGGTCCTTGTTTGATTTTGTTTTCCCTGGAAAGTTGGGGGTGTTGCCCATATTTGAGGCTGAGTTTGCAGTTCCCATATCTGTTGGTGGCTATGCGAATGCTTCACCATTACAAGTATCCACAGCATACAGGTTTGCATTGATATCTTGTAAGCTTGTGTTTAAATTCTCAGGCCTGGATGAATGCTTATACTTTTATGTCAATACTTATGTATTAATTTGTATACCTTTGAATATTAGAAATTCCATAACTATCTCAGTTTAAGTTGTTTATAGGTTGATTTGGTTCACCCTTGCGGAAAAGTAAAATAAAAAATTCATGAAAATTCTTGTATTTCCAGTCTAAGTTTTCATTGGGCAGGTGGGCTGTGGTTTTGCGAGACTTGATCATGCCATATCTCCTCCGACGCATATTGAAGGCTGATGTAAAGCCGGACTTTGATCATCAGTAATCTCAACCGTCGGTTCATCGCTCGAGTGTGCTGATTAATTTCATCCATTACCATTGTTAATATCTTCTGTAGGGCAAAGGTGACCAGAAATTTCATAGTTTCTTTTTTCCTGGGACGTTCTGGCACCTTTTTGAACAAAACCACACTGATTAGATACGTTTTCTAAGTTTTGTCTACCGCCAGACTCGAGCTCAAATCCCTCTTTTAGTTAAGAGTGTTGTTACTAGTCCCACCTCATTGTCCTATTTTTAACGCCACCCCATCCAACCTTTGCAGCACCACCATAGTTTTGTCTACCGCCAGACTCGAGCTCAAATCCCTCTTTTAGTTAAGAGTGTTGTTACTAGTCCCACCTCATTGTCCTATTTTTAACGCCACCCCATCCAACCTTTGCAACACCACCATAGCCTCAAAACTGCCCACCTCCATGGGTTTACCTGTCTTCCTTCGTTGTATATAATCTCTTTCACTGCCGGAATTTGATCGAGATTGTACATTGTCATGAGTGAAAGGGAAAAGGGAGGAGTTGATGAGAAGGTAGCCGTCATCAACGCTGGCCATGAGAGAGGCCGGGAGATTGTGCACTTGTTGTGGTTATAATAGTGAGAACGGAGTAGGGATTTTGTGATTTTTTATTATTTTTCTGCTCTTTTAATTTTTAATGAAAAAAAATCTAATGCTTACGTGACAAGTTGTGAATGGAATTTTAATATTTGAGTGGGGTAGAGAAACAAGAAAAGGGGGTGGATTTGTGAAAAAGACAGTGTTGCCCCGGAAAGAGCCAAGAAAAAACTGTGGACTTTAATTCTAGAAGTACCGTGCAAGGCACTCAGATAATTGTTCTTGCTTTGATATTCCGCAACACTAGCGGAAAGGAGGCCGCAACAGAAACCACCTAACTAAAGTAGAGAATAAGACAATTACTCGGGCTTTTGGCAAAGATATATTTCAACGAAAGCAACAGGGGAGTGATTTTCACACTTCTGTTCTCTCCTTCTGCACTCCTCCCCTTGGTTAATGGGCAGACGACACTGTTATTGCAAAATTAATGAAAGGAAAACGACGAACCAACTTATTTTAGTCCAACAGAGTGTCAAATTGCAAAGCAGTATTAACATCCAATCAAGAACAAACAAAGGAGAAAATAGCAAACAAAATAGGTAAGTTGACAAAGAGCCGGCACAAAGAACATAAGAAGCTCGAAAATATATTTGCCCGGAAACATTATTTTCCACGTATGGAAGTATTTGGTTGGTGCCTTGTGCTTTCTTTCTTTTCTCACATATTCCTTCCTCTCACTTTTTTTTTTCTTCTCAAAAAACAGAGGAAAAATTAAACGAAGACCTCGATCATAAATTCATAATTAACAGATGCTCACACAATCAGAAAGCCGCCCATCCTGCTGCACTTGTTTTTGCCGACCCTGATCCGGTCGCTGGAGGAAGATTCCTCTGGAAATGTATCATAAGAAAACGCATCAGTAATCGGAATTATGGAAAAAAGGTTCTCCGAGAGACAATGATAAGTAAGATGTCCATGAACCACTCATATTTTCACTGAAAGAGTTTGCAATTTTTTCCTTTATATGGGTGAAAATTGTATCGACCGACATTGAAACAAAGACGCATATTATTGCAGTAGAAAACAGCTTAAACAAAAAGAAAAACAATAGCAATTGTGCAAGAAGTAAGCTGATTGCTAAACACACATGACAATAACGTGCGGGCATAAAATAATCCTCGCTAGCTACTCATTCTCGGCTAGCCGTTGTAAGAACGGGACTCGGAACCAATTTTCCGGGTAAACCAGGAATTAAAGAACTGACAAAAGCCGGTGTCAAATAAGTTAGGGACATTGATGACAAACATGTGCCATACACGGGTAGAAGCAGCAGGTCACTCAAGACATACTTCGATACCATTCGAACAACACGGATACGATCAAAAGTCAGTAATATGCATAGACAGCAGAGACCTGCTGCCTATCTACAAACAATCAGTGCTGAAGGTCTCCATACAATCAACACGGATTCGATCAAAATAAAACATGCCCTCCTATGCACTCAAGTTCAAATCCCGCTTCCCGTAATTTAGATCAGATTAGGATATTGCACGAATCATAAACACAAACGCTGAAAGTCTCCACGGAATTCCTGGCATTTTAGTTTTTTGATGGCAAATGCTATACCTAATATTTACCCAAACTCAGAGACACATTCCAAATTTTGCAAGATGAACAACAATTTCAGCTGAACAAGAAGGCAATTCCATTCCATAGCAACAATGAGTAACAACTGCATACCTCAATCTGGGAAAGATCCGATAACGGGTCGGATCCACGTCTTATGTTATCCGGCGACTTAACACCACCAGAGCTGATTCTAGCAGCAACAGGGTCATTGGGAGGTGGTGGCAGAGCCGGCCTAACTTTCCCGGACCCCGGCGGCGGAGCCAACCCCAAACTAATCGGTTTCGCCTTGGCCGTCCCGGATAGCCCGGCTGAGGACAACATCCCGGCCCCACTCGTCGGCTTCGGCTTCGGCTTCACATTTATCCTTATCGTCTCACCTTCCTTCAGATCCAAAAAATTTACATAAATAAACGAAAATGTTCACTAAAAGTACGAAATTAAAGTAATTTTTTTCAAAATTTTCTTACTTTCAATCTGTGATTGACGGCGGGATGAATATCGATGTGGCAGTCGTCGCTGGTTTCGCCGCCGTTGCTCTCCTTCTCGTGCTCCCTCTTCACGTACTTCTCGTGGTCCGAAAGCGCCACGTTGAAATCGAACGCCTCGTTCCGCTCCGCGAACCCTAGCCCGATGAAGGCGTGCTTCCCGGTTCCGTCCTCGATCTTGAGCACGAAGTAGCGCGACGAGTCGAGCACGGTCTCGACGGAGGTCTCGCGCTGCCCCGGGTGGACGAAGCAGGCGGCGAATAGCTCGCTGGAGTTCGGATCCTCCAGCCGGATCTCGCACCGGTCCTTGCACGACACGACCCGGAGCCGACCCGACCAGATCTTATCGGACTGGAGCCACTCGCCGCACTTGTACCCGCCGGAAGTGCTCCGCGGCGGGATTTTAAAGACTGCGACCTCGCGGACCACGAGAAGCGTGTGCTCGAACGCCTCCTCCTCCTCCTCGAACGACATCGTTTCGGGATCGAATTGGGGGCAGAAAGCTTCGAGCTTTCCCGGATTCTGATCGAGCAATGCGGCTGACAATTCGAGAAAATAAAGAAATTTTGATTTTTTTTTTTGGATCAAATTTTTGGTGAGGGAGTTGAATTTGGGATGAGTTTGACGTGAATTTGAAGCAATGGGAAAATGGTGGGGGGAAGGTTTCAAATGAGGGAGTTTACAGAGACGTGGGTTCGTTCGAAGGTGAGATAGTTTGCTTGATAGGTCAACTGGAATTTGTCTAATGGAGGTGATGTGAAATTACCATCTTGCCCCTTCATCCCACTCTCGATTTTGTAATTTTAGGCGGGTGTATTCAATTGAAAATTTGAGAGATTTTGATGGATTTATAAATTCATAGATTTTTATGGAGTCTAATTGATTTGTAGAGATTCAGTGTGAAATTTTGATTTAATTCCCTCAAAATCTCTTGGGGAGAGAAGAGATTTGTGAATGCTTAAAATACACTACAAAATCTCTCAATTTTCCCTCTAATTCTTCAACTTTTTCAAATTCTTTAAAATCAAATACTAATTGAATACACCTGAAATGTTATAAACTTCTTTAAAATCCTAATTGAATACCTCACCTGAATTTTTGATAATTTTAATAAACTATCTTAAAATCCTGATTGAATACACATTGAATGTCAGAGAATCACTTAAATTCCTGATTGAATACTCCTAGATTCATTAAAAGAATTAAAATCCTTCAAAATTATATGAGATTATGAGATGCTGATCGACTTTGGTGGCAATCGAATAAAATACCTGATGACCCTAAATTATTGCACAAAACCAACAAGTTAAGAAAAATTCGCTCATGAGTAATTTTATTTTTTATCCCGTCAGGTTAGTGAGACAGATTTTGGCTCAGCTTCAACCTCGTGAGAGGTGATTGCCGGGCCCATTGTTTTGCAAAAATTAATGGCATGGTCTTGGTTTGTTTACATGAGCCGGATTTAACTATGAACATATCCAAATTCAAAAAATATGCCCGTCTCTGTGACTACTTAGAACAACTCCACCCGGTGTTTTGCCAAGGCAGAAGGCCAAAGTTGCCCCCGCTGGGCCAAATCCACGCCAACTAGTCAAAACTGTCATACAACTGGTGGACATATCTTTGACAATGGATTAATAAAACTATAAAATATTTTTAAGGAATAAGATATTCTTTTTACTTGTGAATGTGATATACGTGGTTAAATTTTTTTAGATACGGTCAATATTTTTGTAAAAATATTAGAAAAATCAAAGAGATGGAAAGAAGGGGTAAAGTTTATATTGGAAAAACTCTTAAATTTCGGTAAAAATCAATGAAATTCGTCAATATGTTATGCATATCGGTTAAATATTGGAAAATGTATTATATTTCGTTTGACATGACCTAACATTTCATTCAAATTTTCACATTTTTGAGAAAAAATTTACATTTTCATCAAACGCAACTAGTATCGATATATCTATTTTATTTTCGCAATTTACATATCGATATTTCTACTGATAATAATATTTTAAACATTGTATTTGACTTATATTAATGACGAGTTCGATGCCTGAGTATGATTGTACAACCTCTAAAAAAACTCTTTTAGCACGTGCAATTTCTTTCAATTGCACGACAACTTTTTTTGAGTATCAAAAACAATTTCATAAAATATGGCTTTTAGCCTCTTACTATTAAATTGGGCCTATTGGGCTTCAGATTTTAAGACTTTTCAATAAAAGCAAACTGGATTAAGTTCGGGCTTTATGTTCTGGGTCAAGAGTTTGGGCTTCGTTTAGGCATAAAGCAACAGTTAAGGGGTAATTTCGGAAACTAATCTTGCATATATATCCGCAAAATCTCAAATCTTCACTGACCTTAAACCCTAGCTCGAACACCAAGCACTTCCTCCTCCGCCTACATTTGGAGCTCTCAGGTACGAATTTCAGAACCATTTCTGATATTTTTTGCATAAATTTCGTATTTTCTACCTCCAAGTTCAAGATTGCTAAACAATTTTTTGATAAAATTCGAAATTTTTTAGCAGCAAAATAAAAAATTGAGTTCACAAGGGTTTTTACTTTTTTCTGATTGGAGTTAAGGGATTGATTTCAATTGGGGTTTTTTTTTGTAAGAATTTATGCTAGGGTTTCATGGAGAATTGCTTTTAATTTTCAGCAGGTTGAAGAAAAAAGCAGGCACCATGTATCTTCAGTACTACATAAACGAGAATGGCAACAAAGTGTACACTACCAAGGTATGTGATGATGATCAGTGTTTTAGGTCGTTGTTAGAACATGCAGCGACTTGCCGGTATTTCGGTTTTTGATGTACTCATTGAACTTTTCATTTGCTTTTGTGAATGCAGAAGGAATCACCACTTGGGCATGCTACACTATCCGCCCATCCAGGTAAAGATGTTTTCGGCCTTTTCTTTTTTCGACCTGGTTTTGCTCTTTGATGCTTTGTTAGTTGTCTGAGTAGGTTTTTGCATTGATTGTTATGTTGTGACTTGTGAGGATATCGTACCCTGTTGTTTTCGTGTTCTTGCATAATGATTTTAGGCTTAACTTGTCTATATAGGATAGGATGTATTTGGGATCTTCATTGTTTGTTGTTGGTGTGATGGTACGAGACGGAATCAAAAGTAGTCCTAAGTTCCTGTCTGGTCATTTTCGTCGAATCTTTGGATGTTTCTAGATGCATGAGGCTGTAATCTTCCTCGGGTTTTTTTTTCCTACCGGTGCTATTGTAAATGCAAAACTATAAGATAGATTGCTGCAACTTACATGTTTGTTTTGAAATTATCAATGTCATGCTCTGAATGGTTGTGTTTTGTGTGTTGTGTGTCCGCTTCCGAATGGAAACTCATTCTGAAATGGATTGTGTTGCTGATGATTTGGTTTACAATTGATCATCAAACTTTTCAGATTGGGGGACGAGGTTGTGCCACAATATGGTGTTTTCTGATTTTCGTTGGATGAATTGTAATCCTTGAGTCGTTTTTTAGTACCGAGTTCTGTGATCATCTGTTGTTTGTTACTCTACTTAATGTTCCGTAGAAAAAGGTTCCCAGTTCTTTTCGTCACTAATATGTTTCTTTCCCGTGTTTAACTGCAGCCCGCTTCTCCCCAGATGACAAATTTTCGAGGCAAAGATATCTTCTGAAGAAGCGCTTTGGATTGTTGCCAACCCAGCAGTCACCTCTAAAGCATTGAGTACTTTACATGGTTCAGCTGCTCTCACGTCGGTTTAAAGTGCCTTGGGAGTTCGTAGTTTTTACTAGGTTTCTTATGTAGTTGGACCTTTTGATTGAGGACTGTAACTGATTCTGTAAGTTTTTGCAAGTGCAGTAGATTTCTATTAATAATTTACTTTCAGCCTTCATCTACTCGTATATTTGGTTGTCACAACTAAACCCTAAATTGGAGTCTATTTAAAAACGAATCTAAGGTGCTGGGAGGGAGAATCGAACTTGGGTGTGTAAATTTGTTGGAGCCAATGTCTAACACTCTCATTTACAAAAGATTAAGATTGAAATACAACGATAATTAGATTAAGCTACACAATAGCGCTTAGTTTGGTATTGATGTGCTTTGAAAAAAAAACAGTATGATAGTTTTTGGTAAACTTTTATGTAAAACAGCTGTAACTGTGTGAAATGACCAAAAGAGATATAAAATGAGTTTTTTTTTAAAAAACCTAAAAACCCACAAAAGTGTCTCTCTCGGATCGGTTTTTCCCTTGTCGGAGGAAACCATTTCTAGGGTTTGGAGATCCCACAAAACCCTCAAGGCCGGCGCCCTCACCGTCTTCAACCGCACCCTCGCAAGGACAAGAAGCTTTAGACAGAAAACCCACAAACCATAATACCCACAACCCAAATCTGACATCTGCTCCATCCTCCTTGACCCCACCACCGGCGCACTCTCCGGACTCCGCCCCGGAGGCATCCTCGTCGACATAACCACCTCCGAACCCTCCCTCGCCGTTGACTCAATCTTCGCCCACAAGTCTAGTATGGGTCTTTTCATTAAAGGAGCACTGTAGCTCTGTGTGCTTTGAAAAAAAACCAGTTTTCCAAAGCAGCAAATGGCTGCTTTAGCTTTTTCTTTGATTTCAGCTTATTCTCACAGCAGCTTTCAAAATAAGTCCTTTTTTTTAGTTTACCAAACACCTAAAACCCTCACAGTTTTTTTTCATAGGTGCTTTTTTTTTTTTAAGCACCTCACTCCCAAAACCACCCCTAGGTCTAGTTATTGAGTTTGTTATTCACGAGTTGAATGAGACCTCTCGAATTGAGCTTGGGCATTTGTAATTACATTTGTTCTAGCCAACGTTTATGGGCTCGTTTGGAAATGCATTTAAAATAGCTGAAAGCTCTTTTCATGAAAATGTTTTTAGAACAAATCTGTGCTAAAAATACAAGTGAATTTTGGAAAAGCAATTAAAGTGCTTTTGAAACTTAAAATCATTTTCTCTTAAAGTGCTCTTAGTTGTTTGAAAGGTATTTCCAAACGAGCCCCAAGTCTAACACACCCTCGTCTACACAAGATTGGTTAAAGAAATATTGAGAATTTTTATGCAACAATGATTCAGTTAAGTTACATAATGAGTTAATTGTCGTATTTATCATTTAAATAAATCAAATTTGACTTATCATACTTACTAGTGTAGATAAATACCGATGGACTATAATATTAGCAACACAAATTGCAATGTTTTATTTACATTCATCACAATTTGATACGTAAACACAAATTTTTATTTTTCCATAGCCACTCAAAATACAATGACAACCCTCGACCAATCAGAAAACCGGAATGTTTATTTATGCGCAGGCAAGTACTAAAACGACCTCGTTCTTAGATGCCCCCAGTCTCCACTGTCCTTGGTACTCACTCGAGCAGTAGTCGTCGCGCCCTAAGACTTCACCAACACTGACCATCTCTCTCTGTCTCTCCAACGCACTCGCCTCTCGGTACGTTCCTCCTCTCGATCTGAAACCGTAGCGTCTTCCGGATCGCGTCCGTGCACGAATGTGCGAGTGAATTTGCGTATCTGAAGCTGTTGATTTGTTACTGTTGCAGGAATGGCTACCATAAGCCTCGGGTTATTTCTGGTGCTGGTTTTTGCGATTGCGATCTGCCATGCTGCTGCTTCTGTCTTCCAGCCAATCTCCGACTCTCACCGATCCGCGGCTTCGGAGCTCTTCGCGCCCGCCGATGGATCGTTCGGGAGGTGAATTAAACCCCTAATTAAACCCTTGAAATGATCTGCCTGTTTTTTTTTTTTTATCGTATTTTCTGTTTGGTTCCCGAGGAAGTTAAAATGGTGTGGATGCATTTGGATGATCCAATTGAATAATTAAAATGGATTTGTTTCATTTTTATATGATGCCGCCTTCTCAGAGATTTGAAGTTAAAGTACGTTTTTTTCCCTGTATTTTACTTGTAATGCACGGTTAGCTTTCAATCCTGGTGGAATTTGGTTTCATTTGCACGATTAGAGTAATTTATTTGGATATTGGTTGCAAATTTGATTCTAATTATTCGATTTGGTAAATTGTTGACAGTTTAGAAGAGGCATATGAAGCCCTAAGATCGTTCGAGGTTCTTGGGATCAATAAAAAGTCCGATATGCGCGCGGCTACTTGTCAGTCCGTTGTGGACAAACTTGGGTCATCGTCTTCTGCCCCAAAGGATTTGTTCTTTGCCTTAAAGGTTAACAGCATTTTGGATTGCGAGGTTAAAAATGAAGTCTTAGAGGTATTTGTGAAGTTTTAGAACCTTTGCTTTGTTCTCAACGTGAAATTAACTGCTTATGAGTTATGTGGAAGAATAATGAAGTGGGTGATTAATTCTTATTTCCTTGTCTAGGGCATTGCTTCACGACTTAAAACTATTGTCAATAGTGCAAGTTCATTGCACGACTTCTATTACTCAGTCGGAAGCTTGGTACTTATTAAGGTAAATTGTTGAAGAACTACCTTTTGGCTGCACTGTCCAACTCAGGTTTAGATCTTCTTTTTGGTTTGAGGTCTTAGTTTGGCTACAGATTCAGCATGAATCAATGGTGATTTATGAAATAATACCAACTCTGAGGGAAGCAAACAAATATTTTGAATACTCTTACTATTTTAATTGATTTAACTATTGTGCAAGGGCCTCTATTTTGTGTTTTTTTTGAGCCCCTACATCTATAGTTATGAATTCTTTCCCTAAATTTTTTTGCCTTTTTTCTTTCTTGCTGCAGGATCAAAGTTCTGAAGTCGATGTACTTCTTGCTGATGCTGGTGGAGTTTTCCATTCTATCAAGGTAGTTCCCAGTACAATTAGTGGTTTTGTGGATGAAATAGTTTCAGTTTTTGCTGTCTACAGGTGCTGGCAGAACTTGGGCGGCTGTTTGCAGTCTATTTCTTTTCACATCTAAAAGAAGAAAATATTGCTCTTTTGAATGTTTGAATGATTTTGAAATTTTATTGCAGTCTCTCAGCCAGAGTGATGGAAGGTGGCGCCTCAGTTCTGATAATCCCGAGGCTAGTACCTATGCTGCTGGTAATGACTTTTCAGGAATTATTTATATGTTATGCTGTTTATTTTCTGATGGAGAGTTTCTTCTAATCAGTTGGTGATGTAACTGGGAACTTTCCCTCAACACCCTAAATTTGCTCCCATGAGTTAAATCCTTATCTTAAATCAACTAGAGGGGGATTAATAAGCGGCTTATACTCACTTCTTGATTTTGTCATCCCTCTTCCAGGTTTAGCGCTCGAAGCACTTTCTGGAGTTATCTCATTAGCATCTTCTGAAATTGATGAGTCTAAGGTAAAAAAAATTCCATGTGTGTTTTAATTGTATAAGCAGCCATAATAAGCTTTAAATGTGTTTAAATTTAAACTTCAACCCCTATGGGGCATTTGAATATGGAGAAGAAAATTCCATTATCTGTGGACCTATTTTTTCTTTTCTTTTTAGCTTTTTTTTTTTTATGTAGCTTTTTAGTCAGATTCTGTATATCTTATTAGTATAATATGATTCTGCTCTGTTATTGCTATTTTTTACGTTTTTTTTAACATGCTTCTACTCTGTAATTCTTCATCTGTTTTTTTTTTGTTTCCTAATGTTCGATAATGTTGTCTATGGGCAGATTGGTACATTGAAAAGTGATGTTTTGAAGCTTTTTGACAGCATTGAGCAATATGGTATGTGCTGCTCTTTCTTTTTTCCAACAGATGTCTCCTTATAAGCTTATTATTTTTTTCTCCTTCGCTTTCTCATGCTAGAACTTTTGGTGTTCTAGGTTTTAGGTTGTATGTATCTTCTGTATTTTCATAATATATAGTAATCACATTTTACTAGGAGTTTGGTGCAAAAACTTTTGTGATTTTAGATGGTAATTTGGGTCGTTGTGCCCTTAATTGTATCTTCTGTCCTGGTGGTATCATGGTACTTTATATCTGTTATTTTAGTGGTACCCAAGCAAGTTTGGCATGATAGAGGTGGTCTTGTTATCCTGCCTGCATTTTGATGTGTATGCACGGGCAGTTTGTTTCATTTTCATGAAACACCGTTTGTCATTGAAATTTGATTGAACAACACAATCTTTCCTATGATTAAAACACGTTTTCTTCCAATCCTGCTTTCAGTTTGGTTTTGTCATTTAATTTTCTGGTATATCTATTATTTATGTGAAATCATATACCTATGTTTTGTAGATGATGGGACCATTTACTTTGATGAAAAAGTTGTTGATCTGCGTGAGCATCAGAGTCCTCTTTCAACTACTGCATCAGTTGTTCGAGGATTGACAGCATTTGCAACTGTGACATCTGAAAACATAAAGGTGATTCGAAGCATACTCAATGGCACTTTCTTTCCTTCTTTCCCATTGCAATGCAGTTTCTTTTTGGAGAACAATGGGGTTGGTATTATTTGCATGCTAATGCTTTAGCTTAGAGTTTGCAGGTTCCAGGGGACAAGATATTGGGTCTGGCAAAATTCTTCCTTGGAGTTGGCATTCCTGGCAATGCTAAAGACTTCTTCAACCAAATAGATTCATTAGCTTCTTTGGAAAGCAATAAGCAAGTGCTAAACCTTTTTCTTTTATTGAATTGAATCTCCAATTATTTTGCATTTGTATCTGTGCAATGCAACGTTTATAGTTCAATTTTCTTTTTTGTGCCTTAATTTGTGTTTTATTTCACTCTTTTTTGGTGCAGGGTTTCTATCCCACTGATATTATCACTTCCAGCTACAGTGCTTTCATTGACCAAGAAAGACCAGCTCCAGGTTTGTCAATTTATCAACACAACATTTCTTCTTTGAAACTGATTGCTGTGGGGTATTTTATATATATATATATATATATATATATATGTATGTATGTATGTATGTATGTATGTATGTATGCACGACTTTGCTCTGCTTCTATCTCCTAAGTTACTACCAAAAGAGATACCTTTTCTTTGATATACATATAAATGTCAATATATCTATGTATATATGTATTGTCTTGTGAAATCTTCACTGCTTGCCTTTCCCCTCAAGCTGACTTTTTTTGTTCTCTTTTTCAAACATAAAGTCCTGTACTAAGTTGTGCTCGTATTCGCTTATTGCTTTTAATTGACCTGCACAGGATCAATGTTAAATCAGCCTGCTGTGGATTGATTTTTTTGCTGAGGAAAAGATATAGTTACAAGTAATGTTGTTTATGTCAAATAATATACTTTGGTTTATTCGTGTGTTCTTTGCACTGCAAATTTTAATCAGGTGAAAGTGAATACCGTGCTTGGTTCAAGTGCACCACCTATGACAGTTAAGTTGGTGAAAGCGTTCGGTTCTGGTTCAAAAGCTGCTTCCAAAATTGCAAGCCAGGTAAGTAATAACTTTTTTTTCCGTTGTTTTCTTGGTGTATCTACTATCTTGTTTATGCACAATTCTTTAGTCTTAGACATCCTTCCTATCACAAGATTAGTTTTGGATATCCTCTTCTCACAATTTTATTGCATGAATGGCCTTTGGTTCACTGCTTTATCATGTGTGTGACTTAGGAACTCAAGTTTGACAAAGAAAGTGGGTCCCATTTCTTGGACGTTTTGCCAGAAAGTGTCGATGTTGGAACTTACACATTTGCATTTGAGGTACCTTTCTCTTTTTGGTTAGTTCTTTTGGACAAACTTCCATTTGGTCTCAATTTGTTCTGAGTTTTCCAATTTTTTGTAGGTGGTTCTGCATGATTCTGAAGATGAAAAAGTTTATGCAACTGGAGGTTCTACTCAAGTACAGATATTTATCACAGGAGTTATCAAAATTGAAAATGCAGAGATTGCAGTACTTGATAGTGATATTGGGAGCATAGAAACCCAGAAAAAGTACGTACTCAAATTCTGTTTGGTTCATGTTTCCTGCTTATATCATTTGTTCTTCTGAATTTTCAATTGCAAGTTGGATGCTTGTAATCACATAGCCAATGTGGCTTTTTGTTATTATTTATAATTTTTTCTTATAATTGTACATGGCCAAGGCCGTGCTTATTCTTTTCTGAAATTTTCTGAAACATCTGAATTACTTATATGTCACCAATTTACCAGACTAGATTTTGCTGGAGAAAATACTGTCTCGCTATCAGCAAACCACCTCCAAAAGCTGCGTTTATCCTTTCAATTGACCACTCCTTATGGGCATGCTTTTAAGCCTCATCAGGTTTGTAATTTTGTGTCTATTCTTGAGTAAATGCTCTCTATTCAGTTCTCTTAGGTGTTTGATTGGCCGCAGGTATTTCTTAAATTGACGCATGAGACCAAGGTTGAACATATCTTTGTGGTGGGAAGCTCTGGCCAAAAGTTTGAGAAAATACTGGTAAAGTTTCTTTGATTTCATCCTCAAACTTACTTATGGCTTCATTTTTATTTATTTTATTTATTTATAGAGACTGTCAGTTTAAAGCGTACTTGGTCACATGTGATTTTTTTTTTCTCTGCATAGATGCACTATGCATTTATCTTCTGATTTTTGCAAACACTCTGGGATTCAACGCTCTTTTGGAAAACTAGATCTTTAGAGTTTTCTTTTTTAATTTATCTATTTAGGTGAAACTGTGATAAACCCATGATTACTGTCTGAACACATGAATAATATAAAGGTGCAGCTTTCACTATCCTAGGTCATGGATTTTACCCCATGGAGAGGTCTTTAATTTTTTGTTTTGATTGGTTTTGATATCTTTTTACAGGATTTTCTCGGATTGGTTGAGAAGTTTTACTATCTGTCTGGTAGTTATGACATTCAATTAACTGTTGGTGATGTTGTAATGGTAAGCATGAGGTTTCCTCAAGTTTTTAAAATTGTTTCTGGTTTTTATTCTCCTATTGGCTAAGCGAACTTTTTTCCTTTCCAGGAAAACTCTTTCTTACGGGCTATTGGCCAGATTGATTTGGATCTACCAGAAGCACCTGAGAAAACCTCCCGCCCTCCTCTTCCGGCTGTTGATCCTTACTCAAAGTTTGGTCCCAAAGCTGAGATAGCCCATATCTTTAGGGTTCCAGAAAAGCGTCCTTCTCAGGAGCTATCTCTCATTTTCTTGGGCCTTGTGCTTTTACCATTGATTGGATTTTTGGTTGGGGTGAGTCTTTGTTAAGCGAATCCTTAATCTGTTGTCATTTTTGCTCAGAAAATTAGTTACAGTTTATGCTCGTATCCCTCCCTTGGAAAGTCCAAGTCGGTTTGAGGTGACGTTTTTATAAACTGACATTCTCTAGAGTGCAAAAAGGCCAAAAGAGATGGTGGCTGTCAACATTCTTAAGTTCTTACCCTTTTTGTATTTTTAATTAACCGCGCTTTGTCTGAAACAGCTATTACGCTTGGGGGTGAATCTAAAGAACTTCCCTACTTCAGCAGTACCCGCCACCTTCGGTATCCTATTCCATGTTGGCATTGCTGCAGTTCTTTTGCTCTATGTGCTTTTCTGGTTGAAGGTATGCCATTCATTTGTGTTTACTTGCACTTTCAGTCAGGAAGGTTCCCATCTGCTTCATATCCCCAATGATCCGGACAAACTCATTTTTAAGCATAGGGTGACCTGTTATAGAACCGAAAAAATAACACTTAACATATATAGTATTGACGAGTTTTCACGGTTCGATTTCAAAGATTCCATATTTTGTTCGTAACATAGTACGCTAATGGAACACGATTTTGGCTTTTCAATGCAGTTTCTCAGGTAGCCATACAAAGTTATTGGTTAAGTTTAGGCATACTAGTAAACATCATTTTTGTTTCGTTGCACATGGATTAAGCTTTTCAAAGGATTCTCTGCTTACTCGTTTGTTCCATGTACAGTTGGATCTATTTACGACTCTCAAAACGCTTGGATTGTTGGGAGTTTTCTTGCTGTTTGTTGGACACCGGATTCTATCCCACCTGGCCTCTACGTCGTCCAAGTTGAAATCTGCTTGAAATGGAAATCAAGCAATCTCCCATTTGGAAAGATCAAAAGAATTTTCGGCCTTAAAAGAGATATCGAAAGGATGTGGAAACTTTCGTTTGGAGAACAGAGGGTGGGACTATTCAGAACAAATTTTGTAGGACACTTTGTTATGTTATACCTTTGCCTCTAACTTTAGAATTTTATTACCCTTAAATCATATTATTGAAAAAGAAAGTTGTACCTACGGGACGGGCTTGATCTCACACATCATTAGTATGACTTTGACGTATCAAAGTTACTGCATCGGTTTATGTCTTTGCTCCTCCGTGACTCGTAGCCGAATTTAAACCACTTGAGGGGCGTTCGAGCATTTCCTCAATGGTTCTTGAGCAAGGCCCCTTTCCTTCTCACTCTGGCTTTTCCATGCCTCTGAAATGTTTTTCGGCAGGATCGATGATGATTCGGTTCTCTAGTGCCGATCATTTTATACAAACGATATTCTATTTTAAACTAATTTGAACTTGAGTGCATAGGAAAGAACACGCGTATACTTTTTCCGTTTTAGTTTTCATATATAGTGCTAAAGATTACAGATTCAATCCTCTCATGGGCAGATGGAATGTGCCTCCACCTTTCTCCAATCAATAGCAGAAAGTGACTATCTTACAATTTCCCAATGAATTATAAATAGAACGTAGGATCTGTTCTGATCAATTAGAGGAACAAAGAAAATTGGAGAAGCTGAGAAGAAAAATGTAACATGACCAAATGCAACAAAATTATAAATAAACCCAGCACCACCTCACGCCCTGTGAAATGCCTGGGATCATATCGCGCTATTCTACATTTCTAAAGCTCTCGCTCGTACGCCAAATCTTTTTCTGGATAATAAACACCACATCATCATCTAGCTCGGAGCCTCCCTCCGCATCTGCGGTTGCCACTGCTTCCCAGTGCAACGCCTTCATGTATTTGTTTATGAACTCCACCACCTTCCGCTTATCGCGCACAATGATGAAACCTTTGGGCCTCAGGATGCGATCCATCTCAATCAACAAATCAACGCCGCTGCATTCTTTCCTTTCAATATCTGAGAAGACAGTCCAAGCGTGAAGTAGATCGTAAGTTCGTGGGTAGGTTGAGTAGGCTTCACACCTGTCACGAGTTGCGCCAAACAAATATATCAGTATTTGATGCAATGTTACAACAGCAAAGAAAGTTGATATCATGTTTTTACATCATGAGCTAATGCCTAATGCAATACAACGAAAGGTTCGCTCGTTCCCGATATTGAAAGTAAGCCTGAGATCTTGCTTAGTAATATTTTAAGCGTAATAGAAAATCTATATTTGGCAGCATAACTATATAGGTGGGAGTTTCTCACTCTAAACAGCAACGACCATCAACTGCTCAAGGTTCTACAAGTTTCTAATTGAACTCTTTCGTTGGTTAGTTTGCCTAACCAGCAGTGAGTCCCATCCTCAGCGTCATCTTTCCGTTTGTCGCAATCATCTGGGGATTGATCCTCAAAAAAAAAGAAAAGAAAAGCAAATTAACTCATAAAGATTGTTCAACGTACCAGTTGTGTACTGAGCCTATCAGTCCTCTGTCGTATATTATTTTAAGTGTGTTAGGTCCATCTTCTGGCACCACATTCATAACCCAAACATCTTTGTTCTTCAAAGCCCCTGCAAATGAACCCAGGTTTGCCTTCATGTCCATCACATTCCTTATTGTGTCGGAACTAATCTTTGGGCTCAAAAGATTCCAGTAATTTTCAACTCTTTGTTGCCAAACTTCCTGCACCACATTAATACTGTCATACACCAAGTATTTGTATGTTTGTAATCTTAAATAGCGAATATTACCCCGGCAGAGAAGGGGGAAAAAAATGCAGTCTGTCTTAAGAATTACCATGTCCTTCTCAAAGATATCACTGGAGTAGCCGAAATCACCAAGACGAGGAGGAGGTGTAGTCAATCGAGCAGGCCAAGGAGCTAAACCACTTCCTCTTGCTCTATGATTTTCTGAAAATAACGGACCAACAAATGTAAGTGCTTTTTTCAACTCTCAATGCTATTTAGATACTGCAAAATTATTAGCAATCTATATTTCCAGTTGAGTCCATTTTCTAGATTAATAATTCTCATAATTAAATTAACTCAAATCAACATTGAGATCAACTTATAAAAGGGTTCTGGCATGTTACTTTGAGATTGCTCAAGGCGACTACCAAAGCACAGAAATATAAAAATTATTTAGAAAATGAAGGAAATAGTACTCACGCTCAGAGTATGGTGTGATACAAGCCTCCATTTTCACATTATAGACAGCATCTGGATCATCATCAGACCTGCAGAGGGGTGGTTGAGTACCAGGGGGTCTTTCCATGTAACAATCATTCGTCAGCGGCTTGACCCAAATAACAGTTTGGTTCATTTTAGAAGCTATTTTCCAGCACATCCGTTCCACAAGGGCACTCATCGCTTTCCAAATTCTAAGATCCTCTTCATCCTGTGCGTAGGCTTCAGGAGATGAGTAGGCAAAATAACCTCCTGGTCTAAGTACCCTATCTAACTCAAGGAGAAGTATCCCATCCCTTTGAAGCCAATCGATCCTACAGCGAGAACAATGTGCTAGCTCAAAAGATCTACTTGGGTAAGGGAGTCTTTTGGTCCCCAAAACACCAAGATACGCGGGAATTCCTCTCTCCAATGCAAATTGGATCTGATTTTGATGAACATCATTAGGTGCCAAAGACATTGCGATAATATCAGAAGAAAGCAGGTATCCTCCAAAACTAGCAACACCACAACCAACATCAAGGACCGTTCGGAGCCTTCCTCCATTATTTAAAATGTTGTTACTAAAGTTGAGCATCTGCCAATCCAAACCAAGAAAAGTCAGTGCTTTAACCATGAAAAAAAAAACGTATTTACTATCTTTCTACTAACTAACTATTTTTTACTCCACTGTGAAGGGCCACTGACTTACATTAGCCATTGATGCGATGTACTTGTCAGCTCCATAATGGAAGTGAGTACCTCCTCCAGGAAATCCAATCTTTTCACCTTTGACAACCATCCACTTTTGGTCAGACTTCTCAGTCGCAAGGTGCGTATGAGGTATATTTGCTTTCCATACCTCGTCTCGGCTTTTAGGCCACTTGATTGGGATCTATTGCATAAAAACAGAAGAAAACTTCATACCATAATTCAAGAGAAAGTTCTAGTAGAAAGCTTCCTCGCTCAATTCCATTTGATGTAAAGACTTAAGCAGGATCTCACCTTATATCCAGGAGGAGGTGGAATCAAACAGTTATATCGCCTTTCAGGCACTGGGCAGTGTCTCTCATAATGCTCCATCACAGACAGATCCAACTTCAACCTTGTTTCATAAATAAGGTTTCTGTCTAAGCAAGGAATCAGTTCTGAATGTCTATCATCACAAACCTTCATCATTGAAAAATACTTATATTAGCCTTTAAAATAGATAACCCAGATGAATTACTCATAAGAATACTATGAAGTGAAACGACATAGTAAATGTTAACCAAGGCAACTGACCGGTATGCTCTTCAATATAACACCATCCTCTTCATCTTCACCAAGTTTGGAAGGTGACTCGTCAACATCTTCATCCGCACCCAAGTAAGTAGAACCGAATTTTCTTATCTTACTGCCATACTCGAGACCGGAGGAACCATTTTTCTTAGAATACAAGTATAGGAGACCACAAATGATCACCAAAACAAGAACTGAGGTGACCAAACGTTTCTTTGGGATCCCGTCAGCCCTTCCCCGTGACATTTTCACAAACTAACACAGCAATCACCCTTCTACTTCGACTTCAACATGCAGAGTTCAAACTAAAGCTCCAGTTTCACTCCAGAAAGACGATCGTTGGATGTCTCACTTCAGAAACAGCTTCAATCACCAAAACACGATTAAACTAGTTAGTTCCATAGAATACAGATACAATGGCAGTAAGTAAAGAAAATGATCCGCGATACTACGAATTCAAACATCGAAAATTAACATATAAAATTAAGACCATTCAACTCATCACTTCAAGTCAACCAAATGAAATATCTATTCGGCTCTACTTTATTTACCTTCTAAGAAGGAAGCAACATTATAACTCGATTTAGTATAATCGCAAGATTCACAACAAAGAAATCCTAATCCAGTCAATATTATACGAAAAAGGAGAAGTTATTAACTTGTGATTTAAGATATACTTTAATGCCATTAATTAAAATAGAAAGGGAAAACCAGAAACTAACAGCTAAAAGCTAGTGTAAGAAACTCATAAACCAAACCAAACCAAGTGAAACAAGTACAAAAACAACAAAATTTCAATCCCAGCAGTAAAAAACGAATTCAAATCTGACCCAGTTCCTTCAAACAGGAACAAATCTGGAAAAAAAGTACCACTATCTGATTTCTGTATACGGATTAAATGTCTGAAATAAATGGCATATAAAAACGATTAGCACCAATACAAAGCGTGAGAGTGAAGAGGAAGGAGGGTAAAATCGGAAGCAAGAAACACAAAAAAGAAGAAGATGCAAGATTAACAGACGCAAAAGCACCGACAGTTGACATGTATATAATATATGGGAGACCTTCAACTTCGACAAACAAGAATTGACAGAGATTGATACGACCCAGCTCGTGAAATCTAAAAACTCGTCGGCAGTGTTAATCCCCAGAGCTGGAAAGTGCCAATTTGAAATTGCCCAGATGAAAATTCATAGAAAAACAGCAAAAAAATAATCAGATCTTTTTGGATGAAGACTCAAAAATTGCATATAGGCAGTGAGAAACAGAGTGAGTGAGTGCGATTGGAAAGTGGGGACGGATCGGAACCGGTAGATGTGGGCTCGTTTTTCGATGAGGATTGAGCAGAGGACGTACCTGGTTGCAATGGATTTTTCCCAAAGGAGCAAGAGAGAATGTGAGAGAAAGAGAGAGAGAGATGGGGGGTCCTTCTTAGGAATGATGAGTGGGAAGCATAAACGGGAAACAAACGAATATTGAACAACGGTATGGGATTTGAGAATTTGACAGTGCGCGAGAGAGAGAGATCTATTGGAGTAATAAACAAAGAGGGAGATCCACAGACAACCGAAGTGGGGGAGAGAGAAGAGAGACGGTGAGGGCGAAACACACGACAGATCGACGTTGTCGTTTGTAGGGACGGGACCGCCTGAATACGCGGCATCAACGCGTCACATTACGATATATACTCAGTGTGGTACTGTTACTGTACTTTACTCTGACAGTTTTTAAGTTTAATTTGAGATCATTTCGAATTCTTTACTCTTAATTCATTAAGTTTGAGGATTCAGACATTGAAATTTGATCTAACGGCTAAAGTTATTTTAATTTTTAAAGTAGATCATTGTTTGTAACCATTTGATCAAATTTTAATATTCTGAATTCTCGGACTTCGAATTCCTTTGTAATTTAAATCACATTATTATTAACTTATTTTGAGGCTAAATATATAATTTTTCATTCATATAGACAACAATGTTCGTTTGAAAAAAAAAAAAAAACACGTCACATGGAATGTGAGATTTTGGCGCATGAAAGTGAAAGCCCCTGCTTTTTTGCTGTCTCTTTGACAAACCATTGGTGGCTGGCAAGAGGGATTGGAAAACGGTGTGTCAAGACACAAGTGGCAATACTCTTTAAATGAGAAGTTGATTGATGGCGTAAATGGAGACTTTCACCCCCATTCATGTTTATTTATCAGAAAATGTCACCGACATTATATTTTTAAATTATACTAAAATTATGTATTACAAATATAGTTTATCAAGAGTCTTTTTAGTAATTTGTGTTGAAATTGTGAATGATGCTTTATTACAGCGGCAAAATACTGTTATCCACATATAATCTTATGCATATTCCATCTACATCGATTCTTTTTTTTTCTAAATAATTAACTATTTAATTCAGTAATTTTATCACTTGACTAAAAAAATTAATATACTATAAGCACTCAACTCAAATTCCTAATCGAACAATATATCATTTATCATGAAAACTTTTCTCGTATTGTGTATAGATTTCATTGAAATGAAGTGGGTTTGGTAATTTACCAAGAAACTAAAGTTGGTAGGTAATTTACCATCAAGCTTAAGTGGTAGGATTATCAATTGACATTTTCATGTATGACATGATTATGAAATTAGAATTCACCGCAACTTTAACTTAATACCATTAACTATTCGGCAGTGTTTGGTGCGTAGATAGGACGGAATAGAATGGAAAGTTATCTTTCATCAGAAATTCAATGTTTCAACTTTCCCTAGTTCAGTTCAATCTTCTCCTATCCTCCTCATCTTAATAGTTAACTATTTAACCTAGTTAGCTATCGTTTATAAAAATAAAATAAAAAATGACATTTCAATTATGTTCAATTTAATAGTTTAAATATCCTAACCCCACTCTAACTAACACCGAGGTCTTTTGTGATAAAACCTCACACCTGACGGATTGTGCAGGGGGTAATTACCAAGTTGGGGACAATATCAGTGTTGTTGGAAGTGGGCTGTATGGCTCGTCTCTCTGATAATTCTACATGGTATCAGAGTCAGGGAGCAGACCCGTACTGTACTGCCACGTGATAGGTGGGTCCCCTAGGCCCTGGGCGATGATGGTGGGTCCCTTGGCCCCGCTTGTAGGGTGAGTCCCCTTGGCTCTACGTGGTTGCCGATGTGTGGATCTCCCACGTGTGACCTACTAATTGGGTCTCACGTGAGGGGGCGTGTTGAATCCCATATCGGCCATACAAAAGGAAAAGTAATTGTTTAAATATCCTAACCCCACTCTGACTAACACCGAGACCTCTTGTGATAAAACCCCACACCTGACGGATTGTGCAGGTGGTAATTACCAAGTTGGGGACAATATTGGTGTTGTTGGAAGTGGGCTGTATGGCCCGTTTGTCTAATAATTCTACAAATTCTTAGCACCTGCTGCATTTAAGTTTGATGGCATCACAATGCCGTTACTGGGCGAGGTGACTGCTGCTCGTGAAACAGCTTTGTTTCTGCAACAATGGCCTGCTGCAAATGTGGAGATGGATGGGGATGCCCTTATGGTTGTTTCAGCAATCCAACTCAAGGTCACGGCCAATAATGGTCCTTTTGGACACCTACTGGAGGATACACGGATGATTGTAGCAAATGTTGGACAATGGAAGACTACTTTCGTCCCAAGGTATGCCAATAAAGTGGCTCATCTCCTAGCTAGATTAGGCCTAACTTTGACAGACGCAAAAGCACCGACAGTCGACAATTGACAAGCAGAAGGGTAAAATCGGAAGCAAGAAAAAAGAAATGCAAGATTAACAGACGCAAAAGCACCGACAGTCGAGAGTCGACAGTTGACACGTATATAATCGATGGGAGACCTTCAACTTTGACAAACAAGAATTGACAGAGATTGATACGACCCAGCTCGTGAAATCTAAAAAATCGTCGGTAGTGTTAATTCCCAGAGCTGGAAAGTGCCGATTTGAAATTGCCCAGATGAAAATTCATAGAAAAACAACAAAAAAATCAGATCTTTTTTTATGAAGACTAAAAAATTGCATATGGGCAGTGAGAAACAGAGTGAGTGAGTGCGATTGGAGAGTGGGGACGGATCAGAACCATTAGATGTGGGCTCCTTTTTCGATGAGGATTGAGCAGATGACTAATAGGATTCAACCAGTTACATGTTCAACATTAACCAGGGATGAGGGTGGTTATGGTGGATTGAAGGAGAAGATACAACAAGAATATAGAGGAATTTGATATCAATATATTTTGTTCGATATATTCTAAGGCAATAGCCTTGTAAGCACTACAAGTGTGCAAATGCCAGATAGCAATACAATGACATTTTTTAAATAAAACCTGAAAACTTATGTCTATTACACTTTGGCCCAACAACCTTACAATTGAACCCAATTACGAAAACTGAATTACTTGATGATCGAGAGAATCATCCTTGAGAATCCCAGTCCATAACAATACTCCCTCCTTCAAGCCTCCCAAGTAGCAGCATTGACATCCTGATCCTTCCAATGGACCAACAATTGAACTCCAACTGAGTTTCCCTTCTTGTACATTCGGCGTTCTAGTATAGCAGCAGGCTTCAATTGACATAACCCATCATTAGTGATCGCTGGTAGGACTGAACTTGGTGTAGTGGTTGGACCGAGATGTTTCTTGAGACAACTGACATGGAAAACAGGGTGTACTTTAGTTCCAAGTGGCAGGTCCAGCTTGTAAGCTATAGTACCAATTTTTTTTCAAAATTTCATAAGGGCCAAAGAACTGTGGTTGCAGTTTGTGATAACCGTGAGGAGCCAAATACTGCAACTGATAGGGTACCAATGTGAGATACACCCAATCACCCACTTCAAAATGCCTCTTAGTCCTTCTTTTGTTAGCATGCAGCTTTATTCATTCCTAAGCCAATTCCAAATTTCTTTTGAGCACAGATAAAATTTTGTCCCTTTCCTCCAAACATTGTGCCACAACGTCCACTCAGGCAGTACCAGGTTCATATGGAATGATGTTTGGGGGAGAGTATCCATAAACAACTTCAAAAAGGGTATATTGTGAAGAAGTGTGGTATGATGTGTTAAAACACCACTCAGCCCATGGTGATGCATTGTAAACAACACACAAATTAAACCCTCTTTTTGACAATTGTAGTAAAGATGTAAGTAGGGTATCGTTCTAGACCGGGGATTAGGAGGGATTGCTAATGCACCTAACTGACTTAAAATATTAAACAAGACTTAAAAACACAAAACAAAACTCTAAAACAGAAAGCTAAACTATAATAACTTAAAACACACCAGAATAGTAAAAACAACACAAAACAATCAAATTGACCCAAATTAGACACTAGGGACTGATTTGGACGAAAATAAACTCAAAAGACTAACTAAACATAAATCTAAACAGATTCTAGCTAAATTAATATAACTTAAAGATTGGGGATTGGTTTTTGACGAAAATTAAAAGACAAAGTAAATAACTTGCAGATTCTAAACAAAGACATAAAACTAAGTGAATTGATGGATAGATGGACTAGCTAGATGGTTCTTCTCCACACATGACACATATGCAACGTAAATCAATTTTCAGTTGTTCTTTCAATAAACCATGAAACTCAATACTCCGGGTTAACCGTGAACAACACTTTTTTAACCTTCAAGTTTTCCTTAAGTTATTGAATTGGACGGAAAAGCGCATACTACAATTCAAAACATTCTTCAAAAGTCCCCTACGTGAATAGGACAATAGAGATACAATCAAAGATCATTAAGCTTTGTGAAAACTATAAGCATTGACGAGACATTTGTAACTATGAACAGCATGATACTCTTGCCAATAATTCACTTAACGCGATTGTGACTAGCAACCTCCACTACTTGTGAATATAAGTTCATAACGATTAGGTGAAACTCCCTTATATTCTAGCATCAAATTCATGCATGCAAACTAAGTATGCATCCTTAATCGACATACAAGAATAAGTTATAAATCAAGCAGTTAAGCAAATTGAATTCACAACTCATGAAATCACAACTGAAGGTAATCAATTCATATTACAAATATGTTCATGGCTTTGAATCAACCTCTAGCCAAAACGAATTTAGTTCCACATATTTGCAATTAAACAACTATAATTGAATTTAAACATGATAAACAAAAGTAGAAGACACCTAGAACACTCCAGCAATCCAACGTCTTGAATGGTTAGCACAGCTCCAAGTCCTCCTCATTTCTTGCAAATATACAGCACCAAGGTGGGTGTGGTGTTTGGATGGTCTAGGGGATGTGGCAGAGATTGGATAGGTTGAGAGAGTATGGAAGGGTCGTAGGGGATGGATAGGAAAAGAGGTGGATGGAAATAGATGGAGGAAGAAGGAAACTTGCGACGGAAATTGTGTTGTTTATGGAATGTGTTGTAGATGTGAATTCCCCCTTGTCTTGTGATGGACAAGCCTATTTATAGACTTTGAAAATGAATCACCACCACAAAATTTCTTGGTGAAGTGGGTGGATGTTGTAGGTGAAGTGGGTGGATGTTGTAGTTGAAGTAGGTGGATGTTGTAGGTGAAGTGGGTGGATGTTGTAGGTGAAGTAGGTGGATGTTGTAGGTGAAGTGTGCCCATATTTTAGCATATGTTTGAAGCCCTTTCATGCACCAAAACGTCCATCCTTATGCATGCAATCCATTCCACCCCAAAACAGCTCCAAATTGCACCAAAATGCACTTCTTTGCTAACTTTGTTACAAACACACGAAAATAGCTTAAAACATTCTAATAAGATGAAACTAATTAAGTAAATGCAAGGAAACAAACTAATAAAATCACATAAATATGTTCCTATCACATGGTAGCCATTGAACCCACTTTTTTGGTTGTCCTGCAATGAAACACCTGAGATAGGTTTCCAAACAGCGATTCATGACCTCCATTTGACCATTAGTTTGGGGATGGTACCTCGAGCTAAGACAAAGCTTGGAGCTTTGGAGCCTGAACAATTCTTTCCAAAAGTGACTGATGAATACCGGATCCCGATCACTCACAATAGTATTAGGTAACCCTTGGAGTTTGAAAATATTATCAATAAACGATTGTGCTACACTGGTGGCTGAATAAATATGAGACAAGGGAACAAAGTGAGTGTACTTAGAGAGTTGGTCCACCACTACCATGATGACAGACTTACCTTTACAATTTGGCAAGGCCACAAGTAATCCATACTTATGTCAAACCAAGTTCGATCAGGTATGGGAAAGGGCTGGAGCAATCCAAGAGGAGTTATTGTCTCATACTTATTTGTTGACTTATGTAGCATTCTGTAATAAATTTTTTGATATCCCGTTTCATACCTGGCGAATAGAAACACTTTTTAAGTTTGTGATAAGTTTTGATAATGCCTTGGTGGCCCGCTGCAGGTGGAGAGTGATACTCTTCAATCAATTTATGTTGCCAAGTAGAATTAGGACTCAAAAGGATCCTAGTTTTGTATCTCGAGAATCCGTTCTGCAATGAGAGTTTGGTATACTAAGTAGAACTTGTGGAATTGAGAACTTGGGACAACCATTCTCAAATTTTTTCTTGAATCCAAAGATCTTGTTCATTGTACATTGATAAGCTCATATTTGTATATATTTTACATCAAATTCACTTGTCTTTTCTTAGTTAGTTCCTTATATTTTTGAGCTACTTACTTTGTTTTTGTGTTTTGTAGGATTTGTCAAGCAAAGAAAAGAAAAATAGCACAAGTGGGATTTTAAGTAACAAATTTGTCAAAGCTTGCCTGTGTAGATCAGTTGACTTTGGAAGCAAGTTGCGAATAACTCAGAAAGAATTAGAGAATGAGCCTTATATTCTTGGAAAGCTACAGATGTCTATTTTCTGGAGCATTTAGCGGATTGCTAATATCTTTTTTCTAGAAGAAGTTAGGGCCTTTTTAACACTAAAAGGTACACAAGGGGCTGAGCAGTTTGTAACTGACAAGAAAGCAATGAAATTAATAAACCCAATGAATCTAGCAGCCAAGACTAATGCAGCAAAAAACAAACCAGCTGACACCTATTCAAATATTAGAGGAAATGGAATTAAAGATGAGGATTAAGAGGGAGTAATTGGCATAAAGCCTACCTAAAGAGTTACAATTCTTTTACCATTTTCTCTCACTTATTGTCATCAATAAATGGCTGTTATTGGGGTGAGTTATGGAGCAAAAATGGGGCATGAAGCAAGAATAACAAAGCTGCAGGTTGTAGTGGCAAGGAGAGAAATAATTTAGAAAAAAAAAAAAGAAAAAGAAAAGAAGGCTGCAAGGTGCAGCGGAAAGAAAGGAAAAAAAAGCAAGGAAGTAGCATTGGGGAAGGAAGGATGGAATGAGGAAATCTTGGCATTCTCTTCTTTCGGTTTTATCTTCTCAAACTCATGTCTTTCTTTTGGTTTAATTTGAGAATAATGTATAACTAATTTTTAGAAGTTATGGGCTGTTTTGAAGCCCCGAATATGATTGCAAATGTGTTATGACATTTCGTTTCAATTTCTTTTATGAAATGATGAAAATTGATTCACTACTTGCCTCATTGATGAATTCTTTATGTGTTTTCTATGGATGCTTACTTAGTAAGCATATTTAGGATTCTAATCCTATGAATATGTGTGTGTCAGCCCTTGTCGAATGAGGACCTACATATGTTCTAGAGTAGTACTCGTTATTTGCGATTAACATGTGAATCAATTTCTAGGATAAGTAAGACAACGCCAGTACTTACGATGCCTTGTGATGACTCAAACTCTTTTCGTTCTTAATGATTTCTACTTGTTAAATCTATGAACACACCATTCTAGATTGCATGCTAGGGACTAAGTTAAGTTAAAAACGCCATTCTCTTAACATACTACATAAGAAAGAGTAATAGGTTGAGTTCTAACATTGAGCCAACTTGAGCATCTTTATCTGGAAATAAAAGGAATTTGAATGAAACATAACATGTTTGCATGATTATTTGGTGGTGGATAACATTTCCCCTAACTTGTTTTCTTAATTGTAAAATACAATCTGTTTTTATAATCTAAAATCTGTTTCTGTCCTGTTTTTGTTTGATTTAATTTAAATAGCAAATCAACTCCAAAAATCCGTGTGAGTGTAGCTCTGTGTGTCTAGTATCTGTATATAAAATTTTGTAGACTTTAGACAAGTGTAGGTGGGTCTAATAATTATTTTTTGGTGGCTGGTCAGTAGGGACAGCAGGCCAGTTTTTGTGACATTTTAAGTAGTTAGATAAAACAATCTTCTGCGGGAAAGACCCTTATTTTCATATGCTACAATTGACAAATCTTAGTGTTAATAAGGAAAATCAATAGGACAATTGTGTGCTACTTTGTTGTGCTTTTAATCTTATCATACATCCTTAATTCATCCCATCAACCATAATGGGGATAAGAAATACCTGAACATGCCATAGATGGAATATCAACAAAATTGGACAATTCATGTGCATCTGATATGTCTGGTTCTGATAGCCTTGAGAGAGCATCAGCTACCAAGTTATCCCTCCCACATTTGCATTAGATCTCATAGTCATAGCCCAGGAGCTTGGATACCCACTTCTATTGGAAGGGAGTGTTAGCTTTTTGGTGCTAAAAATATTTGAGGCTATGGTGGTCAGTCTGAATGATGAAATGAGTGCCCTGTAGATAGGTATGCCACTTCTTCACAGTGGAGACAATAGCTATGAGCTCTCTCTCATAAGTGGAAAATGCCGGATTATTAGGGCCCAATGCTTAACTAATGAAAGCAATGGGTCAATGATTTTGGTGCAACACAGCCTCAATACCATTGCCCAATGCATCACATTCTAATTCGAATGGGAGTGAAAAATCTGGAAGAGTAAGCACTTGGGGCGAAGACATGATGGTTTTGAGCTGATTGAAGGTGGCAGTAGCCTCTAGAGTCCAACAGAAAGCATCCTTCTTGGTCAACTGATACAAGGGTTGGCAAATTTTGCCATAGCCAGGAATAAACTTTCTGTAATATCCTGTAAGACCTAAGAAACCCCGCAATGCTTTAATGTTTTTCGGAATTGGCCAGTCCTGAATTGCCTGCAACTTGGAAGGGTCAGTGGCTACGCCATTGGTAGACACAATGTGGCCCAAATATTCAACACTTCTTTGTCTCAAAGAGCATTTAGATCACTTCAAATACAACTGATGACACTGTAATACCTTGAACACTTCTTGTTAATGACATAAATGTTCCTGCCAGAACTTACTGTAAATGAGAATATCATAAAAAAAAAGACGAGCACAAACTTCCTTAGAAATGGTCGAAATATATTATTCATTAAGTGTTGGAATGTGGCTAGGGCATTAGTCAACCCAAATGACATGACCAAAAATTCATAGTGATCAGCATGAGTTTTGAAGGCAGTCTTTTCGATGTCCCCCGAGTGCATCAAAATTTGGTGGTAGTCTGATCTTAGGTCCAATTTAGAGAAGTAGGATGCCCCAAATAGCTCATTTAATAGATCATCAATAAGAGGTACGAGGCATTTATCCTTGATGGTTAAATCATTCAACTCTCTATAATCAACACATATTCTCCAAGAGCCTTCATTCTTTTTAACCAACAGTACAGGGAATGAAAATGGACTATGGCTATGTTGAATGAACCCTGCATCTAGTAACTCTTTAACTGCCCTTTCAATTTCATCTTTTTGAGTGGATCGTAGTGATACGGTCATATGTCAGGTGGTTTTGGCACTAGGCACAAGAGGAATGTGATGATCATGGAGCCTGGAAGGAGGATGATGAGAGGGTATCACAAATAGTGCATCAAAATTTCCCAACAAGGACTTCTGGGATTGCTCGGAAGTAAAGTCATTGGTTTGCACTGGTGTTTCTTCAATGGAATAGAGAAAGAGACCCAAATTGGAGTTAACTCCTTGACAATATTTTGGAATGCCATTTCTTGAATTATAGGCTGTCTAATAGGTGAATGTATCAATTTGTAGTGTTAATGATTCCTTGTGAACTCCAAAGTAAGTTTTTGAAAGTCCCAGAGCACAGGGATAATCGTAGACAACCATTAGACTCCCAAGACTAAGTCACAACCGCTAAGGGACAAGGAGAATAAATCTATGGTACAATTATAGCCCCCTATGGACAGTGCACTAGACTTACAACAACCAGACCCTTGCACATTCCCACCATCAGCAATCATCACTTCAAATTCTTTGGTGGAATGTACCGTTTGACCCCATTGCTTGAGTAACTTAGAGTACTCCCCGAGTCCAAGAGAATTCGCACTGAATTGCCATTAACAGAACCTTGTACCTCATAGTTTGGGCAATATGAGGGGAACTAGTGCTATACAAGGCACAAACACTGAGTTCCATGTGATTTAACTCAAGTACTTCTTCAAAAGTAGTCTCAAGTACTTCTTCAAGGTCATTAGTTTCTAACAAGAGTAATTGTTTCAACCCACACTTGTGACCCTTCACCCATTTATCATTACAAAACCAGCATTCACCCCTATCCATTTTCAACTGAATTTCAACACGAGAGAGTTTCTAATAGGGTAAGAGGGAAGTCGAGGCGCATATGGTTGAGTCACCGGAGCGTTAGAGACATGAGGGTTTAGTGGTGTGGAATTGGGTGGTTTATAGTGCCCCCTTTAAGTTCCTGAGATTTGAGATCTAACTAGATAGCAATAGTGATAGCATCATGAACATTATGTTTAAGCAATTTCACGTCAAATTTCACTTCATGTTTGAGACCACCCAAAAAGCAACTCTTCAATAATACTAGACCAACCTCAGATGTACGATTAGCAAGCTTTCGAAACTCAGTAATATATTCACGAAAGGTATCTATTTGGCGAAGTTTGAAGAGTGCTTCAGCACTATCTTCAAATTCAGAAGGCCCAAATTCCCTGCATAATGCTCAAGTGAAATCTTCCCAGCAAGGAACAGTGTTGGTGCAATCCATCCAGCGAAACCATTGTAGGATTTCCCCTTCGAAGTGAAACGAGGCCGTCACAACCTTCTAGGTATCTGGAATGTTGTAATAAGAGAAGAATTGTTTCGTGCGATAGATCTAAGCAAGTATGTCATTGCTATCATCGAATTTGGGAAATTCAATGCGAGGCGACCACGCCGACCGTGGAGAATGAGCTCTTGCTAAGCTATGAGGGCTGCGAGGAACATGGATTAGATCAATTTCACGCTCGCTTTGGTGGGGACCTTGATGAGAAGCTGACGAACCACTTCCAATTCCCTGAACATTCTGCTCGCGGCGGAATTGTTCGAAGTATGCGGGCAATCGAGTTTCAAACGCATGATCGATTGCCTCAGCTAAGAGAGAGGGTAGATTGGCCAGGGTTGATTCGACAACGGACATACGCGATTCCATGATTGAGATATGGGTATTAGGATACGCAGCATCAACAAATCGATGTTGTCGTTTGTAGGGACGGGACCGCCTGAATACGCAGCATCAACACGTCACATTACGATATAGCCCGTGTGGTACTGTACTTCACTTCTTATAAGTGACAGGTTTTAATATCGATTCCTGAAGTTTTAAGTTTGATTCTCGTCAAAGGCGAATTTAAACGGAAAGGGATCATCTTCGGATCCCTTTCTCTTAATTCACTGAGTCCAAGGATCCGGACCATTAAAATTTGATCTAATGGCTAAAGTTATTATAACTTTTAAAGTGGACCCCTATTTGTAGCCGTTTGATCAAATTTCAATGTTCCGAATCTCCGAACTCAGTGAATTAAGAGGAAGGGATCCAAATCTCCGGACTTCGGATCCCTTTCCAATTTAAACCACATTATTGTTAGCTTACTGTGAAGCCAAGTCCACCATTTTTCATTCCTATAGATGGTATTGTTCGTTTGGAAAAGAAAAGGAAATAAAAAACACGTCACATGGAATGCGAGATTTTGGCGCATGAAAGTGAAAGCCCTTGCTTTTTTTGCTTTTTCTTTGACAAATCATTGGTGGCTGGCAAGAGGTGTGTCAAGATTCAAGTGGCAATACTCTTTAAATGAGAAGTTGATTGATGGCATAAATGGAGACTTTCGCCCTATTTATGTTTATTTATCAGATAATGTCACCGACATTATATTTTTAGATTATATTTTACAAATTATACTACAATTATGTATTACAAGTATAGTTTATAAAGAGAGTCTTTTTAGTAATTTGTATTGAAATTGCAAATGACGCCGAAATACTGTTATTGTAACAGTCCGTCTCGAATTTGTATATATTTTAATCCCTGAATATGTAAAATGACGAAAATGCTCTTGAGGCTTAGTGACGTAGACGTGCATATGCAGAATTAAATTATTCTTCTTGCTGACAAAATTAAATAATACGCATCGTAATGAGCGCATTGACGTGAATTCAGAGCTAATTGGGTTCGTCAAGAAACAGTTATGAACGTTAGATTGTAATTAGGTCAAAATAAGAAATTGAAACCTAAACCAATAACCTTTAATCCTAAATTCTAGGACCCAATTAAAATATTTAGGTGGACTTTATTTTCTTTTTGGACCCATTTGTTATGTCCAAAAACCTATGGCCCAATCAGGGCATTGTTCATTTTATTTTGGCCAACCTGTGGCCTTACGCTCACACCCACAACCACACGTGCAAGTCTGCAACCTCACCATTTCTCTTAAAACCTCTCTCGTCCGTACAACCGAACCCTTAACTCTCAAACTCACCAAAATGTCACGAATCGAGCTCGAGATTCTCCTATTCTCATTCCTTTTGAGCTTCTGAATCTAGTGATACCACTAGTTAGGTAAGTTGGCTTCGAAATATGAGATTCCATAAACTCTAGCGAGGAGTCGAAATTGCTGCGACGTGATCTTCATCATTTTACGAAGTTTCAAGGCTTGAAAAGGTTCCTAATCAACCTAATAGGAACCCTAGACTAATTTTGGAAGAGTTTTGATGTCGAAGCACTCGGGTTTAGCAAGTTACAGTGATAACCAGAATATCGAAACTTATTTCGACAATTTTCCGTTAGATTTAAGGCTCTAAATAGGTAAGATCGTGTTCTCCTTGTTGAGAGCTTTAATTTGGTATAAAAATCGTGAAGTTTGGATGAAAATTGACGGAGATATTAAGGATTTTAAGTTTTTCCAATTTCCGACGACACAGCGGTGGCTGGCTTTGAAATTCAGCAAACCATCGGAGAAAGAAGGGGAATATTCTGTTAACTTTGACGGAATATATAACAGATTATTCTGGGGTTTTAACAGAATATTCCCTAACGACGTTAGGGATTCCATCCCTGTGCCAGCATTTGCTTGCGTGTGGGACATTGGAAAAAATTTCTAAAAATATAAAGGTGTTCATGGTGTTGTGTAGATCACATTGGTATATTCAAACACCCTGATTGAGCAATGTATGAGAAATTAATCCTAGATTTTGGTTATGTACATTCGAATTAACGTTTAATCAATTGTTTCATATATAGGTGAGACGTTTCCAGAGGACGAGCTTAGCCAGGCAAGACTCGGGAGCTACGACCCTACTACATACCAGTGAGTGGGCTTTTGGTTTTATATATATACATATCTATGCTTTACATTTTCCAGAAATTGTTTTAAATGGCTTTACGTTTTAAATGTCATGTCAATCGCATCATATCTTATTATATGCATTAGTATCGATATGCGTGATATTACATGACACTATAGACGCATAAGTAAGCTTTAGGTGAGTATATATTGATGATTGTGATAGCAGTGTGTATGGTTATGTTTATATCCATTTAGTGTTCTTTATCCTCACATTCACATGATCGTTCATCTCCCGTACCACACGCTCACCTTGGATCCAAGGCAGGTGCCAACCTGTCATATAGACCACATTAAGTGGTTCCGACTCGTAGTTAACTTGCGATACTTCACACAGCCTTCACGTGATCGTAGCACTTGAGCGTATTTATTTACACCCAGCCTGTCATACATGCCACATTAGATAGTTCCGACTCGTGTGCAGGATTTGGTAAATAAGTTATAGATTCAGCCGTACAGGTCACGTTAGGTGACTCTGGCTGACACATCACTTTTATATTGATTCGCATCACCTGGCTTACATATTTGTTTTTGAGATACTTGACATGGCATATTCTGGGTTTTCCACTATTATTGAGCATGATTTCTAGTACTTATATATTATTATTTCTGGAAAATTATACCGGTTTTACGGTGAGGGGTTATTATATTTGAAAAGAAAAATGTGATTTCAAAGCTTTCTTTTTGCCCACTCACGTTTTCTGTTTTGCGCCCTTCCAAGTTCTAGCTAGATGTTGGTACTGGTGGCTCATGAGGAATTTACGGCAGTTCTGACAACTTTGTAATAAATGTAGGAACTTTCTTTCGTATTCTGTATAATTAATACATAGCCTGCTGGACTACACTTAGGTTATTTACACTCTGAACATTTGTATTATTATTTTGCACACTATCGTGCACTTATATATCACTTTAGTATAACTTAGTTTCAGTTTTTATTTATTCACGTTTCCATTTCACTTTTACTTCCTCACTGCGCACATAGCTACGTCACCCTCATGTGATGGCCAACATGCCTCGGTTTCTGTCGAATTGTGTCAGTTTGGTATCAAAGCCTAGGTTTGGCAGTCCTGCATATTTTTTTGGTGTTCTAATCATTTTGATCTCTTATGTCAGAACCATGTTGCCTCGTAAAGAGTCGTGTACCTCTCTTGAGCCTAGTTTTCCTGATTTTAGTCAATTAGGTAATGCCATTGCTCATGCTATACAGCCCTCACTCTGTTCTCCCTAGAGGACTATTTTAGAGACAATATCTCACCTCCAGATAAATAATTTCTTGGGTAATAAAAGGGCTGAAAAAGTCGAGATGTGGCTCGATCACTTAGAGAAGACTTTTAGAGTTATGCAGCGTTAGGGTACGCTTGCAGATGATAAATAGGTGGAGACGGGTTCCTGATTTCTATGATTAGAAGCTGCGTCTTGGTGGCGACAGGAAACAATACCGATGTCATTTGAGGATGTAAATAATTGGGAGATATTCACACAGAGATTTCGGACTAGGTTTGTTCCACCTGAGTATTTGGACCACCAGAGGGAGGAATTTCAGAACTTAAAGCAGGGAAAGATGTCAGCTACTGACTACCACCGCAGATTTATAGATTTGTCCCATTATTATCCAGAGATTGCACGTAATCCAGCGAAGATGCTTAGGCAATTCAAGAGGGGTACTCGCAAGAAGTTACGTTCCATGGCTACTTCGACCTCATGTACTACATATCAGGAGTTTTTCGATGTGCTGCTTCGAGTAGATGACTCAGAAAATATGCCCAGTGACAGTGATGAAGAGGAAGAAAAATAATAAAGATAAGGGTCAGTCATCACATGGACCTCGTCAGACACAGAGTTTCAAGCAGAGCGGAACTAGTTCTGGTTCTTCTAGTGGAGGCTCGAGTTCCACTGCACCATGGAGGGGTGGCCGTTCAGGAGGTTCCCGCTTCCAGAGACAAAGAGATTTTGACGATTTTAGTGGTCCGTTCTACTGTAGGTGTAACAGTCGACATTTTGGGGATTGTAGACAAGGCAACAGATGATGTTTTGTTTGCGGTCAGATAGGACATCGGGCTAATCAATGCCCACAGAACCAGCAGAAGCCTTGGCCACCTGCATTACCACCACTAGTGCTTATTCAGCATGTCCCAAAGCCTAGTAGTTACACCCCGATGGGTTATAGGGGTACGTATCATTATTAGGGAGACATAACCCCATATTCTAGAGGACTGTATCAGTACCCACATGATTTGTATCACCAGGGTGGTTACCCTCAGTAACCAGGAGGTTACACGCTATATCCACCATATCCAGGTAGGAGATCACAGTGGTATTCAGGAGGGCAGTCCCAGAATGTTGAGGTTGCTTCTAGCAGTGCAGGATCCTCAAGGCAGTCTAACCCGCCTGGCCAGGAACATGGAAACCAAGCTAACAGAGGTCGTGGTGGACTGCAACAGACACAGACACATGGCTGTTCACCATATTACTCTGCAGGATGAGCAGAGTAATCCTGATCTTATTATAGGTCTGTTGAACATCCTTGGATACTTTGCTAGAGTATTGATTGATTCTAGTGCCACACACTCTGTTATTTCTCATACGTTTGCTCAGAAAACGCAATTATACCCTACATCTCTTAGTTATGAGTTAAAGTTTTCTATGCCTAGAGGTGAGACATGCTATGTTAGATAGGCATACCAAGGATGTCCTGTTTTGGTTGAGGATGTTGTAATGCCTGCTAACCTCGTATCATTAGATAATGTGGATTTTGATGTTATTATGGGCATGGATTGGTTACATTATAACTGTGCTTAGCTAGATTGCTACCAGAAAATGGTTACCTTTCATCGTCCAGGTTTGCTTGTGGTTACCTTTGTAGGAAAATGTAATAGAGTGAGACACGACGTTATCTCCACCGTGAGAGCTAAACAGCTGTTGAGGAAAAGATGTCAGGGATACTTGGTTTACGTGGTATTGAACGAGGAGACGCCTGCCCGTGTTGAAGATGTACGGGTAGTCGGGCACTTCCCTGACGTATTTCCTGATGATTTACCTGGCGAGAGGTCGATTTCACCATTGACTTGATTCCAGGTACAGACTCTATTTCCTTGACTCCTTATCGAATGGCTCATGCAGAGTTAAGGGAATTAAAAACTCAGCTGCAAGAATTAGTGGATAAGGGTTTTATCCAGCCTAGTACTTCACCTTGGGGAGCACCAGTTCTATTTGTAGATGATTTATTTGATTAGCATTGTGGTGCTTGCATGTTCTCCAAGATTGATTTGAGGTCTGGCTACTACCACTTGAAAATTAGAAGTGAAGATGTCCCTAAGACAACATTTAGGACTCGTTATGGTCATTACGAGTTCCTCGTGATGCCATTCGGGTTAACGAATGCACCAAAAGCATTTATGGACTTGATGAATCGAGTATTTCAACCATACCTCGACAGGTTCGTTATTGTCTTCATTGATGACATTTTGGTGTATTTTAAGTCTAAAGCAGAGCACACTCCACATCTCACTCTAGTTTTGAAGAAATTAAGGGAACACCAGTTATATGTTAAGTTTAGCAAATGTCAGTTTTGGTTAGATTAGGTGTCTTTCTTGAGGCACGTCATATCAGCTCAGGGTATACTGGTGAACGCACAGAAAGTAGCTGAAGTTGAGAATTAGGAGCAGCCACGGACCGTCACATAGGTACGGAGTTTCCTAGGCCTAACAGGTTATTACAGACGGTTTGTTAAAGATTTTTCAGCTATAACTTTACCACTGACGAGGTTGACTAGGAAAGATGTTAAATTCGAGTGGGACGATGATTGCGAGCGGAGCTTTCAACAGTTAAAGTATTGCCTCACTCATGCACCTGTTTTGGCACTTCCAGACGACAGTGGTAACTTTGAAATCTATAGTGACGCTTCTCTGAATGTCTTAGGCTGTGTATTGATGCAGTATGGTATGGTGATTGCATATGTTTCACGATAGTTGAAGCCACACGAGATGAATTACCCTACTCATGATCTTAAGTTAGCAGCATTATTTTTGCCATGAATATTTGGAGGCATTACTTATATGGAGAAAAATGCCGGATTTTCACAAACCATAAAAGCCTCAGGTATACTTTTACCTAGAAAGATCTTAACCTTCGGCAGCAAAGGTGGATAGAATTGCTCAATGATTATGATTGCATGATTGAGTATTAGCCAGGTCGTGTAAATTCAATGGCAAACGCGCTCAGTAAGAAATCACTTACCAAACTTAATGCTTTGTATGCCAGTCATGTTCCTCTCCTCACAGAATTGAGATCCACATAAGTAAAATTAGAGGTTAAAGATCGGGATGAAGCGTTACTTGCCAGTTTCCAAGTCAGGGCGATTTTGATAGATCACGTGCTCGAGGCTCAAGTAGAAGATCTAGAGTCCTGGGAATTAATTGGTGCAGTGTCACGAGAGAAAAAGAAAGATCTCAGGATCCGGAGATCAAATGACATGCTTATGCAGGGAGATCGAATGTACGTGCCAGATATAATAGAATTAAAGAAAGATATACTCGATGAGGCACATATTTTGACATATGCGATGCATCCTGGGAGTACCAAGATGTATCACACTATTCGACCTTTTTACTACTGGCTTGGCATGAAGAGGGAAATTGCATAATATTTGAGTTGTTGTGCAATATGCCAGCAAGTTAAAGCTGAGAGAAATAAGTCATTTGGGTTATTGCAGCCACTTTCCGTTCCTCAGTGGAAATGGAAGGACATCACCATGGATTTCGTGTATAAGCTTCCTTGTACGCGAAATGGTTATGACGACATTTGGGTGATATTAGATCAGTTTACCAAGTCAACACACTTTTTGCCAGTTCGAGAAAACTATTCCTTGGGCCGATTAGCTAAGCTATTCGTCACAGAGATTGTTAAATACCATGAGGTTCCGGTTAGTATCATTTTCGATCGGGATCCTAGGTTCACTTCCAAGTTCTGGGTGGCCTTTCAAGAAGTTCTTGGTTTAAGATTGCTCTACAATACAACTTATCATCCACAGACAGATAAGCAATCTGAGAGAACCATTCAAACGTTAGAGGATATGCTCAGATCTTCAGTGCTGCAGTTTGGCGACGTTTAGCATAAGCGTTTGGCTCTGATTGAGTTTGCCTACAATAATAGCTATCATTCTAACATCGGCATGTCACCAGCCATGTCGCACTTTTTTATGTTGGTCAGAGGTCGGCGATAGGATATTAGTGGGCCTTAAGATTGTTGACGAGACTACATAGAATATTCAGGTGATTAAGCTAACCTGAAAGCGGCCCAAGATTGACAGAATAGCCTTGCCGATAGACATGCCACAGATAAAGTGTATAAAGTCGGAGATTGAGTATTTATGAAGCTACATCCATAGAAAGGTGTATTACAGTTTGGAAAGAAATGTAAGCTAAGCCCTCATTACATAGGACCGTACCAGATCACCAAGAGAGTCAGTGAAGTTGCCTATAGACTTAAGTTGCCTCCGGAGCTGTCAAAAGTACATGATGTTTTCCATGCATCCATGCTTTGCCATTATGTCTCAGATCCACACACGTGATCCATCATCAGCCATTAGAGATTAATCCAGACTTGACATACGACAAAGAGCCAGTGACGATTTTAGATCGAAAAGATAAGGTTCTGAGGAACAGGTGCTCATGGTAAAAGTCTTGTGGAAGAACCATTCAGTTGAGGAGGCTACTTGGGAGACAGATGATCGAATGCACGATTTATATCCACATCTATTTTATGGTTATTGAGTTGTATTATAGTAATATGCAGAAATTTCGGGGAAGAAATTTTCTTAAAGGGGTAGATTGTAACAGCCAGTCCCGAATTTGTATATATTTTAATATCCGAGTATGTAAAATGATAAAAATGCCCTCGAGGCTTAATGACGTGGACGTGCATATGTAGAATTAAATTATTCTTCTCGCTGACGAAATTAAATAATACGCATCTTCATGAGCGCATAGACGTGAATTCAGAGCTAATCGGGTTCGTAACGAAATAGTTACGAACGTTAGATTGTAATTAGGTCAAAATAAGAAATTGAAACCTAAACCAATAACCTTTAATATTAAATTCTAGGACCCAATTAAAATGTTTAGGTGGACTTTATTTCTTTTTGGACCCATTTGTTATGTCTTAAAACCTATGGCCTAATTAGAGCCTTGTTCATTTTATTTTGGCCAACCCGTGGCCTTACACTCACATCCACACACACACGTGCAAGTCTGCAACCTCACCATTTCTCTTGAAACCTCTCATGTCCATACAACCGAACCCTCAACTCTCAAACTCACTAAAAAGGTCACGGATCGAGCTCGAGATTCCCCTAATCTCATTCCTTTTGAGCTCCTGAATCTAGTGATACCACTAGTTAGGTAAGTTGGCTTCGAAATCCTTAATTCCATAAACTCCGGTGAGGAGTCGAATTTGCTCTGATGTGATCGTCGTGATTTTACAAAGTTTCAAGGCTTGAAAAGGTTCTTAATCAACCTAATAGGAACCCTAGATTAATTTTGGAGGAGTTTGGACGTCAAAGCACTTGGGTTTAGCAAGTTACAGTGAGAGCCAGAATATCGAAGCTTATTCCGACAATTTTCGTTAGATTTAAGGCTCTAAATAGGTAAGATCGTGTTCTCCTTGTTGAGAGCTTTAATTCGGTATAAAAATCATGAAGTTTGGTTGAAAATTGACGGAAATACTAAGGATTTTAAGTTTTTCTAGTTTTCGGCGACGCAACGGCGGCCGGCGTCGGAATCTGATGAACTATCGGAGAAGGAAAGGGAATATTCCATCAACTTTGACGGAATATGCTAATGGCGTCAGGTAAAGATAACAGAATATTCTGGGGGTTTAACGAAATATTCCCTAATGACATTAGGGATTCCGTCCGTGTGCCAGGCACATGCCTGCGTGTGGCTGGCTCGTGGGACATTGAAATTTTTTTCTAAGAATATGAAGGTGTTCGTGGTGTTGTGTAGATCACATTGGTATATTCAAACACCTCAATTGAGTAATGTATGAGAAATTAATCCTAGGTTTTCGTTATGTACATTTGAATTAATGTTTAATCAGTTGTTTCACATATAGGTGAGACATTTCTAGAGGACGAGCGTAGCTAGGCAAGACTCGGGGGCTACGACCTTGCTACATACCAGTGAGTGGCCTTTTGGTTTTATATATATATGTGTGTGTGTGTGTGTGTGTGTGTGTGTGTGTGTGTGTGTGTATTTATGCTTTACATTTTCTAGAAATTGTTTTAAATGGTTTTACATTTTAAATGCCATGTCAATCGCATCATATCTTATTATATGCATTAGTATCAATGTGCATGATATTACATGACACTATAAACGCACATGTAAGCTTTAGGTGAGTATATATTGATGATTGTGATGGCAGTGTGTATGGTTGTGTTTATATCCATTTAGTATTCTTTATCGTATACCTTGGTGTTAATGCTCCGCCCGAGGCTAGGGCCTAGCCTTCACGTGATCGTTCACCTCCCATACCACACGCTCACCTTGGATCCAAGGCAGGTGCTAGCCTGTCGTACAGACCATATTAGGTGATTCCGACTTGTAGGTAACTTGCGATGTTTCACACAGCCTTCACGTGATCGTAGCACTTGAGCATATTTATTTACACCCAGTCTGTCGTACAGGCCACATTAGGTGGTTTCGACTCGTGTGCAGGATTTGGTAAATAAGCTATATATTCAGCCGTACAAGTCACGTTAGGTGACTCTGGCTGACACATCACTTTTATATTGATTCGCATCACCTGGCTTACATATTTGTTTTTGAGATACTTGACATGGCATATTCTGGGTTTTCCACTATTATCGAGCATGATTTCTAGTACATATATATTATTATTTCTGGAAAATTATACCGGTTTTATAGTGAGGGGTTATTATATTTGAAAAGAAAAATGTGTTTTCAAAGCTTTCTTTTTGCCCACTCATGTTTTCTGTTTTGCACCCCTCCAGGTTCTAGCTAGATGTTGGTACTAGTGGCTCATGAGGAATTTACGGCGGTTCTGACATCTTTGTAATAAATGTAAGAACTTTCCTTCGTATTCTGTATAATTAATACATAGCCTGCTAGACTGCACCTAGGTTATTTACGCTCTGAACATTTGTATTATTACTTTGCACACTATCATGCACCTATATATCACTTTAGTATAACTTAGTTAGTTTCTGTTTTTATTTATTCACGTTTTCATTTTACTTTCACTTTTGCACTGTGCACATGGCTACGTTACCCTTACGTGACGGTCAACATATCTCGATTTTGGTCGGGGTGTATAAGTTATGCACATATAATCTTATACATATTCCATCTTCACCGATTCTTTTTCTCTAAACAATTAACTATTTAATTCAGTAATTTTTGCACTTGACTAAAAAAATTAATATACTATAAGCACTCCACTCAAATTCCTAATCTAACAATATATCATTTATCATGAAAAGTTTTCTCGTATTGTGTATAGATTTCATTAAATGAAGTGGGTTTGGTAATTTACTAAGAAACTAAAGTTGGTAGGTAATTTACCATTTAGCTTAAGTGGTAGGATTATCAATTGACATTTTCATGTATGACATGATTATGAAATTAGAATTCAACGCAACTTTATCTTAATACCCTTAACTATTAGGCAGCGTTTGGTATGTAGACAAGACAAAATGGAATGGACAGTTATTTTTCACCAAAAATATAATGTTTCAACTTTCTCTCTCTAAATCGGTGTGCTCAAACATAATTGCTATGATAAGTTATGTATATTCATCATAGTTGGGTTCAATCTTCTCTGATCCTCCTCCTCTTAATAGTTAACTATTTAACCTAGTTATGCTATCGTTTATAAAAATAAAATAAAAAGCGACATTTCGATTATGGTCAATTTAACAGTTAGTCGTAACTAAAAGTGCTTTCGTTGCTCGTTCTTGTAATGAAGTTTGTGGGAAGAACCGATTGGTTCTTCAATGAATGCGGATATTAAATTTCCTTGGAAGGCTATTTGGCGAGCCTCCATTGCCCTCCAGGGTGAATTTGCGAAGACAGATTGTATGTTTTGTGATAAAGATCTGGAGACAATCGAGCATGCTCTAGTGTATTCTGTTGGAGATATATCAACAATTTGTGATAAATTTATTTATACTAATAAATAATTAATAAAGTATGAATAAAACAAAATAATATTAAACATACAAATTGAAGATCGAGGCTTGCGTACCGCAATGTCCTTGAAACATAAATTTCGTCTCTACTCAGTGCTTGTAGTTCTACGGACGTCTACTTCATCAAGATTCAACAATCTAAGTCAGAATTCGAGCACTGGAAAACTTGACTTATGGCGAATTTCTTTGTGGTTTTCTCAGCAAGAATGTTTGGCATTGTAGAAGAAAATTTTGATTTTTCTGTGTTCTAAATGTCAAGCAGATGGATGTATATATAATAGGTTTTTGCCTGTTCGCAACAGGTATGAGAATGAGATGTGCCCGTTGGAAGACATCTTCTCATAGGGGTGCTTTGCTCTCTGCATTTTTTCATCACTTCAGAATTCATTTGAAAAGATGAGTCTGTTGATATAAAAAAATTAATTAATTAAATTCAAAATAAATTAAAAATAACTAATTAAAGAATTTAATTATTAGAGCCCGAGCCCCAAAGCGCAAGGCCTATCTTTTGATAATTAATTATATATTAATTATCAATTAATTAGTACACCTAAAACTCAACTCTAGAGTTGAGCCTAATTTTATTTTTCATGGTCCATTACTTCAATCACTTTAAATAAGAGACAAAGCCTTATAAAGTGAGAGAACTTTTTTAATATGGGACAATGAAATTTCTACTCAAAATTTCCAACATATTCATCCGTTGCAGAGTATTGATGAACGTTTACTTCAGTGGTTGTCACATTTGGTGAAGTCGTTATCAATGGAGAGCTTTGATTTGGTTTTAGTTCTAATGTGGCATATTTGGAAGGCTTGGAATAAATTTTTATGGAAGGAGCGGCATTAGCACCGGCGGAAATTCAACTTCAAGCTCAAGCATGGTTGCTTGAATATAAGAAATGGAATGAGGTAAAGCCTAAGTCTATCCCGGCCGAAGTTCAGAGATGGAAGTGGCCTGAGGAAGATTGGATTAAATGTAATTTCGATGGTGCTTGGGATGAAATGGGGGTTGTGGGAGGCGTTGGGATGGTGGATAGGAATGCGGAAGGGAATTCTTGGCAACTGCTGCATTTAAGTTCGATGGCATCACAATGCCATTAATGGCTGAGGTGACTGCTGCTCGTGAAGCAGCTTCTTTTCTGCAACAATGGCCCATGATAGAGATTTTTACTACCTTCAAAAGTAGGAATAAAAATACTTAAAATTACTTGTAAGAGAACAAGGTAGTTGTAGTATAAACGGCTCAAGCAAAGTCGTTTTCCACAAGGATTGAATGAGCAATTTGTATTTAAATTAATCATTAGCTAACTATTTAGAACAAAATTTCGAAAAGGTTGATTTTGAAATTTTAAATAATAAACACGAATTTTAAATAAAAACAATTTAAGAAATTAACAAAGAAAAACTAAAGAAAATAGTTTTGAAAAATAAAGTTAAAAGCCTAAGGTTTTGACGTCACCCTAACAATCTTATGTAGTTTTACCAATTACTTATGAATTACACATGTAACTTTGAAGGTTAGGTTTTCCTTATGCATATTCTCCTCGTGATACTCAAGCAAGAATGTATATCTAACATGCAATCCGTCTGTGATATTCAGATCAAATATGAACATGCCACCCTTTGAAAAACCATGCAACCCCTAAGAACGTGATATTCGCCTCATGTGAAATTACAATTATCAATCACAAGAAGCAATACTCAATCCTCCGGTGATATTCCGACCGAATTGCATCCGATTACTTATCTAGACATCCTAATGGTAGCTAAGCATTAAGACATAGAGACAATTTGAGCACAATGATTAATAATTCAAAGTAAACATACATAATATCATTAGCAATGGAATAAAGACTACATATTCATGCTAAGGATCAAGTGTGACATCCCGTCCCGAATTTTTATACGTTTGATGTGAAATTACGATTTTGCCCTTACCTACGCGAGAACGGGTACGTTTAGACAAAAATTTGGGCTGTGGGTGTCCCAACCGTTTAAGCCCAAAGTTTGGCTGATAAGAATCCACGTGTGATGCACATGCACACGCACACGTGCACGTATCAACTTTTGGTCTTGTTTATCCCTTCCGTTTCGAACACCCTCTCTCTCATACCATTCTCTCACTTTCTCTCGACGCTCAACTACGGACATACACACACACAAACGATCTTAACTCGATTCAAGCTTCAGGTAAGCCTATTCTTACTCCTTGAGTGTTGCTGAGCTTGTTTATATAGGTTTTAGGGCTTGGAAACCTTCAAAACAACTCAAACCCGTAACCTAAACTCGAGCCACTATTCATGTACTTTTGTTTCAGAGTGTTTTAGACAAAAAGGAGATCACCAGTCATCCTAAAATCTTCCCACGGACCTCGGAGTACTTAGTTTGCAAAGCATGGACGTCGGAGGCGGTGGTTTCGAAGTTGGCCGAATTTGAAGGATTTTCCCATCGAGATTTTGGACGTTTTTCGAAGGATTTGAAGGTACAAATGTGTTCTATGTTGAATTTGGAGCATTTTGGTATAAATTTCATGAATTTTGGATGAAAAATGAAGGAGATAGGATAGTTTGAAATTTGGCCGGAATCGGTCGCCGGCGCCGGCGACGGTCGCCGGAAAAACCAGTCCGGCCGGCGACCTGAGGTAGGGGATGACGGAATATTCCGTCAAAGTTGACGGAATATTCCAACGCCGTTAACTAACGCCGTTAACTGACGCCGTTAGAAGTTAACGGAATATTCCAACGGAATATTCCTTTACTGTTAGGGAATATTCCCTGGCGCGTGCACAGCACGTGACAGCGCGTGGGGGCGCGTCTGTCCGTGCTATTCCTGGCGCGTGGGGGCGCGTGAACAGTCCAAAAATTATTTTAAAAATATCACGACGATCGTGACGTCGTGTAGGTCGCGTTGGTATATTCAAATGCCAAAATTGACCTTCGTATGAAAAGTTATTTACGTAGGTCGTGTATGTGTTGTTATTGACGGTTTTGCGATTAATTCACGTATAGGTGAGACGTATCCGACGGACGAGCGCAGTCACACTAGGCTCGGGGGATACGACCCGTCGACATACCTGTGAGTGGGCTTTTGTTTTCAGTATATATATATATATATGACGTTTTTCCCAGAAACGTAAATTGATTGAATTACGAATTGTTTGGATGTGATAATTAGATTGCCATGTCGTATATCTACTATAGTATATGAATATGATTACGATTGCATTCAGTATGCACTGACGCCGAGGACGGCCAGGTAAGTACTGTGGTAGTGCTTGAAATAATGTTAGATTGTGATTAGTTAATCACCTGCACCTCGGGTGTTGTGCTCCGCCAGAGTAGGGCCTAGCCTTCACGTGATCGTTCACCTCACGCACCGTACGCTCAACTTGGATCCAAGATAGGTGCCTAGCCTGTCGTACAGACCACAATAGGTGGTTCCGACTCGTTGGTGACCCGCGATTTATCGCACAGCCTTCACGTGATCGTAGCACAGAGCGTAATATTATACACCTAGCCTGTCGTACAGACCACGATAGGTGGTTCCGACTCGTGTGCAGGATGATAATAAGAATGATGATAATAATGATAATGATTGATAGGAATTGAGTATGTTTGATATGGCCTAATCTTGAGCTTTATGATGAGTTGTGATATGTAGACGATGTTTTCGTATATACGTTTATATACGTACTATTTTCTGGGAAAAATTATACTGATTTACAGCGAGGGGTTATTTATGGAATTATGAAATGGCTTTGGAAAACTTTGTTTTTGCCCACTCACCTTTCATGTTTTGCGCCCCTCCAGGTACTAGGTAGCGACGTCGTGGACGGTTAGCGAGGCGCTAAGGCAGTTCTGACAGACTACCACCACTTATGTAGGATTTCTTTCACAGTTGTAACGTTTGTTTTAACTTGACTGCACCTAGGATCGGCTCTGTATCATATGTATATTATAAACCAAATTTTCACTACTGCACTTCATACCAAATTCGCTTCCGCTGACGCACACGGCTACGTCACTCACACGTGACGGCCGGCACGCCTCGGTTTCCGGATCGGGGTGTGTCAACTTGGTATCAGAGCCTAGATTTTGGTAGTTCTGTGCAGTTGTGAATATTCTAAATCGTTTGGTGTTTCTGTCAGAACGATGCCGCCTCGACGAGAGCCACGTCCACCTGTTGATCCTAGTTTTCCCGACCTTTCTCACTTGGGAGATGTTATTGCTCATGCTATTCAGTCTACCCTTCGTCCTTCCCATAGGACCCCTCTCGAGAGTGCGCATAATTTGAGGTTACCGAGATATGAGGGTGACGAGGGGCACGAAGGTGCCGAGCGCTGGTTTCTGCAGATAGAGCGGACTTTCAGAATATTACATAGTCAGGGCAATCTAGCTGCGGGAACTTGGGTCGAGACTGCGACATGGTTTATGGGAAAGGAACCTGCCACTTGGTGGGAACAGCTGGCTGACAGGATGCCACCAGAAGAGGCCAAGGACTGGGAGGTGTTCAGACAGCAATTCTATGAGCGATTTATCCCAGACGCCTATCTGGATCGCAAGAAACAGGAATTCACGAGCCTAAAGCAGAAGAAGATGTCAGCGAACGAGTACTACAGGAGGTTCACTGATCTTTCTCGCTACCACCCTGAGATCGCTAGGAATCAGGCCGAGATGCTTCGGAGATTCAAGCTGGGCACTCGGAAGAAATGGCGCACGATGGCGACTACGAGGCATTGTGAGACCTATCACGACTTCTACGCAGTCTTGGTGCAGATAGAGGATTCAGAGAACCTGCCGAGTGATAGCGACAATGAAGAAGAGGGACCGAGGAGAGACGATAAAGGCAAAGGAGTGGCATCACAGGGGCCTCGGAGGACCCAGAGTTTCAAGAGAAGTGGTGTTAGCTCGAGTTCTTCCTCGAGTGGGGGCGTGAGTTTCCCGGGTCAGAGGAGATGGGGCGGATTCGCCGGAGGTCAGCGTTTCCAGAGGCAGCGAGATGCTGGTGGTTCTTATGCACCGTTCTGTCGGAGGTGCAACAGTCGACATTATGGCGAGTGCAGGCAGGGCGCTCGTGGGTGCTTTACATGTGGGCAGCAGGGTCATCGCGCAGCGAATTGTCCACAGAGTCAGCCGAGACCTCCACTATTTGCGTTACCACCACCGGTTCCTATCCAGCAGGTCCCACCTCCTGGTGGATATGGTCAGCCGAGTCGTGGTGGTACTTATCATTATCAGGGTGACGTTGCTCCTTATACTCCCGCACCGTACCCATATCATCAGGATCCGTACTATTCAGGCAGTTCTCAGAGTAGTTATTCTCCGTATCCTAGAGGGTATACTCCGTATCCTTCTTATCCTGCCGGCGGACAGCAGTGGTATTCGGGAGTGCAGCCACAGCAGGGAGAGGCTACTTCTAGCAGTGCAGGATCATCTAGACAGCCTAATCCTGCGGGATCTAGTCGTGGTGTGCCGGGGCGACCTGGTCAGCCGAACAGAGGTCGCGGTGGTCGACAGCAGTCGCAGGGCCGTATTCATAACCTCACAGCGCATGATGTCCAGAATAACCCGGATTTGATCACGGGTAAGTTAAATGTACTTGGTCATTTCGCTAGAGTGTTGATAGACTGTGGCGCTACTCATTCAGTCATTTCTTACTCATTTGCCCAATTGACTCAACCTGAGTCTGCCCCCCTCGTATTTGAGTTAGAAGTGTCGATGCCTAGGGGAGAGACATGTCTGGTCAGTCGGATGTACCCAGGGTGCCCCGTGTTGATTGAGGATGTGATGATGCCCGCTGATCTTATTCCGTTGGATATTGTTGAGTTTGATGTGATATTGGGCACGGATTGGCTACATTTTCATCGAGCCAACATAGATTGTTATGAGAAGAGAGTTACGTTCCATCGGCCGGGGTTACCTGTGGTCACATTCACTGGCGAACGTAGTAATGTTAGGCACGGTATCATTTCAGCCGTGCGAGCTAAGAAATTGTTGCAGAAGGGTTGTCAAGGGTATCTGGCTCACGTGGTGTTGAACGATAGTGCTCCTGTCAGTTTGGAGAATGTGAAGGTGGTCAGGCACTTTTCCGACGTATTTCCTGACGATTTGCCGGGCTTGCCACCGGACCGAGATGTGGAGTTTTCTATCGACTTATTGCCAGGTACAGACCCTATATCTCTGACTCCCTATCGAATGGCTCCCGCTGAGTTGCGAGAGTTAAAGATTCAGTTACAGGAGCTGTTAGACCAGGGTTTTATACAGCCGAGTATTTCACCTTGGGGAGCTCCAGTATTGTTCGTGCGTAAGAAGGATGGTACTCTACGGCTGTGTATCGACTATCGACAGCTGAATCGGGTAACGATTAAAAACCGTTATCCATTACCTCGTATTGACGACTTGTTCGATCAACTGCGAGGAACTTGTGTATTTTCGAAGATTGATCTACGATCTGGCTATCACCAGCTGAAGATTAAGGGCGACGATGTTCCGAAGACGGCGTTCCGAACCAGATATGGGCACTACGAGTTCTTAGTCATGCCATTCGGTTTGACTAACGCTCCAGCTGCCTTTATGGATTTGATGAACCGAGTATTTCAGCCGTATTTGGATCGGTTCGTCATTGTATTCATCGATGACATTCTGGTGTACTCTAAATCGAAGGCAGATCACATGCGACATCTTTCATTAGTGCTGAAGAAGCTGAGGGAGCATCGATTATACGCTAAGTTCAGTAAATGTCAATTCTGGTTAGACCAGGTGGCATTTTTGGGGCACGTTATCTCAGCTCAGGGTATTCAGGTGGATTCCCAGAAGATAGCAGCGGTGGAGAATTGGGAACAGCCACGAACTGTTGCTGAGATACGGAGTTTCCTCGGATTAGCAGGCTACTATCGGCGGTTCGTGCAAGACTTCTCAGTGATTGCGTTACCTCTCACGAAGTTAACCAGGAAGGATGTTCGATTTGAGTGGGATGATAGCTGCGAACGGAGCTTTCAGCAGCTAAAACATTGTCTTACTCATGCTCCGGTGCTAGCACTTCCAGACGATAGTGGTAACTTTGAGGTCTATAGTGACGCATCATTGAATGGCCTGGGTTGCGTGTTGATGCAACATGGTAGGGTGATCGCCTACGCATCGAGGCAGCTGAAATCGCACGAGATGAACTACCCTACTCATGATCTTGAGTTGGCGGCGATTATATTTGCGTTGAAGATCTGGAGACATTACCTCTACGGTGAGAAGTGTAAGATCTTTACAGACCACAAGAGCCTCCAGTACTTGTTCACCCAGAGAGATCTGAACCTCCGCCAGCGAAGGTGGATGGAGTTGCTGAGTGATTACGATTGCACGATTGAGTATCATCCGGGTCGTGCAAACGTAGTAGCTGACGCACTTAGCCGGAAGTCTCAGGGTCGAGTGGATGCTATATACGCGAGCCGTGCTCCGTTGTTGGCCGAGCTGAGGTCGACCGGAGTCGGATTGGAGATTGATTGTTCGGGGGCAAAGAATCGAGGGAAAGCATTACTTGCTCACTTCCAGGTCAGACCGATTCTGATTGATCGTATTCTCGAGACTCAGTTGAATGACGCGGAGACTCAAGAGTTGATTCGACTGAGGGGTGAAGGTAAAAAGATCGATCTGCGGATTCGAGAAACCGACGGTATGCTCATGCAAGGAAACAGAATGTACGTGCCAAACGACGCAGAGTTAAAGAAGGCGATTCTCGATGAGGCACACATATCAGCTTATGCGATGCATCCGGGCAGTACCAAGATGTATCATACCATTCGACCATTCTACTATTGGCCTGGTATGAAGAGGGAGATCGCCGAGTACGTGAGCAGATGTCTTATTTGCCAGCAAGTTAAAGTCGAGAGGAAGAAACCGTTCGGACGACTGCAACCACTTCCCGTTCCTCAGTGGAAATGGGAAAACATCACCATGGATTTCGTCTATAAGTTACCCCGTACACTGAATGGTTACGACGGTGTTTGGGTAATAGTTGATCGGCTAACGAAATCTGCGCATTTCATTCTGGTTCGAGAGAAGTTTTCTCTACCACGATTAGCTGAGCTTTTCGTATCGAAGATCGTCAAGTATCATGGTGTGCCAGTCAGCATTATCTCAGATCGAGATCCGAGATTCACATCCAAGTTCTGGACGGCATTCCAGGAAGCCCTCGGCACGAGGCTACTGTATAGTACAGCTTATCATCCACAGACGGATGGACAGTCCGAGAGGACCATCCAGACGCTTGAGGATATGTTACGATCTTCCGTACTACAGTTTGGTGATGCATGGCATCTACGCTTGGACCTGATGGAGTTCGCGTACAACAACAGTTACCATTCGAGCATCGGAATGTCACCATTCGAAGCGTTGTACGGTCGAGCTTGTCGTACGCCCCTATGTTGGTCGGAAGTCGGCGAGAGGGTACTTGAAGGTCCAGAGATAGTTGACGAGACGACTCAGAACATCCAGGTAATCAAGTCTAACCTGAAAGTGGCCCAGGATCGCCAGAAGAGCTTAGCCGATAGACACGCCACTGATCGGGTTTACGTGGTAGGCGATTGGGTGTTCCTGAAGTTGTCGCCGTGGAAAGGAGTTGTACGGTTCGGTAAGAAGGGGAAGCTGAGTCCCAGGTATATCGGACCCTATCTAATCACCGAGCGGATAGGTGAAGTAGCGTATAGACTTGAGTTGCCTCCAGAGCTATCCAGAGTTCATAACGTGTTTCACGTTTCGATGCTACGTCATTACGTTGCTGATCCGTCTCACGTGCTACCTCCGCAGCAGTTAGAAGTCAGTCCTGATCTGACGTACGAGGAGGAGCCGGTGACTATCCTAGACTGGAAGGATAAGGTTCTACGAAACAAGACGGTTCGGTTAGTAAAGGTCTTGTGGCGAAACCATTCGGTTGAGGAGGCTACTTGGGAGTTAGAGGAGCGGATGAGAGTTATGTATCCACGCTTATTCTATGTTTATTAGTGTTTGCTTGTGTTATGTAAATTTCGAGGACGAAATTTTATTAAGGAGGGTAGGTTGTGACATCCCGTCCCGAATTTTTATACGTTTGATGTGAAATTACGATTTTGCCCTTACCTACGCGAGAACGGGTACGTTTAGACAAAAATTTGGGCTGTGGGTGTCCCAACCGTTTAAGCCCAAAGTTTGGCTGATAAGAATCCACGTGTGATGCACATGCACACGCACACGTGCACGTATCAACTTTTGGTCTTGTTTATCCCTTCCGTTTCGAACACCCTCTCTCTCATACCATTCTCTCACTTTCTCTCGACGCTCAACTACGGACATACACACACACAAACGATCTTAACTCGATTCAAGCTTCAGGTAAGCCTATTCTTACTCCTTGAGTGTTGCTGAGCTTGTTTATATAGGTTTTAGGGCTTGGAAACCTTCAAAACAACTCAAACCCGTAACCTAAACTCGAGCCACTATTCATGTACTTTTGTTTCAGAGTGTTTTAGACAAAAAGGAGATCACCAGTCATCCTAAAATCTTCCCACGGACCTCGGAGTACTTAGTTTGCAAAGCATGGACGTCGGAGGCGGTGGTTTCGAAGTTGGCCGAATTTGAAGGATTTTCCCATCGAGATTTTGGACGTTTTTCGAAGGATTTGAAGGTACAAATGTGTTCTATGTTGAATTTGGAGCATTTTGGTATAAATTTCATGAATTTTGGATGAAAAATGAAGGAGATAGGATAGTTTGAAATTTGGCCGGAATCGGTCGCCGGCGCCGGCGACGGTCGCCGGAAAAACCAGTCCGGCCGGCGACCTGAGGTAGGGGATGACGGAATATTCCGTCAAAGTTGACGGAATATTCCAACGCCGTTAACTAACGCCGTTAACTGACGCCGTTAGAAGTTAACGGAATATTCCAACGGAATATTCCTTTACTGTTAGGGAATATTCCCTGGCGCGTGCACAGCACGTGACAGCGCGTGGGGGCGCGTCTGTCCGTGCTATTCCTGGCGCGTGGGGGCGCGTGAACAGTCCAAAAATTATTTTAAAAATATCACGACGATCGTGACGTCGTGTAGGTCGCGTTGGTATATTCAAATGCCAAAATTGACCTTCGTATGAAAAGTTATTTACGTAGGTCGTGTATGTGTTGTTATTGACGGTTTTGCGATTAATTCACGTATAGGTGAGACGTATCCGACGGACGAGCGCAGTCACACTAGGCTCGGGGGATACGACCCGTCGACATACCTGTGAGTGGGCTTTTGTTTTCAGTATATATATATATATATGACGTTTTTCCCAGAAACGTAAATTGATTGAATTACGAATTGTTTGGATGTGATAATTAGATTGCCATGTCGTATATCTACTATAGTATATGAATATGATTACGATTGCATTCAGTATGCACTGACGCCGAGGACGGCCAGGTAAGTACTGTGGTAGTGCTTGAAATAATGTTAGATTGTGATTAGTTAATCACCTGCACCTCGGGTGTTGTGCTCCGCCAGAGTAGGGCCTAGCCTTCACGTG